>CM044309.1:105401627-105965048 GCA_024291935.2 Okapia johnstoni
AGCAACTCAATACCAACTAACTAAACAAGTTTGAACAAATTCAAATGCAAAATACAAAAAAAAAAGTCCTGCCTCTTTCAAAATGTTAGCACTATTTACATAAAATAGTTACTGTGTTAATTGCAAATTATTCCATTTTATCAGCGTAACTCCAGTTGATTTTGACGCACATTGCAATGTTTTGTTCACCATTCATTTGTATTATTGAACACCTCAAAAAACAACCAAAAAGGAATTTATTTCATTCACATTTTGCATTTGACTTCTCCCTAATCATCCTGAGTTACCTGACCTATTTATCCTCTGAATACAAGGGTCTCGGGACACACAGGCACATCCACAGGCTTCTGAAAAAATTATGCATTCCTCTTGGACAGTTTACACTGAGAGGGCAGTACCACCTTCAGAGCTATTCTTGATCACTACTACTGGTTTATCCTCCCATGCTCAAGATGCTCTTTATGGGCTCCTCTGGCACAGATGATTGGAAGCAATGACTTCCTTCCAGATATTAACATACCCTTAAGTCAGAGAGCCACATATTGAAACCCTCCCTGCGATTGGCAGTTCATGCTGCATAGATGACACACGCATTCAGGCTTTCTCCTTGGCTCGTACCTTTGTTAACCAACAAAAATGGTATCTTTGAGTACATCGCTTTTCTCTACCCATACCTGGGGGTCAGCTATGATTGTACCATCTAAGAGATACACTGTATCAGAGATACTACCTCCTACAAAGAAAGAGACCCTGCTCGGAAAAGGATCTGACTTCATCAGGAGGCAATTTCGGACCCCTTCATCTCCCCCTGGGGTAGCAGGAACCTTCTCCATTTCTCATGGAGGTAGAGACAAGGCAGAGCAGCCTAAAACTTCTGGAGCTTCACCCACAGTTCCTGCCTGGCCTGCTGAACGGAGGCCACCCAGTCTGGCATGTTGAATAGAATGTGACGACTTCACCAGACCAAGTGAAACAGATCCACTGTAGAGGCACTCCAGGAAAACCCTCCACATGCGGAGAATCTGCCACACTGCTCTTTATGCCTGCTGCACGCTAGGCTGCTTCAGTTGTGTCTGACTCTTTGAGACCCTATGGACTGTAGCCTGCCAGGCTCCCCTGTCCATGGGATTCTCCAGGAGAGAATACTAGAGTGGGTTGTCATGCCCTCCTCCAGGGGATCTTTCTGACTCAGGGATCGAACCTGCATCTCTTATGTCTCCTGCATTAGTGGGTGGATTCTTTACCACTAGCGCCACCTGGGCCACTGTTAAAAGTGGGAGGGGATAAATCCAGTTTCTCCTGTTGCAAAATTCACCCCAACACATACACTAGACAAACTAGAAGCAATTTCTAGTGCTTGGATCTCTTACTAATATGTAGGAAACAGATAAGAAACACCAAACCCAGGTCCCCTTCTCTCTGATTTCACTAAGTATAAAGCTACAGATCGCAATTTTTTTCCTTTAGCAAAATACATCAATAGTGTAATCACACAGAGAGAAAAAACTCTAACCGTCATTTCTGATAATTATCAAATATTTCTAGAACTCTTTTCAAAAATAGCCAGCAGTCAAGGTACACTGTGATTGGGGTGGAGGTGGGGAATCTGACTTTGGGGGATACTGTGCATAAAAATATGTATCTTAAAAATTCAGGGTGTCTCCATTGCTGCCTTGCAAATAACTTCATCAGTACCATCTCTCTAGATTCCATATATATGCATTAGTAAATAGTATTTGTTTTTCTCTTTCTGACTTACTTCACTTTTGTGTAACAGGCTCTAGGTTCATCCACCTCATTAAAACTGACTCAAATGCATTCCTTTTTTATAGCCAAGTAATATTCCATTGTACATATGTAACCACAGCTTCTTTACCCATTCATCTATCCAGACATAGACAACAGACTTACGGACATGGAGCAGGGGATGAAAGAGAGGGTGAGATGTATGGACAGAGTAACATGGAAACTTACATTACGATATGTAAAATAGATAGCCAATGGTAATTTGTTGTATGACTCAGGGAACTCAAACCAGGGCTCTGTGACAACCTAGAGGGGTGGGATGGGGAAGAAGGTGGGAGGGATGTTCAAGAGGGAGGGCACAAATATATACCTATGGCTGATTCATGTTGATGTTTGGCAGAAACCAACATAATTCTGCAAAGCAATTATCTTTCAATTTAAAAAATAAGTAAATTTAAAATTAAAAAAAGGTCAGGGTGGAATGCAGCACTACTGTGACTGGAAAATAATCTTTACGCTGCTTTCAAATATCCAAATGGTGGTCACAAAGTTTGCCTTTCTCTGAAGCCTGTCTGTATCAATACCTTTTGTTTCTCTTGAACATATTACTTGTGGAGTAATCTTCTTTTTAACTACTTTGTCATCATCACAGAATAAACACAATAGAGCTTCCAAGATGAATCAGGGAGATTGGAGTCATCTAGATAAAACAGGACTGATTCCACTCAGCAAACAAATGCTCACAAAGAGCTTGATCCAATCATCTTTGTGTTGGCAGAACACTGCTACAGTGGAACTTGGTTTGGCAAACTTTGTGTAAAAATAGGACCCTTGAGTACATCATGAGAAACACTGGGCTGGATGAAGCAAAAGCTAGAATCAAGATTGCGGGGAGAAATATCAGTAACTTCAGATATGCAGATAACACCAACCTTAAGGCAGAAAGTGAAGAAGAACTAAACAGCCTCTTGATGAAAGTAAAAGAGGAGAGTGAAAAGTTGGCTTAAAGCTCAACATTCAGAAAACTAAGATCATGGCATCCGGTCCCATCACTTCATGGCAAATAGATGGGGAAACAGTGGAAACAGTGGCTGACTTTATTTTGGGGGGGCTCCAAAATCACTGAAGATGGTGACTGCAGCCATGAAATAAAAAGACGCTTACTCCTTGGAAGGAAAGTTATGACCAACCTAGACAGCATATTAAAAAGCAAAGACATTACTTTGTCAACAAAGGTCCGTCTAGTCAAGACTATGGTTTTTCCAGTAGTCATGTATGGATGTGAGAGTTGGACTATAAGGAAAGCTGAGAACCGAAGAACTGATGCTTTTGAACTGTGGTGTTGGAGAAGACTCTTAAGAGTCCTTTGGACTGCAAGGAGATCCAACCAGTCCATCCTAAAGGAGACCAGTCCTGGGTGTTCATTGGAAGGACTGATGTTGAAGCTGAAACTCCAATACTTTGGCCACCTCATGTGAAGAGCTGACTCCTTGGAAAAGACCCTGATGTTGGAAAAGATTGAAGGCAGGAGGAGAAAGGGACGACAGAGGATGAGATGGTTAGATGGCATCACCAACTCAATGGACATGAGTTTGGGTAAACTCCGGGAGTTGGTGATGGACAGGGAGGCCTGGCATGCTGCAGTTCACGGAGTTGCAAAGAGTCAGACACGACTGAGTGACTAAACTAAACTGACTTAAGGCACAGTGTAAACAGACTGACTTCCCTCAATGGGTATGTGGTGAATGAATGCTTAGGCCCAGACTCTGCTATGTAAAATCAAATCAACTTGAAATATAATTTTTCTCTTCTCTCTGTATTTTTCATAATATACGGGCAGCCCAATCCCCACCCCACTGCCAGCAACTTCACAATTATTGTCCAAAATTCTGTGGAGTTCAAAGAGGAGATGGGGATTGTTGTTGTTCAGTTGCTAAGCCATGTCTGACTCTTTGGGACCCCATGGACTGCAGCACACCAGGCTTCCCTGTCCTTCACTATCTCCCTGAGTTTGCTCAAACTCATGTCCATTAAGTCGGTGATGCCATCCAACCATCTCATCCTCTGTTGCCCCCTTATCCTTTTGCCCTCAATCTTTCCCTGCATCAGGCTCTTTCACAGTGAGTCGGCGCTTTGCATCAGGTAGCCAAAGCACTGGAGCTTCAGTTTCAGCATCAGTCCTTTCAATGACTATTCAGGGTTGATTTCCTTTAGGATTGATGGGTTTGATCTCCTTGCAGTCCAAGAGACTCTCAAGAATCACTGTTTATTGGCTTAAGGCTTTAGTTGCTACTTCCAGGAACTGCCTCTACAGAATTCTCCTCCTCGTTACCATCATAAAAACACATTTCTTGTGAATCTTGGAATAAATCTTAACATTTCCAGGTGTTGGCTCTGGCAGGGTTCCATGGGAGTGAAGATCAGCTGATATCACCCCTAACAAAACCAAAACCTGCCCCAACACACAGCGAGAATCAAAGATTGGATCTCCAGGACTAACTTGCAGGTTTGTTTCTTTAAATCTCTGTGACCTGCCGATTCCTTGTTCTACCTTGTGTGTCTTTGTGGAACTTCACATCTGTTCCTCTTGCCCCACAGACACCTCAGCGCTTCCAATGGGAGCGCCAGGCTTTGGGAGAGGGAGGGGAGAACGCTGTCTTTGCTCCATTAAACAGTGTCACTTGGGGACAAGTCGTCAGAAGTCCTAACCCATGAGAATTTGAAGGTAACATTCTACAAGTGGAAAGAATGTAACCAAAAGACATCATCCTAAAACCCAGCAGGAAACTGGAGTTATTCTTTGTTGCACACTGCCAAATCCATCTGCTGATACACAGAAGAACTTCTGGACAACAAAGAAGGTCTCTGGGGACTGCTGGTTTGTTTTTCTTCTTCCTCCACCACAAGTCCAATTCCCCCTCCTTAGGGGAGGCAGTGGATTTAGCCAGCAAGAATTCTGAATTACTGACACATGATCAGCATCACTGGGCTTGTTCTGGGCATCAGCAAGGATTGGAAAGTGCAGGAGAGGCCAGAGCAAGGTCTGCTCCTGGCCAGGTTGAGGAACGCTAGAATTTGGGAATCAATCAAGAGGGGAAGGAAGAGAGAGAAGGAAGGGGAAGAAAGAGTGAGGAGAAAGAGGAAAAGTAGAAAGATGAGGAGACTTCCCTGACAGTCCAGTGGTTAGGACTCCATGCTACTACTGCAGGGGGTATGGGTTCGATCCCTGGTCAGGGAACTAAGATCCCACCTGCTGTGGCATGGTTATAAAAAATAAAGGAAAATGAGGAAGAAGGGGGAGTAGGAAGTTAATAGGACCTGCCCCCAACACACAGGAAGAGCACGGAGCTATAGGCTGGGAGTGAGAAATTGGTGTAGACGATTTAGGTGTCAGCACTTTGGGTATGCTTCAGACGGTAAAGAATCTGCCTGCAATGTGGGAGACTCAGTTCAATTCTTGGGTCGGGAAGATTCCCCAGAGAAGGAAATGGCAACCTACTTCAGTATTCTTGCCTGGAGAATCCCATGGACAGAGGAGCCTGGCAGGCTACCGTCCATGGGATTGCAGAGCAACCGACATGACTGAGCGACTAACACTTTCACTTTCTTTCACTGTACTTCACAAAACAGAACACTTAGTTCTTCCTCCTCTTCTCAACCTTTAATACCGAGGACCAGTCCTTAGCACCCATCTTTCCTGTCTACACTCTCTTACACAATTGCCCCTCATCCCTGACTTAATGCTGAAGAACTCAATTTCTATCCACAGCCACAACTTCTCCACCGAGCTCCAGACTCATGCAACTATATATCTCCCTGGAAGTATGATAAGCATCTCAAAATTGACAAGTTTAGGACAAAATTCCAAACCTGCTCATTTCCTTAGGCTCCAACGCCAATAAACACACCACTGTTCACCAAGATGCTAAACCAAACACTTAAACATCCTCAACCTCGCCCTTCCCCTTACACCCACATCAGCAAGTCTCTAAAACACACCTCCAATCCCATCACTTCCCACCACCTCCACCATCTCTCCATTCCAGCCCAAGACACCCCACCCCAATCCAGTCTACTGACATGACCCCGTCCAAGCCCCCTGCCTTCACACCTGCCTCCCCATCCTCTGTGCCCCACACTTCCCTTCCCATGGAGGAGTCAGAGTGGCTTACACAATGAGATGTAAGTCAGAGCATCGTCTCTGCTTGAACCCAAAGAGGCTTTCTATAGACCCCAAAGCCCTCCCCATGGACCCCAGGTCTTAATATATTCTAGCCATGCCCCCATTTTTTAAGCTCACCTCTTCCATCTCCCCTTTACTCTATTCTAGCAACACTGGTTTAGCTCTGCTCCTTGTGCTAAGGAACTGTTCCTTGTACACTCCAGGTGTTTCCACTTCTGGCTATAAGGCTTTCCACAAATCGCAACATCCATCACTCTATTGTTCCAGTGTCACCTCCTCCAAGAAGCCTTTCTTAACCATCCTATCCAGGATACCATACATTGCCACCACATACTAGTCCTCCATCCTGGTGTTTCTCCACCGCACCTATTGCTAGCTAAATTATTTTTATTAGCTGATTACCTAGTTCCCCTGCCTGCCTGAGGACAGGCACTCTCTATCTTGCTCTCCACTGGAGTCCCAGAGTCTACAGCAGAGTCCGGTGTATGACAGACATTCAATAAACACCTAAATTCATTCAATGCCTGAATAAATAAATGTTGAGTCATTGAGACTGGCCAGAAAGGACTTCCCAGAATAAGAATTTTAAGTTTGATTTTTCAAAGAGAATGAAAGATACACATTGGTGGAATCATCCTTGATGATCCCTGATATTCTTTTTTTTTAATATACTTTTATTTATTCATTTATTTATTTTTGGCCATGCTAGGTCTTCATGGCTGTGAGGGGCTTTTCTCTAGATGCAGTGCCAGGGCTTCTCACTGCGGTGGTTTCTCTTGTTGCAGAGCACAGGCTCTAGGGCATGTGGGTTTTAGTAATTGCAGCATGTGGGCTCAGTATTTGTGGCTCCCGGGCTCTAGAGCACAGACTCAGTAGTTGTGGTGCATGGGCTTGGTTGCTCTGCAACATGTGGGATCTCCCCAGACTGGGGATCAATCCTGGGTCTCCTGCATTGGCAGGCAGATTCTTTACCATTGAGCCACCAAGTGGCTGATGTTCTTGGTCACACTGATGTCTAAGCACCCCTCTCCCCAACATCAGCAGGGGGCCCTTTTATGATCGCAGATCACACATATCACCGTTCAGACCACGCCTGTGAGCCAGACAGAAACGGTGTGAAAAATCACTGTGTCCCATCCCACGATGGCGTGACAGCTAAAGTGGAAAGCCCTGCTGGAAGATAAACAGAAATGAAAGGCGCGGTGATGAGATAATGTTATAAAAATAGCACGACGTCTTTTAAATGACCCAAGACTTAAGCATATCAGGCACATCCAAGCAGGGTGTGAAATCAGACCATGTGTTAGCCACAGAGCACGTGGCTGAAGCCTGGCTGGTTTCAGAGGGCCTTGCAATGCATTCTACAGAGCATTTTACTGTTTCTCTGAGTTGAATGTAGCCGCAGAACTGAGAAAAACCATCTGACTCCCACATTCGTTTGTGTGTGTGCTCAGTCACTCAGTCATGTCCAACTCTTTTTGACCCTATGGACTATAGCCCGCCAGGCTCCTCTCTCCCTGGAATTTTCCAGGCAAGAATACTGGAGTGGGTTGCCATTTCCTTTTCCAGGGCATTGTTCCAACCTAGGTATCAAACCCGTGTCTCCTGCATTCGCAGATGGATTCTTTACCACTGGGCCACCTGGGAAGCCGACATTTACCCCATCTCATAGAGGTGGGCACGACTGTACTCACATCCATCACTCTCTGTAGCTGCGCACGGTCTGAATTCCCAGTGCAGAACTACGTGGCTGGCATTGTGCTGCCTGGGTTTCCATCGTGCACATAGCTGAATACTCCAACCTTCCTACAAAACGCTCACCCCTCACTGGTCAGGAAGCACCAGGGGTTTGGACCAATCATTTTCTGTGAGCAACTTGCTCTCTAAGCCAGGCCCACACAGCGGAAACCTTCTGCACATGGAGATGCGCTGCCCAGAAACCTCTGGAGAGCTACTCAGAGTTGGCCGGGCTCACCCCTCAGCGCCGGAAACAGCAGAGTGACTTCTGAGTTACTAGGGAATGGGGGCCTCCACACACCTCCGCTCAAGACGGCCACAAACCCACTCTGGGTTAAATGCTCTCACGGCTTACTGGAAACCCGCTGGCAGCCAAAGCTGTGTTTTGAGAATAAACTGTGTAATCTTCAAGATTTCCAAAAAGGAACATTTTCTCTTCCAACCGAGAGCAGCTTCTGACTGGGCTATGGGCTGTGGGCAGTGGTCACCCCTCCGCAACTCACCCTTTTGAGTCTGGAGGGATTGCACCTAAGGATCAAAGGCTGTTGGGAGGGGGCAAGATCAATTTCCTAGGCAGAAAGTAAAAATAAAGTACAGGTGGTTAGCAAGCACCGTGCCCACATAAGGCACAACCCTGAGAGGTCCTGCCTACTGCTTCTCTAGGGATGAGCTCGGAAAGGCCCTCAGGTTCTGAGATATTTCACTGCAGCCTGGTAGTGTGTTGTTGTTGTTCAGTTGCTCAGTCGTGTCCACCTCTCTGCAACTGCATGGACTGTAGCCCACTAGGCTCCTCCATCCATGGGATGTTCTAGGCAAGGATACTGGAGTGGGTTGCCATTTCCTTCTCCAGGGGATCTTCCCAAGCCAGGGGTCAAAGCCACGCCTCCTACATCGGCAGGCAGATTCTTTACAGCTGAGCCACCAGGGAAGCCCCTTCTGGTTGCATACCCACCAGCATTTTGTGAGGATGGTGGCTTGCTGTTATCTGTGCGAGTTTTCTCTTGGCAAGGATCAGTCCAGCTAGGTGACGGCTCTTCCTCCTAATGAGCCTTAATTAGATTATATTTAACAGCAGGGACTGCACAGCAAGACCCGCTGATCTGCAGACCAGGAGCGGCTTACCCTGTAAATTAATAGGTCTGCCTGGGATTAGGGAAGCTGGCTGGGTATATGCGCTCGGATCCCCGAGAGCCAACAGTCCTTGGCCTGCTGACACAGCTGCGCCTGGGTACCCGTCACTGGAGCGCCAGGGGATATTCAGTTACAGTGAAGAAATCATAACAAAGACAGGAAACAGATCAGCACACTCTGGATTTAACACCCTCCCTGGGGAACTCTGCTGATTTCTAGGCTGCAGATGTTTTTAAACCCTGCCTTGAAGAATGGCTATGTCACATGCTCTGGCCAATGGAGGCAAGCACAGTATTTAAGCAAAGCACACATGGTCAGCAAGTGGACCAAGTTCTGTCCATCCGAGTTCCTCACCTTTGAAATAAAGGTGGGGCAGCCATTCCAATCTGCAAATCCTTTGATGGAATTTGCTGAGCTGTCAGAAATGGATGCCTGCCAAGTGCATGATTTATTTACTTAATATAAGATGTTGTTGTTTAGTCGCTAAGTCTTGACCAACTCTTTGCGACCCCATGGACTTCAGCATGCCAGGCTTCCCTGTCCTTCACCATCTCCCAGAGTTTGCTCAAACTCATGCCCATTGAGTCAGTGATGCCATCCAACCATCTCATCCTCTGTTGCCCCTCTCCTCCTGCCTTCAATCTTTCCCAGCATCAGGGTCTTTTCCAATGGGTCAGTTCTTTGAATCAGGTGGCCAGAGCATTGGAGCTTCAGCTTCAGCACCAGTCCTTCTAATGAATATTCAGGACTGATTTTCTTTAGGATTGACTGATTTGATCTCCTTGCTGTCAAAGGGACTCTCAAGAACTTTTAGTCCCTCCAACTTCTGGGGTTCTCAGCTGCTTCTTCATTTTGCTCCTCTCAGCACTCCACACCAAGGAGAGGAGAAGAAAAGCTTTCTTCACTCTGCATCTGGAAACATCACTGCCAACAAAAACGGGATCCTTGACCGTTTCGAGCATATGATTAAGGGGATGGCATGTCTTACTGGCAGGATATGGGTCATTTTTCAAAAGTTGCAGTAAATTTCTCTTTTAAAATTCTTCTGAGCTACATAAATACATCGAAGGCTGCATAAAGATGCGGTCGGCCAGAGGTACTGCATCTTCTTTGGGGCAAAAGGAACTGGGCTGGACCTGCCAGAAAAGAGTTCAGACCAGGGGAGACTGTGGGTGAGATAAATCTCAAGCCCAAGAGTCGGGAAAAGGAAACAACTTTCAGCTTACTGGTGATCTTCTGGGAAGGGGTGTCCACTTGCAGCTATTTTACTGTTCTAAGTTTTCTTAGGACTTCCCTGGTGGCTCAGATGGTAAAGAATCTGCCTGCCATGCAGGAGACTCAGGTTTGATCCCTGGATTGGGAAGATCCCCTGGAGAAGGAAATGGCAACCCACTGCAGTATTCTTGCCTGGAAAATCCCATGGACAGAGAAGCCTGGCAGGCTACAGTCGATGGGGTCTCAGAAAGTTGGCCACGTCTGAGCAACTACACAACAATAAAGTTTTCTTATCTGTTAAATGAGTCATTTTTAAGAACGCTCTCAGGGAGGACTATGTCAGGACCAAAAACTCCATCACTAATTTCCTAGCTATCCTTGAAACATCCCTCTGAGGATGTATTTTTGTTTCTCATGTTAAGAAAGCAATAATCATTTCAACTCTACTGAATTCAGCCCCATGTTTGAGCAGACAGAGAGATCTCTGGTAAGTTAGGGAAATTCTCCTTTCTCTATCTGAATTTCCAGGTTTATCCAAACAACTGGGAAGACATGAAGATGGGCAGGGAAGGGGAGAGGAGGAGAGGCTGCCTAAATGACCCAGGTTGGCCCTCTGCCCTCACCCTGGGCATCAGGGAACATGGCTCCTACACCATAGCCCCTCTTTCCAAAGGCCAGTCTCAGCTACAGTGAATAGGTGGCAGTCCAGGACCTAGGATGACCAACGAGGTGGCCTGGACCATTGCTGGCCAGTTCCATCTGTTAAAAAGCCCCTCCTTATTTTTAGACTTTTTCCGTGTAAGTTCTTGACCAGCAGAATTTATGATCCCAGACAGGTTCCTGAGATTTCCCTTTCCTGGGTGAAGCCTTTGCTCCCAATTTCCTCTCTGCTCCATCACTGCACCAGATGGAATTCCCACTTCACACAATGGGTCCTCGACGCCTTCTTATGTGACATCTAATTAGCTGGTGGACAGAAGTGAATTACCCAGACTTCGTGAGGAGCTTGGACTGGTTCGAGACAGGATGGCCCTTAGAGAATTCCCTCTAGGATATGAAGGATGCCAACGAAACGGACTCTGTCCTGTCGAGCTGTCCTAAGTCTCATAAGTCGTGTGCTGTGTGTCCTTCCTTTGGGTTAAGCAGGGCTCTATGACAAAGGTCTATTTTTTTTTCTGGCTGCTCTGGGTCTTAGTTGAGGCTTGTGAGATCTTGTTGCAGCAAATGGGCTTCTTAGTGGCAGCATCTGGTGTTGCCCAACCAGGGATCCAGCTCAGACCCCCTGCATTGGGAGCATAGACCACCAGGGAAGTCCCAAAGGTCTACTTTTGAATGACTGATCACTTCAAACACTGAGCATGCACAGTGCCTGGTACATATGTGCTAAGCAAGATTATAAGTAAAATCCTAAATCAGACAGCTTTTCTCACTGGGAGAGCTCGCAGGAGTGAAGAGATAGGTACGTAAAACCTGAGTGGAGGAGACACGAGGGGCATTTAGATAGTTCTGTCTACCTCAAACTGCAAGCAGTGGTGCTGAGAAGACTCTTGAGAGTCCCTTGGACTGCAAGGAAATCACACCAGTCAATCCTAAAGGGAATCAACCCTGAATATTCACTGGAAGGACTGATGCTGAAACTGAAACTCCAATACTCTGGCCACCTGATTCTAAGAGCTGACTCACTGGTAAAGACTCTGATGCTGGAAAAGAGTGAGGGCAGTAGAAGGTGGCAACAGAGGATGAAATGGTTGGATGGCATCACTGAGTCAACGGACATGAGTTCGGGCAAACTCAGGGAGATAGTGAAAGACAGGGAAGCCTGGTGGGCTGCAGCCCATGGGGTCGCAGTCAGACAGACATGACTTAGCAACTGAAGAACAACAGCAAAACTCTGCTAAAGCCAGGTCAAAATGAGGAGACCCCAGCCCAGCTTTCTCTGCACACCCAGGGCAGCAAGTATTGTGCATGTGCCAGAATGCTTTTCTTTACTCCTTTCTCCACCTTCCAGAAGCTTCATGGTGGACATGAAGTCAGGCAGGATAAAATTTCCCGATTCGCCCAATGCCTCGCAACTATAAGGTAGGAGAGCACAGGAGAAAAACAGGACGCTCAGGGCCTTCTCAAAAGAGGATCTTTGCTCATAAGGTTGGCCCTGAAATCAACCTGGAAACCCTGCACAACGCATGTGTCTGACACACGAATTCATTTATACGATTGTTCTCTCTCTCTTAATGATCCTGTTTTTCAATAAACCATAATGACCTCTCAGTACTTCCCAGGGGGACTGCCCTGAGGTTCTTCCTTTAAAACCAGCAAGTGCTGAGTGATAAATGATTAACCTGCTGATTCCTTCCCTTAAGAACTCGTCAAGAGAAAGAAGAACAAAATGAACTCAGTTATTCTGATCTGGCCGTAAGCTCAAGTAAGCAACATCAATAAAGAATGTTTTTGACACGAGACATCATTTAAACACACGTGGAGTCCCTCTGCTGTCATCCAGAAATAAAGTCCTAGCCAGTCCGACCCCTTTTTCTTCTTCCTCTTCTTCCACCGTCACTTGGGATGGGCCACAAGAGAGATCAGATTTCTTCCTTCACTCTATACCCTAAGGTTTTATGGACTTTGTCTCACCTTCTGAATCTGCTCCCACCCCAAGTTTCATTTTATGCATCAGCAAAAGTTTCAGCCAAAGGGGAAGGAGTTTTCTTCCTATTGGAGTGGAATTCAGGAATTTATCTGTCTTGAGGTCTGGAGTCAAGCTAAATTATGTTACCTGGGGAAGTTGCCAAAATACAGGTCTGTTCTCTGTTTCGAATCATGAAACCACTAGTGGTAACCTTATGTCCAGATACTTGAGATTAGAAACACCAGTACATATGTGTGTTTTACAAAAGAGGGTTGCCAAAGAGGTTATACCTTTCGCATAACTTTCCTGGTAATCTGAATATTGATCTTCCAACAAAAGAGGCAGGTGAGAAGCCCTCATCTGACCCTCTCTATTTAGGGTTAAGTGATATTCACATGTTAGCTGAAGGACGACTCAGTGATCGACCTATCCAGCATCTTCTCCATCGTTTGTCACCATGTGTCCCATCTCCTTTTCTTTTTCAGTCTGGAACATCCACCAGGTTATATAATAGAGAGGGGCAGCATCTCAGGCCAGATCAGGGGTAGGAGGGTCAGGCAAGGAGCTGTATTCAATTATCATGGCCATGACGTTCATCAAGGTTTTGTCTTATTTTATTGAGTAGGGATGGATTCACTTCTAAGAAAGGCTGGCTGGTTGGTCAGTTAAAGCCCTATCGCTAAAAGCTGACTGGCACTCATTTGATTTGCTGTTCTAACTCAAAGAATAGATTCTTGGTGATAAAAAAGTGATAGGAAGATTTGCTAATAATCATCCGAGTTTATCGAAAGGATATTAGATGACCTGTTTTTCTTTTCCAGTAGTTCAAAAACAAGCCTTGAAAATAGTATAGAACAGCACTGTCCAACAGAAATGCAAGTCACATGAGTCATTAAAAAGTTTCTAATAGCCACATTAAAAAAAGTAAAAAGAAAAACAAATGTATATAAACACATATATATGGAATCTAGAAAAATGGTACTGATGAACTTATTTGCAGGGCAGGAACAGAGACCCAGATGTAGAGAAAGAATTTGTGGACACAGCAGGGAAAGAAGAGGATGGGATGAACTGACAGAGTAGTCCTCATATATACACTACCGTGTGCAAAACAGACAGCTAGTGGGAAGCCACTGTATAGCACAGGGAGCTCAGCTCAGTGCTCTGTGATGACCTAGAAGGGTGGGATGGGGGGAGGGGTGGGATGGAGGCTTAAGAGGGAGGGGACACTTGTGTATACTTGTGGCTGATTCGCGTTGTACAGCAAAAACCAACACAACATTGTAAAGCAATTATCCTCCAATTTTAAAAAAAGTAAAAAGAAACAGGTGAGGTTTTTTCTTTAAAGAATGTATTTTATTTAACCCAGTAGACCCCAAATACCATTATCTTGATACCTATATATATATATGTTATAACGTAAAAATTATTGTGAGATATTTTACATTCTTTCTTTTATATTACATCTTCCAAGACTGGGAGGAGTTTAGGCTGACAGTGTATCTCAGTTTGAATCAGCCACATTTTCAAGAGTTCAGTAGCCACATACAGCAGTTCTGGGCTGTCACACTGGCCACCTGTGCACAGCGATGCTTGCCCCTCACTGACTTAAACAGGGACTTAGGAAAAGGGTGAGTGCACTTCTGGTGGTCCAGTGGTTAAGTATTCGCCTTCCAACGTAGGGGATGTGGATTCAATCCTGGTCAGGGAACGAAGAGCCCACATCCTGTGGAGCAACTAAGCCCTTAAACCACAACTAGAGAGTCCAAGCGCCGCAAGGAAAGACCTCACACGGACGCAACGAAGATCCCGCATGCCGCAACTAAGGCCCATCGCAACCAAGTAAATAAATATATTTCTTTAAAAAGAAAAGAAACGGGGGAAAAGAGAAATGTTAACCAGACCACCTTTTCCACATAGTAGAAAACTAAAGTGTATTCAAATGTACAGATATTGAGACGTAAATGATACCATATCTAAAACCACTCCCAAGTCATTTCAATTCTATTCCTTTTTACTACATATCATCCCTCTAGGATAGCAAAATAACTCAAGCTAATTTTTTCTCTTTGGGGACAAAAAATAGGAATACTCAGTAATGGAGCAATGCAGCCACTTTGAAAAGTAGTCTGGCAGCACCCCAAAAGGTAAACGTAGGGTGACACGTGACTTGGCAATTCTGCTCCTAGGTAGCACCCAAGAGAAGTGAACATGTATGTCCACACAAAAACTGGTACATGAAAGTTCACTACGATTCATAGTAGCCCGACAGTACCAGTGGATTATATGATAGGTACACTCTGTCTCAATAAAACTACTAGCAAAAGAAAATATCAAAGAAGCATTGCTGCCTGAGTCATAATAGCCAGAAAGTAGAAACAACCTAACAATGGCTATTCGTTGATGAATGGATAAATGAAATGTGGGTAGAATATTATGCAGCATATAAGAAGGAACGGAGAACTAAGTCATGCTATGACATGGATGAACCCTGAACACATTGTGCTGAGTGAAGCAGGCCAGCTGCAGAAGACCCTATACTGTATGATTCCATTGATATGAACTTTCCAGAGCAGGAAAATCCACAGAGTCAGAAAGAAGCTCAGTGGTTGCTGAGGGATTTTGGGGAGGAGGGTTTGGAAGAAATGGAGATTGATAGCTAATGGGTACAAGGTTTTGCTGTGGAGGGGTGAAAATGTTCCAAAATTGTGACAGCGACTGTACAGCTGTGAATATGCTAAAAACAATAGAACTGTAGACTTCAAACCAGTGGATGTACATGCACTCTGTCTCAATAAAGCTGTTGTTAAAAGAAAGCATTGAAGAAGCACTGCTGCCTGATGGCTGTGGCCCCTCCAAACCACATGCAACTTATCATCAGGTTCCCAGATGAGACAGAGCACGTGACCACGGGAATATGGATAGAGAAGTATTCTACCAACAGAAGCAATGGTTGGGATGTGGAAGCCAGTCTGTTTCTTTTATTAACAGCCTCAGGTTAATTTCTCCTCAGCTAGACTTTGTTAAGAGGCATGCTAAATCACTTTGGTCATGTCAGACTCTTTGTGACCCCATGGACTGTAGCCCACCAGGCTCCTCCGTCCATGGGATTCTCCAGGCAAGAACACTGGAGTGGGCTGCCATGCCCTCCTCCAGGGGATCTTCCCAATTCAGGGATTGAACCCCCATCTCTTCTGTCTCCTGCACTAGCAGGCCAGTTCTTTACCACTAGGGCCACCTGGGAAGGGATTCCCTGGTGGCTCAGACGGTAAAGAATCCGCCTGCAATTTGAGAGACCCGGGTTTGATCCCAGGGTTGGGAAGATTCCCCTGCAGAAGGAAATGGCTACTCACTCCAGTATTCTGGCCTGGAAAATTCTACGGACTGTATAGTTCATGGGGTCGCAAAGAGTCAGACATGACTGAGCTACTTTCACTTTGTTAAAAGGAGTCAAGTGTAATATCTCAGATTTAAGCCTTCCTGGCAACAATGGAAAAGCCAGTTCTTTCCATCTCTGTGCTTTGGGGAGGATGAGGTGGAGAGGTGGGATTTGGAGCAAGGTTAGCAGATTCTGAAGCACTGGCTCCATCTGAGAGCCCCCCACCCTTAGCCCTGAAACCCCACGGTCTCCTCAGGGCCTGGATTCGGCTCCCCTCACTCACCACTTCCCTTTCCTTGACTTGCTTCCCAAAATGAGCTTCCAGCCTCGGAGCTGGCTTTCAGCATCAACTCTTCCAAAAAGAGATTAGCTTATCCTTGGCAGAGGACAATCCTCACCGAATTTTCATCTCATACTTTTTTCACAACGTCTGTTTTTAGGCTTGGTTTGTTGTTATTAAATTTCCCCCCAAATCAAAGATCCCTAACCACACACTGGCAGCAGCTGCTTTGTAAAAAGTGCCTATGAACTATGCCTGCTGATACACGGTTGCATTCAAGATGTCTGGCAATGGCCAGCCAAACCCAAAGACCTAATAAAATCGGGAAAGGAACAAACCACACATGCACCAAGAAAAATAATTAGTTGCCTACTAGCCTCAAGGCAACGAAAGGTGGCGGTGGCCCGTGTCGTAAACACGGTGAGTGCCCAGCGGGGCCGGAACTCGCCTGAGCTGTGGCTGCCTCCTCCCTCGCTGACCTCTGAACTCAGTGGCAGAGGCTATCAGTGACCACGTAAGAGTCAGAGGCGTCCCAGAGTCACAGATCACAGCGACTCTCTCACTTCATTCCCATGTCTGATCAGCTATCAGCTCGCTCCCCCTCCCCCGTAAATTCCACTTTTTTTTCTTTTTGTGTAAAACTAGGTAATAACAGCACATCGGTCGCACTCCATACTTCTTCTGTTACTCAGATGGTTCTGTTAAAACACTTTAAGACGGATCTTTTTTTTTTTTAACTATTTTTTTATTTTTTATTTTTGGCTGTGCTGGATCTTTGTTGCTCCTCAGGCTTTTCTCTAGTTGTGACAAACAAGGGCTAATTGTCAAGTTGCGCTGCTCAGGCTTCTCATTGTGGCGGCTTCAGAGCACTGGCTCTATGGTGCGTGGGCTTCAGTAGTTGCAGCTTCCAGTCTCTAGAGCACAGGCCCAATAGTTGAGGAGCACGAGCTTAGTGGCTCCGTGGCATGTGGGATCCTCATGGACCAGGGATTGAACCCGTGTCTTCTGCACTGGCAGCAGGATTCTTTACCACCCAGCCACCAGGGAAGTCCGAGACCAATTACTTTTAATCGGATCAAATTTAAATTCTTCTCCCTAGTTTTCAGCCTGGCCCATCTTCCACCCCACCCTCCAACAAGCCACCCCAGCTCTGGGCAGGAAGGTTTACTCTTTCCCACTCTGGAGACCTTTTCTGCCCATCCCCACAGGCACATCCCTGAGCTAATTTCTGCCTCTCTTCACCCAGAATCCCAGACCACAGCAATGATTTTCATTTTTCCTTTCCTGATTTCCCCTGGTCTGGACTCATCTTTGGCACAAACCCCTAGGATATACCAGCTGGGACTGTTCACTATTGTTTCATGTGAGTGCAACTTCTTGTCCTCTTCACTTGACCGTGTCATCCTGACAGCAGAGACCATGACTTACTAGTCTGAATCCTTCCAGCATGCTCAGTCGCTCAGTCACGTCTGACTCTTTGCAACCGCATGGACTGTAGCCTGCCAGGCCCCTCTATCCATGGAATTTCCCAGGCAAGAATACTAGAGTGGGTTGCCATTTCCATCTCCAGGGGATCTTGCCGACCCAGGGGTCAAACCTGCATCCCTGCCAGGCGTACCTTGCTTTTGTGTGTGCGTGTGTGTGTGTGAGTGCTTCCCAATTGGTAACTGTGGCATCCTGCATTGTCAGATGATGGTTAGCGTTTTTTAGCAGTATGTCTAAGTTAAGGTATGTATCATGGTTTTTCTTTTTAGACATAATGCTATCGCACACTGAACAGACTACAGTGTATGGTAGACATTACTTTTACATGTTCTGCAAAACCAAAAACCATCTTGTGACCCGTCGTGCCGCGAGTCTACCATCTTCCTCTCTACAACTGCCAAGTGTATGTATCTGCACTTCACAAGAGCTCTGTGATCCTAACTCAGTGTAAGCACACAAGAAATTCAGATGAAGCCAAAGAACTTTACCAGGGTCTTTCTGAAGAGGCGAACAGGATGTGGGCCCCTGAGGTAGACTCAGGTCAGTGTCTCCTCCTACGAGACCCCCCCACACACACCCAGTGTCAGCTCCAGTTGGTCTTCTTCCTCTCAGCTCTAATCCCTGCCATGCCCCTGTCCTGGCTTTGAGTCTCTGCCATGACTGCTGGATTTGGGGTCTACACCTCTGTCTCCCCAGAATTCAACTCTGGAAAATGTTCTTGGTCCATACACAGGTGCCGTGAGGGACATAACCCACCAGGTCATGAGCTTCTGTAAGATTTAAGAAAATCCCCTGAGTAAAACACACGGTATAAGCACCAAAGCATATTACTCTTCCTTTCTCAAATACTTGTGGAGCCGAGGCCCGTCCTAAGTCAGTGATGAACGAACCAGACACTATCTTTGTCTCTGCTGAACTTACACCATGATAAGGAAAAAAGACATCTTTGAAAGGTAAGAAACGATGGGGATGCAAGGGTTTGCTCACTCCCTTCTTCTTGTGATTTAGTTTTTGAGAACTAATTGCCTGAATCCCCATCCCCAGCAGCTTTCTCTCTTCCTCCCCTGTGGCTTTTCCTTCTGTCAGCCCCAGGAACCCCAAATCTTTCAGGTCACCAGCTACATACCTAAATCTATACAAGTGCCCAGCAGGTGAAAAAAAAAGACTCAACTTATAAAAATCTACCATTTCTAGGTGTTTGTAATCATAAACAGGAAACAAAATGCAATATTCTTCTTTCCTTCTTTCCTTTCTTCTTCTCTTCATTCAAATACTGTTGTTTTTGCTTATTCACTAAGTAGTGTCCAATTTCTTGCAACTCCATGAACTGTAGCATGCCAGGCTTCCCTGTCCTTCACTATCTCCCAGAGTTTGTTCCAATTCATGTCCACTGAGTCAGTGATGCTATCTAACAGTCTCATTCTCTGCCACCTTCTCCTCCTGCCTTCAATCTTTCCCAGCATCAGGGTCTTTTCCAGTGAGTCGGCTCTTCATATCAGGTGGCCAAAGTATTGGAGCTTCAGCTTTAGCATCAGTCCTTCCAACGAATATTCAGGGTTGATTTCCTTTAAGACTGACTGGTTTGATTTCCTTGCTGTCCAAGGGACTCTCAAGAGTCTTCTCCAGCACCACAACTCAAAGGCATCAATTTTTTGGCGCTCAGCCTTCTTTGTGGTCCAACTCTCACATCCATATGTGACTACTGGAAAAACCATAGCTTTGACTCTACAGACCTTTGTCAGCAAAGCGATGTCTTTGCTTTTTAACATGCTGTCTGGGTTTGTCATAGCTTTCCTTCCAAGGAGCAAGTGTCTTTTAACTTCATTTCAATTTTCAAAGAGAGGTTAGCTATTTTACAGGCAGAGATAGAAGGAACTGACCTAATAATTTCCCAGCAGGGGAAAAAGTCTAGCTCACAGGCTTTTTAAATATACATGCTCCCACTTTATATAAACATAATCTGAGAAAAAGGAAAAAAGCCCCAAGACACAGAAGACCACCTGGTACTTTCTCTCTTGCTCTTTTTTTTCTTTTTTGGGGGGTGGTATATTCTAATACTTCATCAGTAACCCAAAAAAGTGAGAAAGTCACAGCTCCTGGTAGCCCTTCTTCCCAATAAGGGACATGGCTAAAGAGATGCTTTTCATTTGTTGATAACTAGTAGATTTATGTTCTCATTCAATATGTCTTTCATTACTATAAGAAGCACAATGAAAAATTTCATACTATGTTAAGTATAAACAGATCACTGAATTGAGAGAAACTGCCAATTTTTCTTGGGGATTATTAATGAAAACATTATGCTTCTTATTAAATTTGCAGACATTTGTATTTTAATAATTACCCACTGATTTTATGAAGCTTGGAGGGAATAGAATCTTCCCTTTTTGAGTGTAGAAATCTAGAATAAAGTGAGTTCAAAACACTGAAGCCTAGAAAGTGCTTCAGTACATCTAAAGCTACATGAAAGGAACATACAACCAAATGGCAACCCCAGTAATCATGAGATCACTGATATAAGGGACAAAACTAATGAGAAGAGAAGATAGTTTTCCACCTGCCAATTTTGATAAATTTTGTATCAGATATTTGGGGAAAATATATCTGAAATTAGGGTTGCTGTTTTTGTTGTTTAGTCACTGAGTCGTGTTCTGTCTCTTTGCGATCCCACGAACTGTAGTCCACCAGGCTCCTCTGTCCATGGGATTCTCCAGGCAAGAACACTGGAGTGGGTTGCTGTGCCCTCCTCCAGGGGATCTTCCCGACTTGGGGATCGAACCCCTGTCTCTTAGGTCTCCTGCATTGGCAGGCAGATTCTTTACTGCTGAGCCACCAGGGAAGCCCCTGAAATGAGGACATCAAAATACTTATTCTGAACTATTGGAGTATGTCAAAGGAAGGGTGAAAAATAATATATATATATATATATATATATATATATATATATTTTAAAAATTGAATGTAGTAGCAGAAAAGAGTCTTGGATCCCAAGATGCAAACCCATAACACGATAAGGCCTAAAGAAGTCTTTGAAATCACCTACTTCAAAACCTTCTTCCTTTTAAAAGAGCTTATCTGAGACCCAGAAAGTTTACATAATTTTGCAAAATTCACAGAATTAGTTACTGCAGGAAAGAATGCATACTGATGTCCATGCTTCCAGTTCAGAACTCTTCAAATACCCAGTGATGGACACACACGAGCACACACACAGAGCATGTACAGATGTGTGTGCATGTGTGTGCGTAAACAGAGAGCAAAAGGAGTTCAAGAGAAGTACTGAACTCACTTTTCAAAAAAATCTGGTTCTCTTTCACTGATACGCATTTATGGAACAGCTTCTAAGGGTCAGGCATTGTGCTAAGCATTTCACTTCCATTAATTAATCTTTTAGGTGCCCTCTCACTTGCGTAGTCTTACTATCCTTCTTTCTGTAACAAGCAAACGAAGACTTAGTGGCAGAAATTTACATGTTGAAGGTCACTCAGGCCCACTGATCCTTAGTCACTGTTTATAGGAGGTACATTCTGGTCCATCAAAAGGGGAACACATATGGGACTTGTCTGGCAGTCCAGCGGTTAAGACTCGGTGCTTCCACTGTAGGGGGCCGCATAGGTTCCACTCCTGGTTGGGGAACCAAGATCCCCACATGCCATGCAGTGCAGCCTCCCCCCCAAAAAATGAAACAAATAGTGAAAGAAGCTAAACCAAATTATTTTACTCTACACTTTCTGAATTGTGTTTTAAACACACAGAGCTGCAGTTAATAAGCGGAGCGGGTTCACATGGCCCCAGTCTGGTAACAACTGGGTCCACAGCATGAACACCATCTGGAGACGGAAATTACCTTCCAACCTACTCTCACGGGCTTATACAAAACGGGTTCTCACACCTCGTTGTGAACCTTTTCTGGGGGGCAGAGGACAGGGACTCTATGTACGCCTTCTTCCTGTGTACAGATGGGAGGGGCGGGTGCGAAGGAGCACCCCCAAGCTCATCCAGAAAGCACTGAAGTCTTGCCAATTACTGCACTCAGATCAGCAGAAAGCCAAGGCGGCTGGCACTCCATCCGGCATGTGGTATCCTCTATTGTGCTTTGGAAATTCTGAGGGTAGGAGAGGAAGCAAGGCCTAGGGATGGCTGATACTTTTCTTTTATGCAAACACACCCTTGTTGGAAAACTGTCTGCTTTTCATTACACTTGAAATTCCCAAAGGCAAAAGGTCACGTCTTCCTTCTTCACTGTGTGTGATGCCCAGTGCAGTATGGGTGGTTAATAAACGTCACATCACTTTCATTCCCCATTGACTGAGAAGGATGTTTTCCCGGGAGTCTTGCTTGCTTCAGTTTCTCAGCAAATCTCACAAACTGCAGACATTTCCCAGAAAGGGGGCACTGTTTAAGGCCAGCATTCCCTGCTTGAATCTCTTCCCTAGATTCCATCCATGCTTCACTCACCTTTTCCCTGGGCCGGTGGATTCCCCTCTCCCAGCCCGGTTCCCCACCTGTTTTACTCTTTTTCCACGCCACCCTGCAGAATTTACAGGTAAATTGGTGACACCCCATTTTACATCACTTCCATTACAAAGTAGCCGCCCTCTTTATATATCTACTTTATGATGCTTTTCGGAGGAGCCTTTGATGAAGCTTAGCAACTGGGCTACTCCTAGTATAAACATTTTTAGGAGAAAAATTTTTTTCATAATGACTTTTATATCTTTTGTTTTCCAGAAATTTTTTAATTGAATTATAAATGTTGGTGATAAAGAACAAAAGGTTCAAGAGCAGAGACCTTGTTTATTTATCTTTGCACCCCAGTTCATGGCACACAGGAGACAGCCAGTGAATGCTTCTCACTCTGTGAAGCATTTCAGTTTCTTCTCAATTGTTTCCCAAAGTGATTCAACAGCAGACTTTATGTACAACGTGAGGCGGAGCAATCAACATACCTTGACGTTCCTTGTCAAATGGCCCCACATTTGACAAGTATTAAATGTGAGATACCCCAAGGAAGTCCTTTTACAAGCACAAAATAAAACCTAAAGGGAAAGAATATGGCTCTTTCTCATTTATGGCTTTGAATGCTTGAGCTTAGATTGGAGATTCAAAATTGAAAATGCCAGCAATGATTTTACTGAAACGTTTCCCTGCTTCATAGAACAAAACGGACATGTTAGAAAGATTATTTCAAATATTAGCGAAGAGAGGGCATCTCTCATTTGGAATAAGAATGTAGTCTGGATATTTGCCAGAACTTTTGCAGAGTTCTAGTTCCATTCTCCTGTTTTCCTGACAAGCCTAAAATCCTTTCTTTTGCAATATGTGAAATAAATTGATCTGTGTATGGAAACATTTACACCAATGAAGAAAAAGCAGCCCAGTTATAAAAGAGGAGACTGTTTCAATCAGGGCCAAATGTCAGTTTTCTAAAACTTATAAAAAGGATAAAAACGAAATATCAGAAGAAGCAGAAAATGTTTATAGTTATGACTCAGAACAGAAGACCACTTTCACAATGCTTCCTGTGGTAAGAGTTGTATTCACTGAGATTTGGGACTTTCTCCTTTTTTTTTTCTTTTTTCAAGTTCCTCTTCAGAAAAAAAAAAAATGTTTCTTCCAAATCTGCTGAACACTACTGAGAAGGCTAAGTTCCCAGAAAGCAAAGTAACTTTTGTTTACTCACTGATTCATTTCCTTCTTGATCACACTGATCTCCTGTCTTTTGAAATTTTCTCTTTTTTATAAACTGTCAAAAACTAAGAACTCTTGGTGCTTGAGAGTTCAGCACCTGGCAACTCCATTTATAACAAAATTCCAAATCATAAAAGGAAACTTACAGCTATTTTGTGAATAAACTGAATTTTCAATGTGTTACATAAAACAGAATAATTTTATAAGTGGAACAAATTACAAACAAGAATAGATCAGATTATACTTAAGTTATTTAATAATTAAGCATTCATTGAATAATTTAATATTAAATTGCAAATATAACAGCTTGTTGTTGTTTAGTCACAAAGTCCTGATCTGACTCTTTTGTGACACCATGAACTATAGCCTGTCAGGCTCCCCTGTCCATGGGATTCTCCAGGCAAGAATACTGGAGTGGGTTGTCATTTCCTTCTCCAGGGGATCTTCCCAACCCAGGTATCTAACCCACATCTCTTATGACTCCTACATTGGCAGGTGGGTTCTTTACCTCTGAGCCACCAGGGAAGCCCAAATATAACAATATTACATGTTACAATATAATATACATATTACGTATTTGTAACGGTCTATATTACGGATATTAATTTGTACATAATAACAGTGGCCAGAGTGTTAATTCCTTAATTCCTCATCATACATTGCACCCAAATGATGAGCCCAAGCCATCCACAGCCAGTCGGTTCCCTTTGTCTGTAACTGATTTATGAAAAGACTGACTCAGTGTTGGCCAGTGACACGCGAGGGAAGGTCTATGAAGGGCTTCTGGGAAAGCTTTCCTGCTTCCAAAAAGACACAAGAACCCAAGACTGTCACCCATCTGGAATGGTCACAGCCACCTTGTAACCATATACGTCCCTCCTCGTGACGCACCATTTGTATCTTTCCGTAAGCAAGGCGCTGCTCTAACTCCTTGAGTTCTCAGGACAGCCCGACAGGCAGATACTATAATTACCCCCATTTTTTAGACAAGCACACAGAAGCCTTGGGAGGTTAACTGGCCCGAGGCTGTCTCATGGGTGGGTAAGTGGCAAAGCTGGAAGCTGAGCCAGGCAGCCGGCTTTGGGGTACAGTCCCTCAGCCAGGAAGCTGCTACACTACTTCCATGGAAGTTGCTATTAACCACTGCACCCTACCCCACCCCGCTATGTGCCCCACCTTCCTTCAAATATATTCTTTGCTGGTGGCCACCAAGCCTTTTAATTAAAAAAAGAAAAGCCCTGCAAGAAAACAAACTCTTCTGATATTCCCAACAAAAGATGGCCCCAGTGCAGGACAGAAAATGCAGAACTAAGGGTAGCAAGATTTCTTTTCCTTTGTTTCCCCTCAGACAGGCTCTGTATTTTAATTTTTTAAATTAGTTTTTATTGGCGCAGAGTTTGTTTACAATGTTATGTGAGTTTTTACCATACAGCAAAGTGAACCAGTTATATATATATACATATATGCACTTTTTTAAGATTCTATTCCCATATAGGTCATTATATTGAGTAGTGTTCCCTGTGCTACACAGCAGGTTATTATCTATTTTATATACAGTAGTGTGTATATGTCAATCCCAATCTTCCAATTTATCCCTCCCCCAGTCTTTTCTCCTTGGTAACTATAAGATTTCAATAGAGGGAGGGTAGATGGTATGATCAGAGAACGGAGACCTTCCCTGTAGCTCAGCTGGTAAAGAATCCACCTGCAGTGCAGGAGACCCTGGTTTGATTCCTGGGTCGGGAAGAACACCGGGAGAAGGGATTGGCTACCCTGGAGAAAGGATAGGCTACCTGTTCCAGTATTCTTGGGCTTCCCTAGTAGTTTAGATGGGAAAGAATCTGCCTGCAATGTGGGAGACCTGGATTTGATCCCTGGGTTGAGAAGATCCCCTGGAGGAGGGCATGGCAACTGACTCCAGTATTCCTGCCTGGAGAATCCCCATGGACAGAGGAGACCTGAGGGTTACAGTCCATGGGGTTGCAAAGAGTTGGACGTGACTGAGCGACTAGGCAGACAGCACACAAGGGAGAGCCAAAGCTACACAAGACCGTGGAAGCTGGAGAGGGAGAATAAGGAGCAAGAGACCTGAGGGTGGTCAGCAGTCTAATGATAGACCCACCACTCACCTGGCCCCTCATATATTTGATTTATACGTTTTGCAATCCAGAAGGTATTCTTGCCATTCCCATTTCACAGATAAGCAAAGTGAGGTTTCCACTTGCTGGGAAGGGACAGAGCCTTGCTTCCTAACCGGCCACTGTCCTGAATGTCAAGGACACCAGGAAGGAAGGTGAGAGAGAATAAACTCACTCTAGTCCACAACTTTGCTGAGGATCGCAGTCTTCCATCAAAATCTCCAGGGCACCTTTCTCTTTCCCAGGGCGCCTCCCAAATTAACAACTTGAAACTTTCAAGGAAAGTTGCAACGTTCATCTGTTTTAAGTTGCTTGGAGTCGCTACCAAAAGGAATAACTCTTTCCCACCCAACCCCCAGCCACTAAACATTGGAATCAACCTTATGTCTTCATGCTGTCTTAACAGGAAAATAGTTGAGCAGATTTTTTTTCTTTAATTTTTCCAAAAAGTTAAAGCAAACTATTTTCAGCTTCAACCCAGTGGTAGGAAAAACAAATGATTCCCTCTCCTCTCTTTCCCCACCCTCTTACCAGGATTCACAAGTGAATGAAAACCAGAAAGGGAGAAAAGAATTACACTTAAAATGGTTGACAATTTCAGCACTCAAATATTCAAGTTCTGCATCTTATAAAACTGTGAAATGTGTGTGCTCAGTTGCTCAGTCGCTCAGTCGTGTCTGACTCTTTGTGACTCCATGGACTGGAGGCCACCAGGCTCCTCTGTCCATAGGATTCTCCAGGCAAGAATACTGGAATGTGTTGCGATTTCCTCCGTCAAGGAATCTTCCCTACCCAGGGATCAAACCCACATCTCTTGCATTGGCAGGCGGATTCAATCAGGTATTTTCCCACCAAAATCTTGGGATCTTCTGAGAAGGGACATACCTGTGAGCAAGAACAGTGGGATTGAAGTCAAGTCGAACTTGGACGTGGGCAATGCCCCTCAGCCTCAGTTTCCTTGTTTGCAGGTAATTCTCAAAGGATTTCTTGGAGAATTAAAAGAACTAATGACTGGAAACCCCACTGACACATATTCAAGAAAGCACATGCAAGAAAAGATGCTTAATGCTTTCTTTCACATGAAAATAGAAAAAAAGTCATAAGCATGCAAGAATGTGGTATTGAATGAATTTTTACTAATGAGCAAGACAGATGAAGCAGGGGAATGTCTTTAGCAGTCTAGTGGTTAAAAATCTGCCTGGCAACGCAGGCTCAAATCCTGGTCAGGGAACTATTAAGATCCCCCATGCTTCAGGGCAATGAAGCCTGCGCGCAGCAACTACTGAGCCTGCACACTGGAACTAGAGAGACCGTGTGCCACATCAAAAGATCTCGCATGACACAACTAAGACCCAACACAGTCAAATAAATAAATGAAATAAACTTAAAAACAGAAAACGAAAGATGAGGGAGGGAAGATTTGAGTCACCCACTGAGAAGTTCTCGATGGGAAAGAAAGAAGTGAAATTTGAGCGAATATTGTTGGCAGGGGAGATTGTATCACCTCTAACCCTAAAAATAGGGGAGAGGAGAGAAGAGGGTGAGATGTATGGAGAGAGTAACATGGAAACTTATATTACCATCTGTAACATAGATAGCCAATGGGAATTTGCTGTATGGCTCAGGAAACTCAAACAGGGGCTCTGTATCAACCTAGAGGGGCGGGATGGGGAGAGAGATGGGAGGGAGGTTCAAAAGGGAGGGGTTATATGCATACCTATGGCTGATTCATGTTGAGGTTTGACAGAAAACAACAAAATTCTGTAAAGCAATTATCCTTCAATTAAAAAATAAATTTTTTTTAAAAATTAGGAAACCTCAGGTTATTGAAAAGAATCGACAGCCAGAAAACCCTTTCTCAGGTCTCAGGAACCCTGATGCTTTCCTGGAAGTGGGGGGCGGTGGGGAGAGGAGCCAGGTGAACTATTCTGAATCTCTTCGCTGTGTCCACTTCTCCACAAGCCATTTGACTCCAAATTCTTATAAAATCAGAAATATCAACTCCATCAGGACTTGCAAGGCCACATAAAGAAGACTCTGCCACTCAGGGAGGCAAACAGCTTTGAAGAGAAACCCCGCAGGGACACTGCGTTCATCTCCCATCGATCTCGTCACTTATCTGTGCCCAGGGTCAGCGCTTTGCCTGCATGCAGTTGTACCCCTTCCACTTAGAGATGTTTGGAAAAGGTGCTGTTGAAAGGACAGCCTCACACTGGGCTCCTTTAGCCATTCCCTACAGGAAATGATGGAAATTCCTGGCATTCTTATCAGGGAAAGGGGTGAACTCCGCTGGTCTGTGCTGAGACAAATGCTAGATCCCTTCTTTGTTACTGGAGGTGGACAACTTCAAAGCAGCGCCTTCTTCAGATCTAAAGATGCAGCCAGGCTTCTGGGAAGAGTCCCGGGAGAACAGAAACAGGCAGCCTGGTCCCCGAGCCCAAACAACCAGAAGTGGAGGCAGCCAAGTGTTTATCTTGAGCAGCTTCCCTGAGATAATTCAGCATCTTCTTGGTAAACTCTTGCAACCTTCTTCTCTCCACCAAAAGCAGAAACTCACCGTGTGCCTCAGAAAGCACCTTTCTTTCTGGCTAGCTGGCTAAGCATATCTGTGCTGCTATTTTTCAGAAGCCCAAAGTGGTCCTCTGTCCTTTTAGACATTCAATGCCTCAAGCCCTCTTGCGAAGACACAGCTCCATGATTTAACAAGAGTCCCTGAATAGAAGTTTCATGTGTTATCTCGTTGAAGGATGGGTTGGGAAGCGGTGGGGTGGTGGTGATGATGAAAAAAAAGGAGCAGGTAGGGGAAGCATTCTGGGGCAGTAGTGTGCTAAGTCGACTCTTTGTCACCCCATGGACTACAGCCTGCCGGGCTCCCCTGGCCATGGGATTCTCCAGGACAGAGTATTAGAGTAGGTCTCCATTTCCTTGAGCCTGGGTTCTTTTATTCTACACAGATCTCTCAGGCTGCTCTCACATGCCCTGCCCTGTGCAGATTAAACTGTTACAAATATTCTTGCTCATCCAAAATTACTGTCCTAGGAAAGAAAGGAAAAGAGGAAGACCAGCCTGTGTGAAACTACAGGTAGAGGGAGGCCTATGAAGTTGCAGGTAAACAAGACTCACTTTTTCTTGAAAAAATTCAAGAACCAAGTCTGGTAAATATACTTAGGAAAAGGCATCTGGTACCCCTTTTTGTTTGGAGGGGGTTTTGTTTTGTCTTTAATTTATTTATTTGGCTGTGCTAGGTCTTCATTGCAGCATGTGAACTCTGAGTTGCAACTTACGGGATCTAGTTCCCTGACCAGGGATCGAACCCGGGGCCCCTGCATTGGGAGTGTAGAGTCTTAGCCACTGGGCCTCCAGGGAAGTCCCGGTACCCCATTTTGGGCTGTTACCCCTCCATAATTTTTCAGTAGTTCTCTGAGAATTTTTCCACTTACTTTTTAAAAAAGACTTGAGTTCCTCTCCATAGCATACGCTTCCTTGTACTTTTTGCTGTTTCCCAGTTTGCCATTTTTGCGATCTTTTTCTCTCACAGCTATTAACACTCCCAGTAACTGAGCCCCAAGGAAGCATCTTGGTCCAAGCTTTGTTTGTCAAACACAAACAACAAATATTTCCAGCTGCCCCCAGATGCTCACGGTCAACCCTTAAATCTACCCATGACATTCAAGGTGCAAGGAACCACGCAGCTCTGACTCCTCTATCAGTATAACTTCTGAAACCCTATTATTACACCAGGTCCTATTCCAGAGATAACACGAGAAAACCCGATGCAACCAATGGAGCAAAGTCAGTCTTGGTGCCCCACTTATGACCAGCACAGAAAAGGGGCAAAAGTGAAAGTGTTAGTTACTCAGTTGTGTCCGACTCTCTGCGAGTCCATGGACTGTAGCCCCCCAGGCTCCTCTGTCCATGGGGTTCTCCAGGCAAGAATACTGGAGTGGGTAGCCATTCCCTTCTCCAGGGGATCTTCCCGACCCAGGGATCGAACCCGGGTCTCCTGCATTGCAGGTGGATTCTTTGTCATCTGAGCCACGAGAAGGAGGCCCAGGACATGCAGTGTGGAAGGCACTCATCACCAGGTCCCACACTGCCCACCAGAGTAATGGAGCACAGAGTGGTGTCCCCAAGTCTTCTCTCTTCTCCCGGTTTTTAGCAGGAAAGTGGGGGTGGGGCACAGGGGTAGGGAGGGTGTGATGGAGCCAAGTGGACATCAGAAGTTTCCAGGGGCCTACTAAACCCTAGTACCACGTTCAAGCAGCAGGACCAAAAGGTTCAAGAATGAACCTGATAACAGGTGAACAGTCAACATTTATAGGATCCTCACAGAGTGCCAGGCACTGTGCCAACCCAGCAGCGTATATTTAAAACAAATTTTTTTGCCATATAGTTGCTTCACAGTTCAGTTCAGTTTAGTCGCTCAGTCGTGTCCGACTTTTTGAGATCCCATGGACTGCAGCACGCCAGGCCTCCCTGTCCATCACCAACTCCCAGAGTTTACCCAAACCCATGTCCATTGAGTCGGTCATGCCATCCAGCCATCTCATCCTCTGTCATCCCCTTCTCCTCCTGCCCTCAATCTTTCCCAGCATCAGGGTCTTTTCCAAGGAGTCAGCTCTTCACATCAGGTGGCCAAAGTATTGGAGTTTCAGCTTCAACATCAGTCCTTCCAATGAACACCCAAGACTGATCTCCTTTAGGATGGACTGGTTTGATCTCCTTGCAGTCCAAGGGGCTCTCAAGAGTCTTCTCCAACACCACAGTTCAAAAGCATCAATTCTTCGATGCTCAGCTTTCTTTATAGTCCAACTCTCACATCCATACATGACCACTGGAAAAACCATAGCCTTGACTAGACGGACCTTTGTTGGCAAAGTAATGTCTCCGCTTTTTAATATGCTATCTAGGTTGGTCATAGTTGTGTTAATTTCTGCTGTACAAAAAACTGAATCAGTTATATGTATGTGTATGTGTGTGTATATATATATATATATATACACACACACACACATATATACATATATATATATACCCCCTCTTTTTTAGAAATCCTCAAATTTCCTTCCCATTTAGGTCCCCACAGAGTACTGAATAGAGTTCCCTGTGCTATGCAGCAGGTTCTCATTAGGTATCTATCTTATACATGTGCTCAGTCGCTCAGTTGTGTCCGAGTATCTGTAGCCCCATGGACTGTAGCCTTCCAGGCTCCTGTCCGTGGAATCTTCCAGGCAAGAATACTAGAGTGGGTTGCCATTTCCTCCTCCAGAGGATCTTCCCAATCCAGGGATCAAATCCACGTCTCTGGCGTCTCCTGCATTGGCAGGCAGGTTCTTTACCACTAGCACCACCTAGGAAGCCCATTTTACACATAGTAATGTATATATGTCAGTCCCAATCTCCCAATCCATCCCACACCCCTCATTTCCCCTTTGGTATCCATACGTGTTCTCTACATCTGTGTCTCTATTTCTGCTTTGCAAATACGCTCATCTGTACGATTTTTCTAGATTCCACATATAAGCAATATCATACAATATGTTTTTCTCTTTTGAAAATTTCAAAAGAGACGTTTTTTCACTTTATATGACAGTCCATATGATAGTCTTTAGGTCTACATGACAGTCTCTAGGTCTATCCACATCTCTGCAAATGGTACAATTTCATTCCTTTTTATGGCTAAGTACTATTTCATTGTATCCAGCGGCATATTTAACTCTACAACAGCCCAATGGAGTTGGCTTATGATAACCCAAACTTTACAGGTAAGGAAACAGACTTTACAGCTTTGGACAAGCATCTGACCAAGGTCACACAGTTGGTGAGTGTTGGAACTCAGATCCAGAACCACCCACAGGGTTCCAGCATCCACACACCCAATCATTGCACCTTGCTACCTCCAGAGTCGAGGACAAACAGCCATCAGATAGGAAAGATGATGCCTGGCCTGTTAGCCTCAGGGAGTTCTGGTGAAGGAAAACTACATCAGTACGCCCTTTGAAAAGATGAAAGTGAAACACAAGTGTGAGCTGGATTTGTTACGATCATTTCTAACATGGGTTAAAGCAGGATCAGGAACTCACCCCTCTTCCCACATATCTCTCTTTCTATGGAATTGGGATTCACTTATTCCTTGGAGCTAAAATGACATTCTTCTTCTCTCCTACTCTATCATTTTAATGGGGAAAAATAACTTTTTAACTTGAATGCACTCGCGTTAGTCACATGACTAATCAGAAGGTTTCAGAAGCTATTTTTGGAGCAACTTACTGAAAATTCCAAATTTTATGAATTCATATTTGTCCTGTAGAGTAGGAGCAAATTCTCTTTCCCTTTCTGCAAACTATGCTAATTAAAGATCCTAGAGCCACATGTGATATTTTTGAAGAAAACAGTAACTGGGAAATAAGTAGAAAGATATCATTGTAATATATATCATATTCTAGCCATAGAAAATAAAACCTGATATACTGGTACCTCATGTTCCAGAGAATGAACCCTGCCAAGCTGTAACTATAGTTACATCCCAAATTAATTAGCGCTGCACACTGAGGCCAAGAAACACTGCCCCACAGAACCTGATGAAAATTTGAAAATGCTTACTTCATTAACCTTTCAAAGTTTCCCCTCATCGGAGCTTTCATCAGAGGAACAGATAAGTGGCAAACCCATCAGACTTACATCAATCTCTTCTCTAGACATCTGCTCAGAACTTTGGGGAAGAGGCTAACAAAGCAGGACATGAAGACATATGGAAGAAAAACAGAAGCCTTGGTTGAAACCAAAATGCGACAATGAATCCTTGAATAGACAAGGGATAACCATTCCAAAATAATATCATCACATATGAGATTATTGGAGATGATCACCCATTTGGCTCTTATAATACTGTACCGAATTTGAAAAAGCATGATATTATTATGTAAACAAGGCTTGATTTTATGTAGCAAATGTTTCTGAATAAATATACATGAATAATTTTGGAAGCAAGCTACCAGATAATAATTTGCTAAAATAGTAGTCCCTACGTCCTGCAAATAATTAATCCCTGGTTCATCTACAGTCTAAATTCAGGTTGTAACCACTGTATTTGCACAGACAAGACTTACCTAAAATTAGACAATGTGTGTTAGTCGTTTAGTCATGCCCGACTCTTTTGTGACCCCACGGACTGTAGCTCTCCAGGCTCCTCTTTCCATGAAATTCTCCAGGCAAGAATACTGGAGTGGGTTTCAATTTCCTTCTCCAAAATTAGACAATAACTAACCCCTATGCACAGAGTCAAACACAACTGAAGCAACTTAGCACGCACGCATGCTTATCAGTCTCTTTTGCAAAAATAAAAGCCAACGATACTACCATGCTCATCTTCACATCTCTTTTCAGGAATGAAATTTCAGACCTGTCATATTTCCATATTCTGTAGTATGTGCTTAGTCGCTCACTGGTGTCCAACTCTTTGTGACCCCATGGACTATAGACCACCAGGCTTCTCTGTCCATGGGATTCTCCAGGCAAGAATACTGGAGTGGGTTGCCACTTCCTTCTCCAGGGGATCTTCTCAACCCAGGGATCAAACCCAGGTCTCCCGTATTGCAGGCAGATTCTTTACTGTCTGAGCCACCAGGGAGGACCATATTCTGCAGCGGCTGAATTAAAATGTCCAGAAAGTGATAACAGCCCCCAATCCCAGGTAAGTGGTATCATCTTTGTTTACACAGCACTACATGTTCAAAGCACTTGTCCATCTAGTATCCTTCTTAGTCTCACAAGGGTTTGTGAGGTGGACTTATCACCATGGCAGGTGTCACTCCACCCAGCAGGCAGATGCAGCATCTGAGACCCACAGAGTGGAAGTGTCTGGTCCCAAGTCACAGCAGTAAGTGGGGGCAGGGCCGACAGGACTGCCTGGTCTCTGGATGCCCCCCACTCACAATCTTTTACCAACTCTGTCTTCCTTTCATGGTTAAAACTGAATCATATCTGAAGGAATGGGTTCTTGGGTTCTGCCGCTTTCAATGACCAGCCACAGCCACTTAGGAACTAAAAACCCATTTCCATGCATGCTTAGCTGCTCAGTTGTGTCCAGCTCTTTGTCCAACAACTACCCCATGACTGTAGCCTGCCAGGCTCCTCTATCCTCTGGATTTTTCAGGCAAGCATACTAAAGTAGGTTGCCATTGCCTCCTCCAGGGGATCATCCTGACCCCGGGATGGAACCCACCTCTCCTGCATTAGCAGGCCGACTCTTTACCACTGAGCCACCTGGGAAGCCCAAAAACCCATTTACCGTCTATAAAACCAGATCCAGAGTTTCAGGCACTGTGAAAGTGATAAGGCCTCCCTGGTGGGGCCAGATTGGGGATTTAGCTCACTTAAGTGTTCCAGAACAGCAGGATGCTTCCAGCACACAGGAGTTGAGAGGTCAACAGTGAGGACCTTCCTCAAAACTATGCTAGCCTGAGAGTTCAAAGACCCAGCATCCAACCCAGCTCCAGTTAACCTGCCTGAGCAAGGACTTAATCTACCTGGGCCTCACCTTCCTTATCTGTAAAATTAAAGGCCGATACAAATCACTGCAAAATCTCTTCCAAATTCTACTTGACCCCAATGCTGGATATCCAGCACTGTGCCTAACAACCGAACCCAAGAATTGTCAAACTCTGTATGTCTTTCTCGCAGTCCATTCCAAAGTTTCCCATTTTCATTCCATCCCTCTGTTCTTCTACTAGTGCCATTTGGTATCAGTCTCTCCATGTCTCCCTCGTTCTCCAGTATTTGTACATTGTAATCACGTCTCCCCTCTGAGTCATCAGTTTGCAGTTTCCACACATCACTTAACCACCGTAAATTAAATCCCTTCAGTAACTTACTATGCTTTTGTGTCATCCATCAAACCCCTGCCCATCTAGCTAGTTACAGAATCACTAAATTTTAAATAAAATTTCTCTTCAGGTCGCTCTTTTCTCTTGGCTCTTCATGTTTCTACTGATTTCCACATAGAGATCTGCAATCTACTGATTTCTAAAATATACAGGCATGTCAATATTTATTCCGCCTTATTTTTATAAGTCTGCCTTATTTCTACCTTTTAATTTTTGTTTTGCTTTTCCTCTCCTTTATCATGTCTTGTTTCCTCTTCACTCCTACGATGACTTTCAATTAACCCACGATGGGAAAGCAGCCCAACACATGGTACTAATCCTGAAACATGTAATTGTGCAGATAAAGAACAGTAGTGGAGGGAAGGGGAGCATGGTGGGCATAGCCTCTCTGCCAGCGCATGAATGGAGGGGCCATGGGCTCCATGCCACTGCATTCCCACATTAAACCCTATCTTATTCCCAGAAAGAAATACATAAGCGCATATCCAGAAGGAAAAATGCTAAAGCGATGAGAGAGCCAGAGCAGCTGGGGGATGTTAACTTTAATCAAAGTCTGGCCAGGATTTTTTTTTTTAAGCAACAGGAAGTAGATTTATTCTCTTTCATATTGTCTCTCTCTCTCACACACAGACACACGCTCTCTCTCTCATTCCTTTTTACTCTACCCTTCTTCATTTCCTCAAGGCATAGAAACACGCTAGACAGAAAAACCTCAGTTTCTTTGAACTGTCTTTGGAACTTTTGTCACGTTTTCATTGGCAGTTCGATGCCAAACTGCAGAACCCGGGAAGCATGGTCAAAGACAGAAGACCATCCGTGAACAGCAGCCAAGGAACACAGGAGCCAACATGTGTTTCCTGTGGCTGCCGTGACAGATCACCACAAACCTGGTGGCTTAAAACAACACCGATGTCTTCTTTTCTAGTTTGAGAGGCCAGAAGTCTCTGATGAGCTTCAGTCAGCCAAAGTCAAGATGTTGGCAGGGCTGCACTCCCACCAAAGTTCTCTGAACAGAAAATCTATTTCCTTGCCTTTTTTAGCATCTAGTGGCCACCTGCATCCCTTGGCTTGTGGCCCCTTCCTCCATCAGCAGTGCTCATCACACCACTCTCTGTTTCCATCATCCCATCTTCTCTCCACAGTCAAATCTTCCTCTCCCTCCCTTTCACAAGGATACTTATGACTGCATTTAGAGCCCACCCAGATAATACAGAATAACGTCCCCTTCTCAACCTCTTTGACTTAATCACATCTGCAAAATGCTTTCTGCCACAGAAGGTAACATTCATGTTCCAGGGATTAGAATGAGGGTGTCTGTTCAGCCTACCATGGAGCACTGGTGTCTAGATGGGTTCCTGGAAAGTCCTCCTCTCACTTCTCCCTTAACAATGACTAAGTTAAGAGCATGGGCCTTGAGGAAAAAGGGAAAAGAGGTCTCCTAAATCTCAAAATAGAGAAATGCCTGTCTTGTCACAGATTGACCTTCCCCACCATGTTTTGCCTGTTAAGCCATCTGGTTTGTATTCGGTGAGCCTCCTAAACATCCCATCCCTTCCCCAATCACACCTGGGTGCAACTCCTGTCCCACGACCCTCCGATTTCATGACAAATCACCTACTTGTTAATACAGAAACTCAACATGCAACCAGAACTGGGCCTCAGAGCCACGCAAGTTCTTGTGCATCAAAGGCCCGGCCACAGTCACATTACCATTTCCCAGATCGAGCGCAGAGAAGGAACGAGCTTTGCTGGAACTTACCAAACCGCTTGTAACCGAAGGAATGTACCTCCTCCTCCTCTGCAAAATCGTCTGCGGGGGGAGATGGGGAAGAGAAGACAGAGCATTAACCCTGGTAAGACCGGAAGTGCTGGACTCAACTCCTTCCGTTTCCACCTGCCCCACCCTCCCCTCGCCCACCCGGCTCCTCACTCCTGGAGCACACCAGGAGAAAGACCAAAGGGTCCCTGCACTGGCTGTTCCCTCAGCCTGGAATACTCTTCCTCCAACTCGTTAGGCAACTCCTCCTAATTCAGGTCTCAGCGGAGGTATGGTACCTGTGAGATGCCTTTCTGGGCCACCACTCACCCACTGTGTCAAATCACCCTACTTTAATATTACTCTCTGACGTCATTCTCATTTATGTGTACGTGTGTGTTATCACACATCCCATGAGCAGAAATTTTTTTAGTGACTTCATGAATGAATTCCATGTATCTAGAATGGTGCCTGTCACAGAAGTGTTAAGTCACTCAGTCATGTCCAACTCTTTGCGACCCCAAGGACTGTAGCCCACCAGGCTCCTCTGTCTATGGAATTCTCCACATGAAATGAGAATACTGGAGTGGGTTGCATCTCCCTTCTTCAGGGGATCTTCCTGACCCAAGGATCAAACTCAGGTCTCCGCATTGCAGGCAGATTCTTTACCATTTGAGCTACCCGGAAAGACCCTGTCACAGAGCACGGGCTTAATAGATTTTGGTGAATAAATGACTGAATAATCAACTGACAAAAGGGTCAAGTTATCGTCATATAACTGAGCCTAGGGCCTTCCTCTGCAGATGCCAGGCTGTGGGGTCACCTCTTCTACCAACTGTGGCATCTCAGGAGCCCAGCGTGACTCCTGCAAGGATAGCCATATCTTTCCCCACTCTCCTTCCAATGGATAACTGGGACTGATGGATGGTTTCCCAGTAAGTGAATTTCCTTGCTGTTGGGATTCCTAAAGGTGGGGCCACTGTGGAAACAGGGTGATGTTGTGTCAGCCACGCTTTCTACCAAAAGCCTAAATACTCATCCTCACGTGGTCATGATGCAATTCCTTATCACACTGATAACGAACTTCTCATTTCACACTTCTGTCAGGTGTGGGTGTGCAATCACAGGACACTTTTTAAAAAAATACTCCAATTAAAAAAAAATTTTATTGAAGGATAATTGCTTTACAGAATTTTGTTGTTTTCTGTCAAACCTCAACATGAATCAATCATATGCATACACATATCCCCTCCCTCCCATCTCCCTCCTCATCCCACCCCTCTAGGTTGATACAGAGTCCCTGTTTGAGTTTCCTGAGCCATAAAGCAAATTCCCGTTGGCTATCTATTTTACATATGGTAATGTAAGTTTCCATGTTACTCTTTCCATACATCTCACCCTCTCCTGCCCTCTCTCCATGTCCGTAAGTCTATTCTCTATGTCTGTTTCCCCACTGCTGCCTTATAAGTAAATTCTTCAGTACCACTTTTCTAGATCCCGTATATGTGCGTTAGAATACAGTATTTATCTTTCTCTTTCTGACTCATTTCACTCTGTATAATAGGTTCTAGGTTCATCCACCTCATCAAAACTGACTCAAATGCATTCCTTTTTATGGCTGAGTAATATTCCATTGTGTATATATACCACAGCTTCTTTATCCATTCATCTGTCGATGGACATCTAGGTTGCTTCCATGTTCTAGCTATGGTAAATAGTGCTGCAATGAACAATAGGATAAAAATACTCCAATTTTTTAAAGTCTTTATTGAACTTGCCTCAATAGTGCTTCTATTTTATGTTTTGGTATTTTAGTCCCAAGACATGTAGGATCTTAGCTCCCCGACCAGGGATCAAACCCACATCCCCTGCATTGGAAGGTGAAGTCTTAATCATGGGACCACAAGGAAAGACTCTAAAGGATACATTTTTCTTCTCTTCTTTTTTTAAATTTTTTTATTTTGTGTTGGGGTATAATCAATTAACAAACAGTGTTGTGATAGTTTCAGGTAAAAAGTGAAGGGACTCAGCCATATATATACATATATCCATTCTCTCCCAAACTCCCCTCCTTCCAGGTCGCCATATAACATTGAGCAGAGCTCCTTGTGCTATAAAGAAAGTTCTTATTGGTTATCCGTTTTAGCAGAGTGTACATGTCAATCCCAAAACTCCCTAACTATCCTATCCCCCCATCCTTCCCCATGGTAAACATGTTTGTTCTCTAAGTCTGTGAGTCCATTTCTGTTTTATAAGTTAAGTTCATCTGTATAATTTCTTTTTAAATTCCACATATAAGAGATGTCATATGACATTTTTCCTTTCTTCTGACTTACTTCACTCAGTATGACACTAGGTCCATCCATGTTGCTGCAGATGGCATTATTTCATTATTTTTAATGGCTGCGTGATATTCCATCATATATATATATATATATATACACACACACACACACACACACACACACACACACACACACACACACACACACCACATCTTCTTTATCCATTTCTCTGTCAATGGACATTTAGGTTGCTTCTGTGTCTTAGCTATTGTGTAACCAATTATTCTTGAGTTGGTCACCTGCCTCGAGTTCAGTTCAAAAGTGCTGACTCAGCGCTCACTGTGGACCAGAGACTGCCAGGCAGTGGGGCTGCAGAAATGAATGAGACATGGTCTCTTCCCTCAAGAAGCAGATAGGCTTTCAAAGACAAAAAGAAACATAGCAGGGAAATAAAGTTTCTGTGACTACCTTTTTCAGCCCACAATGGGACGTAGGGACCTAGTTATAACTGAACCTTGAAATGCTGTGGAAAAACCAAGGTCTGTGAGATATCCCATACAACATGCTGAACATCAGCAAATTAGTTTGTCATGAAGTGTTACGAAAACACTGTTATGAAAAGTGTAAGAGAAGAACTACTCCTAAGACCATGGAGAAATCAGAAATCTTTGTGTTTCACCATGTTTCCTTATTTAGTGAACGAGGAAGAGACTTGCTTGGAATCTAGAAATCCTGGGTTTCATAACTCAAGTCATCTTCTTCTGTCAAGGATTAAAGCTTTCATTCTTTCTAGATGGAAGAATGTGCTTACAACCAAAAGAAAAGTACCTTTTTCTCACCGACTTGGTGATTGGTTAGTTCACCAAAGACATATTAAGCCCCTAGCCTGTGCCTAGTTTCCTAAGTAATTCTCTCATTGATATCTGTGAGGTCTGATCTAGTGTTACTTAAAGGGAAACCCTTGGGAGACTTCCCTGGAGGTCCAAAGGTTAAGACTCCATACTTCCAATGCAGAGGGCGCAGGTGCCATCCCTCATCAGGGCACTAAGATCCCACATGCCGTGTGGCACAGCCAAAAAAAAAAAGAGAGAGAGAGAAACCATTATCTGCTGCTTCAGCTTAGAAATCCACGCAGTCACTTATTCACTCAGCCACTAAATAGGTGCTTATAAACCAGTGGAGTTGATGGGACATTAGCACAGGTGACAATGCCACCCAGGCGTCAGTTTCACCTGCCAACTCCAGCCCCTCCGCTGTGGAGCCGTGACCGCACAAGAATCCACTCACATGCACAGGTTGTGGGCCAAGGATCCACCAGTGACAACCTCACCGTGGAGACAAAGAAAGCAGCTTATGCTGTATTCTCAGTAGCAAACAGCTTAAAAATTGGTGTTCTCCCCAAAGCGTCTTTTCAGCAGACCTAGCATTAGTTTGTTTGTTTGTTTTCTTTTTCCTCTCTGGTCTTTTTCCCATGCAGCATTTTTAGTCTGCCTGACTCCTCTCTCCTTCCTGAAATTTCCCTGGGAACTTCAAACGTCTCAGACTTCTGTTATTAGAGCAATTCAGCGCTGCCTCCAAATTAACCTTCTACAACCCATCAGCGGTTCAAGGAAACAAAGGCCTACAGGCGACCCCTAACAGGACTCAAAGAGGATGTCCTATTGCTCGACTTAACCTGCATCCCAAGAGGATGAGAAACTTTTTTTTTTTAATTAAAATTTTAAAAAATTTCTTTATTTTTAATTGGATGATAATTGCCTTACAATATCATGTTGGTTTCTGCGATACATCAACATGAATCAGCCATAGGTAGACATATGTCCCCTCCCTCCTGAACCTCCTTCCCACCTTCCACCCCATCCCACCCTTCTAAGTTGTCACAGAGCACCAGGTTTGAGCTCCCTGCATCACCCAGCAAATTCCCACTGGTTATCTGTTTTACATATGGCAATGTAAAGGATGAGAAATTCTTATGTGCTCAGTCACTCAGTCGTGTCTGACTGTTTTCGACCCCATGAACTGCAGCCTGCCAAGCTCCTCTGTCCATGGGATTCTTCAGGCAAGAACACTGGAGTGGGTTGCCATTTCCTGCTCCAGGGGATCTTCCCAACCCAGGGATCGAACCCGTGTCTCATGTCTCCTGTGTTGGCAGGAGGGTTCTTTACCACTAGCGCCACCTGGGAAGCCCCATAGCAGTTACTAAAAGAATACAAATTTCTATCTCATCCAACTCTACAAACAGGTACCAAATCATCTGAGATACTCAGGGTACAAAGTACCCAGAGAACAAATTATTGGGATTATCAGGGAAGGTATCTTGGAGAAGCATCTTAATCTTTTTTAACATTTGTTTTTTGGAGGGAAAAAGAGAGTTTGGGGGAAACACAGTATACCATATCCCTTCTTGAAAATTCATTGTGGTTTGGGGACTATTAGAGACTCTGGGACGTGCTAAAAGAGAGAGAAATGGTTCAACTTTGTTTCACTCGATGTTTTTTCAAGAGTTGACTTTTCACATCCTTCAAAGCTGGGTCGCATTGGGCAGGTGATGCTGTGTAGACATTCCATTAAGGTGGGGGTGGTGCAGAGCCCCTGTCAGAGTCCCCAGCTGTGTCATTAGCAAACAGATGATTCAGGCTGGTGATGGAGTGATTCATTTTAGGAATTGAAAAAGAGGAAGGAGCTGCCAGGGCTTGTGTCTGTGTGGATGGACCACATCGAACTATAAGAGCCATAGGAAAGAGGAGGCAAGGTCAGCTGTCCCCAGTGTCTGAGGGCAAAAGGCTACCGCAGGGCCCACATGGCTGGTAGATGGGTTTGAGGAAGACAAACAGCCTGATCTCATGTGCAAGGTTTTATTTTGTTCTCAAAATCCTTTCCTCACACTCAGTGGACCCAGGCTAAGTGCATCCCAGATTTTCTTTTCTTTTATACAAGACATCTTATTTATTTATTCATTTAGGCCATGCCTCGCCACATGTGAATTAATGGCTTTCGAACTGTGGTGCTGGAGAAGACTCTTGAGAGTCCCTTGGACTGCAAAGATATCAAACTAGTCAATCCTAAAGGAAATCAACCTTGAATACTCACTGGAAGGACTGATACTGAAGCTGAAGCTCCAATACCTTGGCCACCTGATGCAAAGAGCCAATACACTGGGAAAGACCCTGATGCTGGGAAAGACCCTGATGCTTGGAAAGACTGAAGGCAAAAGGAGAAGGGGCAGCAGAGGATGAGATGGTTGGATGGCATCACTGACTCAATGCACATGAATTTAAGCAAACTCAGGAAGAGAGTGGAGGACAGGGAATCCTGGTGGGCTGCAGTCCATGAGGTCATGAAGAGTCGGACACAACTTAGGGACTGAACAACAACAACAATTGTGGCATGTGAGATCTTAGTTCCCTAACTAGGGATCAAACCCTCACTGCCTGCATTGGAAGCTTGGAGTCTTAACCTCTGGATGGCCAGGGAAGCCCCCAGATTTTCTTTACAGTCTCAGGGGCCTGTAGAGGTGATGGGTTCAAATAAGGATATTGCCTCTCAAGGATCTAGTCACCTTTGCAACCTGCCACTTCTCAAAATCTGTCTCTGACATAATCTATGTCATGCAATTGCTACACTCTGACATGAGCAAGGATTTTGTTAAGATTTAAGGCCTCTCAGTTCTGCAACGACCAGAACTCGATCCCTGCTTCTGACAGCAGTTAGCCTTCAGGAAAGAAGAAAACTTAACATTCTAAATAATAAAATGTGTTTAATTGGAGATTTATATCTACAAGCACGTACTTTCTCAGCTGACACGGATGTACTACAGCATTTTTATTGCAATACCTATGGGCCACACTGTTTTTTGCTTGTCTATTTCAAAATATGATTTTTATTTACTTTATTTACTTTCCTTGGTAACTGGCACAGAGCCACGCTGGCCAGAGGTTTTGTGATGGAGAACACTGAACAGAATTCTTGCTGACATTCTTTGAGCATCACTGATTTCAGGGTACCACGAGTTCAAGTGAAGTTTAGTTTAGTTGGTTTGGAGAACTGAGAGTCATACATATTAATATATTCCAATCAATCTGTGGACCAAGTTGTGCAATATCCCTGTGGTTAGAATTTACCTCTCCTTGCCCTGCACCCCCTCTGTATCAGTGTGACAGCGATTATCTCCATCTGTCTTACATTCCTGTTCTGGTTTTGACTTCCCACAGATGGAAAGCTCTCTAAAAACGGGACATTTATCACGTTGTACCCTCAGCAGCTAGCACATCTGTGGCATATTACAGAAACTCAGGTGGCACTAGTGGTAAAGAATTCACTTGCCAATGTAGGAGACGTAGGAGACGTAAGAGACGCGTGTTTGATCCTTGGGTTGGGAAGATCCCGTGGAGGAGGGCATGGCAACCCACTCCGGTATTCTTGCCTGGAGAATCCCATGGACAGAGGCGCCTGGCAGGCTGCAGTCCAAAGGGTTGCAAAGAGCTGGACATGACTGTAAACGACTCAGCACACACAGACACACATCTTATTAACATAAACCCAAATATCAGTCTAGTCCAGATTGTGATACAACTATATTGGGATGATGAGGAGCATTAGGAGGTGTCCGTGATAGTAGTCAGGTGGAGATGAAGGGTAGGAGAACTAAATCCTCATCTGCTATAAAGGAAAGTCAATATATAATGCCTAAAACCAAAATAATAACAATAATAATTAAAATAGCAAAATTGATTCTTTGAGACCCCATGGGCTGTAGCCCACCAGGCTCCTCTGTCCATGGGATTTCCCAGGCAAGAATACTGGAGTGGGTTGCCATTTCCTTCTCCAGGAGATCTTCCCAACCCAGGGATCAAACCCACGTCTCCTGCATTGCAGGAGGATTCTTTACTGCCTGGGAAGCCCAATGAAAATGAAGAGTGCCATAAACATGTCACTTAAGGACATGGGGCTATAGGAGCTTGTCCACATTAAGAACTGCCAACAACTCTTTCCATTCCTCCACGTGCAAGTTCATGTCCACTCTCTTGAATTTGGGAGGACTTTGTGACTCACTGTGGCTGATGGAATTTGACGGAATTTGCCAGAAGTAGCAGTGGGTGACCTCGGAGCCTAGGTCTTCTCCAAGACCTCTGTTCTTCAGCTTCTGTTCTCACCCCCTAGGCAGTTGACTGCCATGGGAAATATCCAGGCACCCTGCTGGACCAGAGGTGACCTGGTGAGAGGGGATCCCTGGGGAATGAGAGACTGTGATAGGGAGGGGAGAGGCCGGCCAGCCCTTGGCCCTTCCAGCCTCCCCAGGATGCTCTAGCCCAATCAACACCTCAGGAGGCAGAGACCAACCCGAATTGCAGAGTCTTGAGCGGATAAACAGCTGCTATTTGAAGCGACAGAGCTTGGGGATTCTGTCTTCTAGGCATCGGTAGAGAACTGAAAGAAAAGCCAATGCCAATATCAAATGCAAAAAATGTTCTCAGGAGGTTGCCTCTGGGGACTGGAAAATGATGAAATGAAGTGGGCTGGGCAGGAAACTGCTCTTTTTCATAATAAATAGGATGTTCTTTGACTCTCTAAACTATGTGCATCTCTAACTTTGATAAACAAAAAAAAGAAAGAAAGAACAAATATCAAGCAAACAAAACAAGGAAATGTGTAGGGAAGATAAAAGTCAGGTAGACTAAAAAAATAAGCCCGCTGGTCCAACGGATGCTGACAACCGGAAAAGGTCCCCGGGTCCAAAGAGCTGACACGCAAAGTTCACCCTGGAGTGACCACACAAAAGATCTGGGCTCACAGCCTTCATGGCTGCACTGAGTAGCTTCTGGCAAATGCCGTGGTGATCAGAACAAGTTCAGTCACTTTCAGGAGCCAGGTTGAAGGACCGTGGACAGAGGCAAGGCTGAATGCAAATTTATCCTCCAAGCTGGGCTCAGCCCTGCCGTTCACCCTGTCCTGTCTCCACCCTGAGACAGGATTCTCGGCTTCTTTAGTAGCATCATTACCTCTAGAACAGAACAGTGTGGTCCCCCAGGCTCTCAAAATCTTTAACTGCTTCCAAACCAGTCGGCAAGCACCATTCCTGCAAGTTGTTCTTATGTGTCCCACCTCCCACCTACTATGGCTGGCACAGTGGGGGAGAAGGGGTGGAGGGCACCCCTGGGGCCAAATACCCAGGGCCCACTGGCCCCTGGAGTCCACAGCCACCCTCCACTGGCCACTACTCTAGGGGAGTGGCTTTTATGCAGGCATTTATGAGAACCATGTCCTCAAAAGAGTGTCACCTGGGTTGCTAAATATTTTCAGTATCCCCTTGGATATTGGCAGGCAGATTCTTTACTGCTGAGCCACTAAGGAAGCCCATATCACTTGATTAACTTAACAAAAATGGTTCATAATTGGCAATTACGTTCCTGCCTGGAAGAAGCAGCAAGTCATAATTATACAGTGTTCCAATACCTAAAATATCTTGAGTTCTCCTTAAGTGCAAGACACCATTCTAAACAACTGAGCTAAACTAACCTATATAATCCTCAAAAAATAGAAAAAAATGGCATCCAGTATATGTCATTATTATCCCCCCATCTGACAGATGAGGAAACTGAGGGGCCCCGGAGGTTAACAAGTATGCATGTGGTCACCAGGCCCTCTGGCTTCAGAGCCCACACTCCTTACCACACTGAAACTGTCAGGTTCCACTCCTGGGAACACCACATATAACTACATTTTTTGAGATAGGCATATTTTAAAGTATCGATATATATTAATACTTTGGATTATAAATTTAGAATATATATTTGGATATTTTGCCTTTGAATTATGTCATATATACATATATCAGCTACTTTCCAAACATTTCTATGTCATAACTAAGTGACTTAGGCCTCAAAAGTGCAGATATTTTCACAAACCAATGACAAGTTAGTTTTTCAGGCAGAATGTCAAATGTCCAACCTCTTAGGCAAGTGCATATGACTTCACAAAACAAAGAATTTTCATCCCAAATGAGTCAGGAAGCATAAGTCATATTTAATATGTCCAATTTCAATAAATAAATTAATTTTTAATCTCCCATGTTGAAAAACATCTTTCCTTAATAATTTTTAAGAGTATCAATGGACTGTGATAAATTCAAGGGTTAAGAAAGCTCCTGAACTCTCTTTGGAATTTTAATTTGAGATTACTCATTTCTGCTTTCACTGCTATATAATTTCGAAGGTCCCTTAAGCAATCAGCAGGACCTGTTCAGGGTACTATTTTGGTTTGGGCCCTTCAAACATCATTCAGTTAAATAGAAATCAAATTACTGCTTGATTGAATAGTTGCCTTCCCAAAGCTTGGGATGACTGGTGTGATTAGAAACCATGCTATCAGTAGTAAAGAGTGAAGTTTCTATGAGGAATGTCAATACCTTCCTATCCTTTGTTAAGGTGTTTATTTATTGTTATTATTATCATCATCATTATTATTGCTGATCACTGGTGGTTAAGTCTGTTCCTGAAAAGCAATTCTGACAATGCTACACTGTCTGAAGGCAAACCTGTCAGCAAGACAGCACAGGGGCTGTCTGCAGAGTCAATGACTTCAGCAAGCCATTCACACTCATTCAATCAGTCACAAGAAAACCTCCCAGCAGATAAATTCTACAAAGGGAAGCAACCCTGGAATGTGCCTTATCTCCGCAGGAGCTCCAGCCTACAGAAGTTCCTCCAGTGACTGGCTGAAGAGCACAGCAATTTCTTCAGACCTTTGATGCCACGTTATTAAGGTCCAAGGCCAGACAGGAGGGGACCTCTTCTACTCTGCCCACTCAGCATCTACGGACTGTGGCACACGGTAAAGTGAAGTCGCTCAGTCGTGTCCGACTCTTTGTGACCCCATGGACTGTAGCTTACCAGGTTTCTCCGTCCATGGGATTTTCCAGGCAAGGGTACTGGAGTGGGTTGCCTTTTCCTTCTCCAGGGGATCTTCCCAACCCAGGGATCGAACCCAGGTCTCCAGCATTGTAGGCAGACGCTTTACTATCTGAGCCACCAAGCTTCCTACCGTGGCACATGGTAGGGACTTAACAAATGTTTTAATAAGTCCCTGGCATTTATCTTCCCACTCACAACCCTATTCCCTGCCTCCAGGGTATAGATAGAACTTCTAAAATCTGAGAGAGCCTGTGCCTTCAAAATGACATAAGAGCAAAAGACAGAAAGGCAAAATCAGACTGGTAGAGCTGACTCGCGGTGAGGGTAGATGCTTTTCACAGATGATCACCTAAGTGACCTGGAACACTGTTCCCTGACCCCCAACTGCCCGATCCTTTTCACTCTGACTACACTCTGCCACTCTGGGCTCCTTGTGCATGCGGGCTAAGATGCTTCAGTTGTGTCTGACTATTTGTGACCCTATGGACTATAGTCTGCCAGGCTCCTCTGCCCATGGGATTCTTCAAGCAAGAAAACTGGAATGGATTGCCATGCCCTTCTCCAGGGGATCTTCCCAACCCAGAACCTGCGTCTTTTATGTCTTCTGCATTGGCAGACAGGTTCTTTACCACTAGCACCATCTGGGAAGCCTCCCAGCACCTAGTCACTCACATGCTAGGTTCACTAGAGGCATAACATCTTTCTATCACTAAACTTTAAATGTCTATTTTCTCATTTGAAAACAAACACTTTGAAGGCCATTTAACTTACTTTAGGCAGCAGCTGCATCAACAGTTTTGAAATAATGCTTCAATAAGAATAAGCATGAATTTAGAAAATTAGAATTATGCTATAGCTTAGAAGTTATCATCTGCCAGCTTTTCTCATTCACACCATTATTGCTGAATAAGCTACATGGTTGGGGTGGGGGTGGGGTCAGGGGATGGGAACAATCTGGGAAAATTGCATAGGAGACCACTGGGAAGATACACACTTAGCAATAATTAAAGCTCAGATTAAGAATGTCAAGCATCTTCAAACTAATGAAAAGTCAAAAGTGTAACTGGGTTGCAAATCTGTCTTCCAGAGGAAAAGAAGCCTCAATTCCCACTCAGTGGAAGGAAAAAGTCCTCACTTTGTTTCCATTTTCCTGCAGAAAACATGATTCTTTCAATGTTAAAAGCAGTCAGACCCTACACGTGTGTTTGCTTATTCCAGTTAAGGCCAAGACATTTTAGACACCTGGAAAGTCAAGAGAATGTGGGTCTGGGAAAACAGGGAGTAGAAACACACCGCTTACTGCTGCTGCTGCTGCTAAGTCGCTGCAGTCGTGTCTGACCCGGTGCGACCCCACAGACAGCAGCCCACCAGGCTCCCCCGTCCCTGAGATTCTCCTGGCAAGAACACTGGAGTGGGTTGCCATTTCCTTCTCCAATGCATGAAAGTGAAAAATGAAAGTGAAGTCGCTCAGTCGTGTCCGACTCTTTGCGACCCCATGGACTACAGCCCACCGGGCTCCTCCGTCCCTGGGATTTTCCAGGCAAGAGTACTGGAGTGGGGTGCCATTGCCTTCTCCGACACTGCTTACTAGCACCTTTTAAAAGTGTCATTATCAGATAGCATTTCAGAAATGTTTACACACAAAAATACAAAAATAAGCAGTTGGACACTATGTTTTAATGGTGCTGACCTCCTCTCTGTGTTAAATTAGAACAGTGGTTTGAACCACTGTGGTCCTGTGAGCTGTTGGTTGTTTCAGGCCGTCTCTTAAGTAACAAGTGCTACTGCATTAAAACTCACCAATATTCCCAACTTACAGAACTAGAAATGTGATTTCTTCATGACACACCTAACTCTACAGGAGTCAGATTCCTTCATAAAGAGTGTGAATATTAAAAAACCATGAAATTTATGGTGCACTACAGCTAATTGAAAATGTAATTAGAAATAAATTAAAAACAACTTCATGTTTTAATGTGTGGAACACTTCAAGTATTACAAGTATTACAGCAGCAGGGCAAGTAATTTTCTTGTGGAAAATGTATAATGATGTCATTATTTTGATACTTGGGACTCCAGAGAGGGAAGAAATATTAAAAGAGACAGATATTTGCTGAACGCAACAGATAGGTGGTGCTGTGGCTCACCGAAGCCTTGGAATTAGACTCCAAAGGCCTGGGTTTTTACAAAGGCTATATCCCCAGTTTAAAAACCAGAATTAGAAAGTCAAATAAGTGCCTTGAAAAGGCATCTGATTCGCATAGTAGCTGAATTTTTGCCTTGACAAATAAACTTCTGTAGTTTCTAAGATGTCCACTAATTTTCTATTTGACTAAAGAATGTTTTGGGTTAATACTTCAATTTTAAACATTTGCAAGGTCTGTCATAGACTTCTATCACTTAGAGAAATCAAACACTAGTGAAGCATTGGCTTAAACATAATGAGTTCATTGCTTTATGACATAATTACGAACCCAAGGAAAACTCTGCATTGGTTACTTATGACAAATTGTCCAAATAATTCTACTTGGTAAAGACAATTTTCTTTTTTGGCTAAAAACACACTCTGCTTGGCTTCAGAAAGCTTGTGTCTGATTTCTTGGCTCCATCCCTTCCTGGCTGCTGCACCAGCTTCGAGTTACTTGGCTACTTAATTGTCTGAGAATCACTTTTCTTCCAGTCCAGGGGTTCTATCTGGTGTCCTAGGTCTCTCCAAGACACACAGGGAACCTGGCAAAGCTTGTCTTTAGGTGTCTAAGACCCTCCTTGTTGCTGGTTTCTATTTCTTCTGGACTGTTTCCACACCTATGGTGTAGGGGTTAAAATGCCTACCTTATAGGGTGTTTGAGAGGGTTCATTGATAAAGCGCTTGTAGAGGGTGGAGCATACTGGCGCACTTAGTAGGTACTGAAAAAACATTACTGTCTGCTCCCTTCCCGACCTCACAAACCAGACAAACACAAATTCTATGGCAATTGTTGGTAAGCAAACCTCTCACAGAACATTTCGTTTTAAAAGAGGCCTTCAAAGTGACTAGCCTCTCCAGGAATTCAGCCCCTCTGTCCCCTATTAGGACAGAAGGTAAGTGGGGTGTTGAGGCAGTGCCCAGACCACAGAGGATATGCAATGAGCCTTCTCCAGGCGGTGTGCTAGCTGGTCTAGTTCAGTTCAGTTCAGTAGCTCAGTCGTGTCAGACTCTTTGTGACCCCATGAACCGCAGCACGTCAGGCCTCCCAGTCCATCACTAACTCCCTGAGTCCACCCAAACCCATGTCCATCGAGTCTATATATATACTTCCCTGGCGACTCTGACTGTAAAGAATCCACCTATAACAGAGGAGACTCAGTTCAATCCCTGGGACGGGAAGATCCCCTGGAGAAGGGAGTCTTTCCTCCCTCCACTATTTTTGCCTGGAAAACCCCATGGGCAGAGGAGGCTAGTGGACTACAGTCCATGAGGTCACAAAGAGTTGGACACAACTTAAGTGACTTAGCACACAGCATATATACATATAACCTGTAGGTATGTATTTCATTACAGATTTGAATTAACATTGAAAAAAATACCCAAACTGCAGTAACAGTCATTGACCCAGTCAAAAGCATAACGAGATTTTCAGGGTTTAGGAAGCCACATGGGAACTGATGAAATGAGGAGCTGGCTTATCTTTCCAAAAGTTCAAAACCTCCTAGCCTCAGTGACCCAGCAATGAGAAGATTAACTTCTGGCTAAAATGATGGTAACTGAACGCCAGAGCAAAGTTTAGCCGCGTGAACTCTTGCCATTTTGGGAAGATTCCTTAATCAGTGCTGGCTAAGGAAAGTGCGCCTTTCCTAGAATGTAAGTGAGAGAAGAGAAACTGAGATGGAGAGAGAAGGAACGCACACACGCTGCGTCTTGACATCCTGTCTTTTGTGTCTCTTGCGTTGTATCCCGTCTTTTGTGTCTCCGGCCCGGGGCCGGACCCTTTTCCACCTGGCGTTTTGTCCCCTTCTTTCCCAGGGTCTCCAGAGAAGGACACGGAACTCCCCTGGAAGGAGAGCTAATTGGTAGGACTTTATCGCTCCAAACTGTTCAGCGTGATCTGCCTTGCAGAGAGAAACCTAGAGCCAAAAGTTACTTTCCAAGTCTGTGGGGCTCCGGAGGCGCGCGCCTGGGATCAGCAACGCTTGGAAGTCAAAGTGGTCGCATCGCGCGTTCTCGAACTGCTGGAAGCTCGGTCTTAGCGGTAAGATGGCATCTCGAACCGAGCCCCCTCACTCGGGTCCGGCCGGTGCGGGGACCGAGACGTGTCATCCTAGCACAAATCCAGGATTCCAGTCTTGTGTAAACACCACGCCGGCCCATATCCAAACGATTCCCTCGGATGCCTCCGCTGTGATTATTTATCTCACATACAGATCGAGATTCTGCTTTCAGATCTTCGTTTTCTACTCACCAGAAGGCTTCCCCTGCGAAGCCCTTCTCCTCGCGATTCTGCTAAAAGGTGTGATAGCATCTGACACTTCCCTAAACCCGCCTGTGGTGAAAACCGCCCGGGGGACTGTGTCGCCCCTGAGCACACGTGGGCACAGCTCCGCAGGCGGGCACATGGAAGGGACGCGAAGCCCAGGGCAGTGATTTTCCAGCCAGTGGGGCTGATGGAGAAAGATGCCAAATGCACTTCCCGAGCCAGCTGAACTCCGCGGGCACCTAATCATTGCCAGATGTAGGGAGGGCGCACCGAGAACATCCCCGAGTCCGGGAGAAAACACCCGTCGACCTCTCAGACGGGGAAGCGGCAACGGCGGGGAGGGAGAGGGACCTTGGAGAGAGTGGGGCGTGCGCCAGGGCGCAGAACGAACTAGGGGGGCCGAGGGTGGGGAGTGAAGATGCTTCCACTCTCCTGGGAGCATTTTTTCAATTAAAAAGTTGGGAACTGGAATCTGTAAACAACGACTTGGGGCTTCAAACTACTTTGTTGAGACACGGTGGGGAGGGCAGTACTGCCGGCTTCAAATGCCCAACCCCGAGATCTCTGGCGGTATCCGACTTCCGAGCCCCGGGGGAGCCCCCCAGGGTGCGCGCACCAAACTCAGTACTGGGTCTCCTCCGGTTCTCCGCGCAGAGAAACTCGGCACCTCGTCCCCTCTCGCGCGCCCCGAAGCCCCCCCTACCTTTCATGGTGACCGAGGAGACGCACCGCCAGCCGAGGAGCTCCGCGCCGCCGAGGAAGTCCGCGCTGAGCAGCGGGTCAGTGCGCGCCCATGGCAGCCGCGCCGCGCGTCGGCCGTCTGCGCTCCAGCCCTGCCTCCCCGCTCGGCGCTCTGTGCCGCGGGGCCGCCTCGCGCGCCGCTCACCCCGGGCGGGAGGCGCCGCCGCCGCCAGCGCCCCTCCCCCTGGCCCGGCCGCCGGGGCGCGCGGGCCGCCGCGCCCACGCCCCCCTTGCGCCTTCCCGCGCCCGCCCCGCCCGCGGGCCGGCCCCAGCCTCGGGCCCGGCCGCTTCCCCGCCCGCGCTCCCCGTGTTCCCTCTTTTTCGCGTTGGCTTGGAAACGGGACGAAGACCGAGGAAAGCGGCTCCCGAGGTGATCAAGTGCTCAGCCTCGGGGTGCACAGAACGTGCTGCAGCTGGGCTGGTTTTTAGACCTTAGGCTCCCCAGAATGTGGGGCGAGGGGTCTGAGAGCAGCGGCGTCATGGGGACGGCGTGGCTTGCTTGTCCCTTCCCCAAAGGGCTCTGGGCGCGGAGCGTTAGAGGATCGGACAGGGGGCGAGAACGCCCTCGAGGCCCAAAGTTTCCAAGTCCGCTCATTGATTTCCCGAAGGGGTCCAAGGGTCGGTGCTCCCTGTCACCTGGGGAGAGCTGACGCTAAGTTCGAAGTCACCATTAGATGCTCTCCCTGCAGGGCTCGGAGCAGGATTACAACTCTTAGACCTTAAAGAAGAAAGAGACTGAAAAACCCGCCACACTCCCCGTGGTTGGAGAAGCCCCCCTTTCACCCACCGCCCCTGAAATGATCAGGTTGACTCCGGTTTTACTAGGAAAGGAGGCTGAGCTGTTGAGTGGCTTCATAATGAGTTCCTTTCACTGTGGCCCATCAAATTGCCCCACTGTGTTTATCTTTCCTTTCAGAAACCCTCCAAAGCAGACCCATTGCTTTATTGCTTTACTTCGTAAACTAAGTGGTGAGTGGAGTTGGAGGGGGCTGGGCGGCGGGAGTGGGAGCAGAGGAACTGTCTTCAAGCACGATGAAATGAAAGATGACTCGCTCCCTTGCTAGCAAACCAAAAGCAAGGCATTTCTGTCCGGGCAGTGGTTGCAGCTTCGCAAACTTCAACTGAGGACTTGATAACACGGTGTAAGCCGCCCATTGATTCATTCTAAACAGGGAACTCAGCTCTAGTAAAAGGCAGTGCTCAGAAATGAGCACATTCTAAAATATTTCACAGACTCTCCATTCCAGACGCTTTCTATTTTGAACATTAGATTAAAATTTGCACGTGACTGACAAAGAAAAAGGCAAAAACTGGAGATTTATTTTTCACATTTGGGGTCGATGCAACTATAGGGTAACTGAAGATTACTTTAGAGATTTGCTTCAGCTCTCACCAAGGTACCTGCCTTGTTTTGTACTTCCAATGAGAGTCCCTGAAGAGTCAAGAATACGGATTCTCAGCCCAGAGCTTACTATTAATAACTAATGGTCAGATGGAATAAGCCCATCACTTTCTTTGAATCATAGTTTCTTTTTGGCCACAATATTTGAAATGAAAAGAAAAAATCCTTTAAAAGCCTAAATTATAGCTACGATACCAAAACCACAGTCAAGAAAAGAAAAAATAGATAAATTGGATTTCATCAAAATTGAAATTTTTGTGCATCAAAGACACTATCTACAGAGTGAAAAGGCAACCCAGAGAATGGGAGAAAATGCTTGTCAACTGTGTATCTGATAAGGGGTTAGTATCCAGAATATATAAAGAACAACCAGAAAACAAACAACCAATTAAAAAATGGGCAACAAACTCAAGTAGCTGTTTCTCCAAAGATGATATACAAATGGCCAATAAGCACATGGAATGATGCTCAACAATTGCTAATCATTACAGCAATGCAAACTGAAACCTTAGTGAGATACCACTTCACACTCACTCAGTTCAGTTCAGTCGCTCAGTCGTGTCCAACTCTTTCCTACCCCATGGGCTGCAGCACGTCAGGCCTCCCTGTTCATCACCAACTCCCAGAGTTTACTCAAACTCATGTCCATTGGCTCAGTGATACCATCCAACCACCTCATCCTCTGTCGTCCCCTTCTCCTCCTGCCCTCAATCTTTCCCAGCATTAGGGTCTTTTCCAAGGAGTCAGCTCTTCGCATCAGGTGGCCAAAGTATTGGAGTTTCAGCTTCAACATCAGTCCTTCCAATGAACACCCAGGACTGATCTCCTTTAGGATGGACTGGTTGGATCTCCTTGCAGTCCAAGGGACTCTCAAGAGTCTTCTCCGACACCACAGTTCAAAAGCATCAATTCTTTGGCGCTCAGCTTTATTTATAGTCTAACTCTCACATCCATACATGACTACTGGGAAAACCATAGCCTTGACTAAACGGACCTTTGCTGGCAAAGTAATGTCTATGCTTTTTAATATGCTATTTAGGTTGGTCATAACTTTTCTTCCAAGGAGTAAGTGTCTTTTAATTTCATGGCTGCAATCACAATCTGCAGTGATTTTGGAGCCTAAAAAAATAAAGTCAGCCACTGTTTCCACTGTTTCCCCATCTATTTGCCATGAAGTGATGGGACAGGATGCCATGATCTTAATTTTCTGAATGTGGAGCTTTAAGCCAACTTTTTCACTCTCTTCTTTCACTTTCATCAAGAGGCTCTTTAGTTCTTTGCTTTCTGCCATAAGGGTGGTGTTATCTGCATATCTGAGGTTCTCCTACCAATCATGATTCCAGCTTATGTTTCTTCCAGCCCAGCGTTTCTCATGAGGTACTCTGCATATAAGTTAAATAAGCAGGGTGACAATATATAGCCTTGATGTACTGCTTTTCCTATTTGGAACCAGTCTGTTGTTCCATGTCCAGTTCTTCCTGACCTGCATACAGATTTCTCAAGAGGCTAGGATGACTATTATAAAAAAATTAAAAATTTTCAAGATACAGGAAACAAGGATTGGCAAAGATGTGGAGAAATTAGAATCCTTGTGCATTGGTGGTAGGAATGTAAAGTGATACAGCCACTGTGGGAAATGGCATGGTGATTTCTCAAAAAATTAAACATGGAATTACCATGTGATCCAGCAATAACTGGATAGATGCCCAAAAGGGTTGAAAGCAGCAACTCGGATATATTTATATACCTGTGTTCCTTGCAGCATTATTCACAATAGCCAAAATGTAGAAGCAACAAAAGTGTCCATCAAAGAATGAATGGATAAAATAAATGTGACACATGCTAGCAGTGGAATATTGTTGTTATTGTTCAATTGCCCCGTTATGTCCAACTCTTTGCAACTCCATGGACTACAGCATGCCAGGCCTCCCTGTCCCTCAACATCTCCCGAAGTTTGCCCAAGTTCATGTCCATTGCATCGGTGATGCCATCCAGCCATCTCATCCTCTGACACCCTCTTCTCCTTCTGCCCTCAATCTTTCCCAGCATCAGGGACTTTTCCAATGAGTCAGTTGTTCATATCAGATGACCAAAATACAAAAATTTCAGTTTCAGCATCAGTCCTTCTGATGAGTATTCAGTGTTGATGTCCCTTAAGATTGAATGGTTTGATCGCCTTGCTGTCCAAGGGACTCTCAGGAGTCTTTTCCAACACCACAGATCACTGCCTTGTCATGGCGAAGGAGCTTGCGTAACTTGATGAAGCTGTGAGCCACGCTGTGTAGGGCCAGCCAAGACAGGTCATAGCAGAGAGTTCTGACAAAATGTGATCTGCTGGAGAAGGGAATGGCAAACCACCCCAGTAAACTTGCTGTGAGACCCTCACGAACTATACAAAAGGACAATGAAATATTTTACCGATTTAAAAAGGAAGGAAATTCTTTTTTAAATTATTTGTTTATTTGGCTGCACCATGTCTTAGTTTCGGCATGCAGAATCTTTAGTTGTGGTGCGTGAAATCTTAGTTCCCTGACCAGGGATTGAACCTAGGCCCCCTGCATTGGGAGCATGGAGTCTTAGCCACTGGACCACCAGGAAAGTCCCAAAAAGGAGGGAAATTCTGACACATGGATAAACCTTGAGGGCATATGTGCTTAATTGCTCAGTCGTGTCCAACTCTTTGTGACTCCATGGACTGTAGCCCGCCAGACTCCTCTATCCATGTGGATTCTCCAGGCAAGAATACTGGAGTGGGTTGCCATGCCCTCCTATAAGGGATCTTCCTGACCCAGGGATTGAACTCAGGTCTCCCACATTGCAGGGATTCTTTACTGTCTGAGCCACCAGGGAACCCCTTGAGGGCATTATGCTAAGTGAAATAAGCTAGTCACAAAAGGACAAATACTGTATTATTCCACCTATATGAGGTACCCATAGGAGTAGAATCATGGAGACATGATTGGTGGTGGTGGAATGATTGGTAGAATGGTGATTTCCAGAAGGACCTGGTGGGAGGGAATGGGGAGTAACTGTTTACTGGGGAAAGAATTTCAGCTTTGAAGATGTTCTGGAGATGGATGGTGGTGATGGTTGTACAATAACATGGATGTGCGTAATGCCACTGAACTGAACACCTAGAAAGGGTTAGAGTGGTAAGGTTTATATTATGTTTGGGCTTCTCTGGTGGCTCAGACAGTAAAGAATCTGCCAGCAATGCAGGAGACCCAGGTGCCATCCGTGGGTTGGGAAGATCCCCTGGAGAAGGGAATGGTTACTCACTCCAGTATTCTTGTCTGGAGAATCACATGGGCGGGCTACCATCCATGGGGTCACAAAAAGTTGGACAGGACTGAGTGACTAAGCACACACATATTATGTGTATCTTACTACACACACACACACACACACACACACACACAACACATACACCCTAACAGAAGAATTATGAGGCTGGGGAGAAAAGAACACCCCAAAACCTGTTAGCTACAGTGGACTGGACTCACAGACCTGCTAATGAGAAAGCAAGCTCAGCAACTCTTTGGAGGACAATTCTAAGAGACACTCCTACACGGTGGCCTCTTGCCTCCAGCCCCACCACTTTCTATATCAAGAGCTGATTGGGCCACTGAAGGTGGGTACCAAAGGTGGGTCCCCAGCTTGGCACCTCCTCTGAGCCCCACTCCGGAGGATACAAGGGCTGAGTGTTGTGGTCACGTGCAGATCATCCGTTGACCAAGATTTCTCTGTTCAAGAGCTCTGGGAGGAGTTGCGGGGGGGCTCAGGAGAGAAGAGATAAACCCAGAAGAGAAGGATGTTGTGGTAAGAAAGGACATTGGTGAAGGTGCCTTGCACTCCTCAACGGAAATGGGCTGCAGGGCTGATGCTCAAACTCAAGCCTCGGTGCTCCAGCAGCAGCAGCCCTGTCCTGCGGTCACATGACCTGTGTTACCACAGAACAGGAATCGTCCCACTTCATCCTCACCCCAGCCCTGTGCTAGTATTGCCTTTTTGTTTTCACTTGTTTATTTTTTTCAGCCATAGGTATACAAACGTCTCCTCCCTTCTGAACCTCCTTCCCACCATCATTACTAGAGAAATGCAAATCAAAACCACCACGAGATATCACCTCACACTGATCAGAATGGCCATCATCAAAACATCTACAAACAATAAATGCTGGAGAGGGTATGGAGAAAAGGGAATTCTCTTGCACTGTTCGAGGGAATGTAACTTAGTATTGCCTTTTTACTGATGAAAAAGCCGTTACTCTTGCCCTCTCCCTTTCCCTTAACTTTTCATCCTTACCAAGCACTGCTTCTTTCTTCAAAATATATCTCACAAAGTCCGCTTCTTTCTGTCTCCCCCGCATTCCCCAGGTTCAGTTCGGTTCAGTTCAGAAGCTCAGTCGTGTCTGACTATTTGCGAGCCCACAGACCGAAGCATGCCAGGCCTCCCTGTCCATCACCAATTGCCAGAGTTTACTCAAACTCGTGTCCACTGAGTCGGTGATGCCATCCAACCACCTCATCCTTTGTCATCCCCTTCTCCTCCCGACTTCAATTTTTCCTAGCATCAGGGTCTCTTCTAATGAGTCAGTTCTTCACAGCAGGTGGCCAAAGCATTGGAGTTTCACCTTCAGCATCAGTTCTTCCAATGAATATTCAGGACTGATTTCTTTTAGGATGGACTGGTTGGATCTCCTTGCAATCCAAGGGACTCTCAAGAGTCTTCTCCAGCACCACAGTTCAAAAGCATCCATTCTTCAGCGCTCAGCTTTCTTTATGGTCCAAATTCCCCAGGAGGAGAACACAAGAGCCCGTCTGGAATTCTGTGATCACCCTCCAAGTGTTGCCCTCTCACCACCCGCCTTATCAGATGCCAGTGCTTTCAACTTACCCCTCCATACACATCTAATATTTGCTAAACACCTTTACCATCTCCTCTCCCACCTCCAAAATTTACCTACTTAAACATTTGAAGATAAGAGCTAAATCTAAATCTCACACCAGAAGAGTCTCAAGCTGGAGCCAAGAGGACTCCATGGTTATTTCAGATGATTTTGGAGAAAGCATTACTTGTTTTCATTCTCCCCGTATTCCTCTTCCCTAATGGCCTACTGGAGGAGGAAATGGCAACCCGCTCCGGTATTCTTGCCTGGAGAATTGAATCCCATGGAAAGAGGAGCCTGGTAGGCTACAGTCCGCGGGGTCGCACAGGGTCGGATATGACTGAGCGACTAAGCACAAACACCTTTACCATCTCCTCTCCCACCTCCAAAATTAATCTATGTAAGCATTTGATGTCACTCCTTCTACCTGGTCTCACTGACTCCAATCTCGCTGCCTTGAATCTACCTACACCAGCACAACCTAAATACTTCTAAAATGCAAGTCTGATCTCGTCACTCTCCTACTTCAAATTTCAGTTTAGTGGTTTGACATTGTTCTCAGGCCAACGTTCAAGTTCTCAAACTCAGCTTACAAGGATCTCTGTGACTGGACCCATACTTGTCTCTCTGGATTCAGTCCATACTCCTCTCTGGGCTCTATGCTTTAACGCTTCCCCTGCAGGTGCTAGAGGGTTCAATCTCTGGTTGGAGTACTAAGATCTCCACCTGGTGTACCCAAAAAACAAAACAGAAAGGGTAACCAAGGCACTTCTGCTCACAGGAGTTAGTTTTATTAACTCAGATATGTCAGGGGAGAGATTAATATGTTTCATTCACCTGTATGCTGAGGACACCCATATCTCTCTCCTGTTAGATATTTCTACTGAACTCTTCCAGAGTCAGTCTGAAATTTTTTTTCTAATTTACTGAAAGATCACTGATGGTTCTTGAGACAGATTCAGGAGCCTCTTTTTAATTTCAGTGAAAAGGTAAAAGACTGAGAAAAACATGAATATGACCCCCGAGCCTCAGCTTGGAGACTCGGGGACGTTTCAGGGAAAACCACATCTTGAGGCTTAAGTATTCTCACTGTAAAATGAAAGTTTTAATCGTTCCACCTGCCTACCTTCTTACTTGTTCTTTCTGCATATCCTACAAGCATCCCAACTCAGTTTTTCTAAAACCAAATCACCTCTTCAAAGGCACGTGCCTTTCTATGTTCCCTACGACCCACAACCTGGTTGTCTAAGTTAGAATACAAGTGTCATCTTAAAGCTTCTCCCTTTCCTGCAATTTCACAAGTCACATCCTCTCAACTCCGCCCTGATCCAACTGCGACCTCTTTTTCATAAAGTGCAGAAGGTTGGGCTTCAGCTCAGGCCTCCAACTCCAACTCTTTCAGAGAGAAGCTGGCTTGGTTGTTTCTGTTCTCTGCCTCTCCTTGACTGGTTTTCATGCTCACTAAACTCAGAGAATCATTGCAGCAGACTATGAGCTTCTCAAGAGAAGGATCCTGTCTTATTCATCTTTGGAACAACAGCTTCTAGCAATTAACATTCAATGAAAGGCTGAATAAATGGCAAAGGGATTAACAATGAAGGGAACTGCAGAGGAGGAAAAGCAAAATGCGTGGCACACCTCTTAGACCAGCCGTCAATGGATGACACCCATGCTCTGAGTCAAGCCTTTGAGGATGGCAGGAGGATGAACTGGATTTTTGAGAAGGATGTTGGCTTCCACAGCTTGGTCATCTGAGTCACTTCACATTCTTTTCCATGCTTGAAAAAGAATAGACCTTGTTTGCCAGAGGAACCACTGCTGCTATTAAGCAAGTCCACTTAAATGTTATGACCCCATAAAGAGACTAATGGTGTTGTAATAGACACCAGGTGTTTTGTCTCCATCCTCTGGAATGTGATCATCCTTGAGATTTGCATGAAGGGTGTTTTTTCTTTTTTTGGATAAAGTAATAACTTTCTGATCTTTAAAAGTTGATGGATTTTGTCAGTGCTTCTACTTCTTTAGTTTTTATATAAACTTCAAGTTTTTGAAAGGAGGTTCTGACTGAGAGCTACTTCCCCTGTTTGACCAAAAAGCCGATATTTGATTCCATGTCATGTTTTCAGGAGTCAGTCTGGAATTGTTCTTCTAATTCACTGCAAGGTCACTGATGGTTCTGGAGCCTCTTTTTAATTTCATTGGAAAGGTAAAAGACTAACAGAAACAGGAATGTGACCCTGAGCCTCAGCTTGGAGACTCGGGGACGTCACAGGGAAAAACACACCTCGAGGCCTACGTATTCTCACTGTAAAATTAAAGGTTTTAAACTAATTTCCAAGATGTTTTAGGCTCAAGAAACTTAACATGAAATATATGTAAATGTCATTTGAATATAGAATAAATACGTAGAAAGTGTGGAAGTTGGACAGTCAGATATATTTTGGATGTGTATGTCTGAATGTCCAACTCCCACTGTGATCAACTACAAATATATATATATATATATGTTTGTCCATATATATTTATATATACACATGATACATATATATATACACTATGTATATTTGTATATACATATACTTGTGCATGCATGCTCAGTTGTATCTGACTCTTTGTGATCCCATGGACTGTAGCCCACCAGGCTCCCCAGTCCATGGAATTTTCCAGGCAAGAATACTGAAGTGGGTTGTCATTCCCTTCTCCAGGGGACTTTTCCGACCCAGGGATTGAATTTGTTTCTCTTGAGTCTCCTGCACTGGCAGGGAGACTCTTTACCACTGAGCCTCCTGAGAAGTCCACATATACTTGTAGCTCATCACTATTTGTATATATGTTTATATATATATATATATACATATATATATATATATATATATCCAGTAAAGAATCTGCCTGCAATGCAGGAGACATGGGTTCAGCGATCTCTGGGTCAGGAAGATCCCCTGGAGAAAGGAATGGCAACACACTCCAGAATTCTTGCTTGGGAAATCCCATGGATGGGGAGCCTGGCAGGCTACAGTCCATGGGGTTGTAAAGGGTCGGACACAACCTAGCAACTAAACAACAACAAATATATATATATCTGTAGCTGATCACTGACTTATATATATATATATATGTGTACATATATATGTGTGTGTACATACATATATATATATACACACATATATATGTAGTTGATCACTTTTTAAAGTCTTGGACTAGCTCAAAGGTACATCTTTGCCCATATATTCACACTAGTATTCCCAGTACCTAGTAAACATTCAGTAAATGTTTGTTGAAATGACTAAATGAATGAATATGCAAAAACAACTGAAACAGAGAAGCTGTTTCATCTGTCCATCAATTCTCACCTACCTTTACAAGGAGTCTCTTCTTTCTGGTAATAAAAGTAGCTGTAGTTGACATGTACTGAGTGCTTTCTATGTTCTAGATCACATGCTTCGTCCTTGATACACAGTATCTTCTTTACCAGATTCAGGAAATACTTGGGGCCTTAGGGAAGCCACTTAACTTTAAGAATGAACACTAATACCTATCTTGCAATATTTGGGGGAAGGATTAGAGGTAAATTTTAAAATCCTTCATACACGGCTTGTCACTTAGGAGAAGCTCAGTAAATTGTGGTCATTGTTTCTCATAATTAATTTGCTATCTTCTAGTTTGCTTTTTAACGTAAAACAGAAGATCAAATTGAACAAAGGCAAAATAATTTCCTTTGATTATTTTATATGAAATAACAATTTGGCTGGGTAGGAAGGAGCCTAGTAAAATTCATATAAAATCTGAATGACAGAGTAGCTTTAAAGAGACAGTTTTATTTTTAAGAGCAAACACATACAGAAACAGAGATCCTAAAGAGAACTACCTTAAGAGACAGACTAAAATGTTTACAGTTCACATGTACATTGTTACTAAGTATGGTGTGCACAAGATATTTGAACGTAAATTGTTCTCTAAAGTAATTTAAACATTAACTTTATGAATTTTGTTTATACTATAATTTGATTAATAGCGGTGAAAAGGTAAACTTCTGCTAAGCTTTTGTCAGAATTGTTACAAATTCCAAATAAATATATCATGATTGGTGAGGCTTCACAGTATGGCTTTAGTCCTATGTGATATTGTCTGTTGATATATTCTTTCAAGATTGGCAGAATTTTATTTTACTCTTTACTTCTCATAAATAGCTAGCTATTTTCACTGGAGTTTTCGACTGCTATAAATAACTTGCACTACATTTTTAATTCAAGGTCAAATCCAATAATTATTTCCACTTTGTTTATATTTTTCATTGAAACAATACATTATACGTGAACTTAAATGTTTCTCTACCTTGAATGTGCTTTCTTAGCACTTAATAGTGCACATCAATATTCTAAAAGATTTACCTAAAAATAAAGAGCATCAGATGTGCAAATAATTTATCAAATAAGATATTTTCTTTTCACAGGATTTTTTTTTTGCTGAATTTGAGAGGAGCCTGGCAGGATACAGTCCAAAGGGTTGCAAAGGGTTGCAAAGGGTCGAACACGACTGAGCGGCTGAGCACATGAAGAAAACATGGCTAATGAAATCATTGTAAAATATTAGAATCCTAGATCCTAATGTGCTGGAAGGAAAATGCCTGCAAGTCAGAAGCCAGGGTCCCCATCCAGCCAGTTCTGCTGGTGGCTGACAGACCTCCCCATGTCCCTGTGTGTGCTCTGGGCAGCTCCCTCCCCCCTTTCCTAGCACCTACTCCTGACCTTTTTCTCAAGGACCCTGCTTGACGCCCACCCTCCTACACTGAACAGATAAGCTCATCTCCTCTCCTGCAAAAAATCAGAGGCCCTCTGGCAGGAAGCCCCTCAAATTCCTCTTCCCTCCCCCGAGTCCTCTGCCGCTTATCTCTCTCAGCACCTGGCCTCACCGCTTCCCTCATCCTCAAGGAAAGAGACATCTTATCTGTCCTCCACGGCTCCTTCCACCTGAAACCTCGCCTCTCCCATCCCCAGCTGTTTTGACTGTGTCTCTCTCTTTTTGTAGTTTCCTCTTTTATTTCCTATACTTCTATACTCCTACTTTCCTATACTCCTAGACTTCTTTTATTTCCTATTTCCTATAAATAAAGAAAAATTATTTCTTTCCGTTAGACCCGAGCTCTTGAAGTCATCTACACTTGCAGTGTCCACATCTGGAACCTGTACCCTCTTCAGACGTGGTCACACCTCTGCTGCCACACGGTGGCGCCGGCCCTGCCGTAACCAAGGTCATTGGAGTCACTCAAACCACCAGATCCAATGGTCACTTAGCTCCATCCTTGGTTCCTTTATTTATTTATTTATTTTTAAAGATTTTTTTTTTTATGTGGACTTTTTAAAAGTCTCTATTGAATTTGTTACAGTATGGCTTCTGTTTTATGTTTTGGCTTTTTTGGCTGCATGGTATGTGGGATCTTAGTTCTCCAGCCAGGGATTGAACTTGCATCCCCTGCCTTGGAAGGCAGAGTCTCAACCACTGGACTGATGGGAAAGTCCCTCCTTTTCGAAAATTGCTTCCTCACAAATTCCATCAATGCTCTTCTTTTGCAATGAGCTCATAGTCTCTGCGTATCTCCAAGTGCTTTTCAGGGCTTCCCTGATGGTGCAATGAGTAAAGAATCCACCTGCAATGCAGGAGACACGGAAGACATGGATTCGATCCTGAGGTCAGGAAGATCTCCTGGAGTAGGAAATGGCAACCTACTCAAGTGTTCTTGTCTGGGAAATCCCATGGACAGAGGAGCCTGGTGGGCTACAGTCCATGGGTTCATAAAGAGTCAGACACAACTGAGCAACTGCACACAGCCACACACCTAAAGGACAGGGAAGAGTCATCTCAGGAACAGGGAGGGCATTTTTGGCCCTAAATGATCTTGTACTGCTTCAGAAGCAAGTGTTTCTTGTCTCTCATTATCTAAATGAAACCTGTAATGATTTTACCAGAAATATAACCTCTAGAATGACCAGAAAGAACTACCTTTAGAGAGGAGTAGTTTGAAAATGGAACTCAATGTAAAGGACATTTGGAAATAAAAATTAGCTTGTGCAAATTATTCTGGAGTTTGGCTTTTTTCTTTAAGTATGTGTAAATGGGGCTTCCCTGGTGGTTCAGACAGTAGAGAATCGGCCTGCAGTGCTGGAGACCTGGGTTCGACCCCTGGGTCTGGAAGATCCCCTGGAGGAGGGCATGGCTACTCACTCCAGTATTCTTGCCTGGTGAATGCCACAGACAGAGGAGCCTGGCGGGCTACAGTTCCACGGAGTCACAAAGTGAGCGACTAACACTTTCACTCTCATGTGTAAATGAAAAAACTCTAGATTTTGAGGGGACCCATCAAGGTATGTTTGGTAGATTTGTAGCAAGAGGAGGTTAGAAAGGTTGGAGCGGGTGGGTGCGGCTCAGTGTTAATTCTTCAAAGACCATTGAGGCTACTGTGAGTTTGGCACAAAACACACTAAGACTCAGGTTGGGAATCTGTAATTTAGTAACCATGTGTCTGGGAAGTCTGAGCAGCTACAAAGGGAACCAGTGGAAGAGAAATGAGGCGTCTTCCAGGGGAAAAGCAAACACAACCCCCTGGTAATGTAGGCCAGTGAGGACAAACTGGCCTTCACCAACCCCGTTGCTTGCCATACTCAGTTCCAACCCAAACCGTGTCCATAGTTACCACCAGCAAGCCCAGAGGGCAGCCAGAGTTCATTCAGTCCAGGCAAGGCACTTAGCTTTGTATGGAGATTTTAAAGAGGTATCAAACACTCACTGTTCTAGGCTCCTACCTAGCAGAAATGTGACTTACTCACCTCTGCTGACTGCTTTGAGAACGTGCTTGTTACTTATTAGTTTAAGGGCCCACAGCGGGTCAGAGTCAGAATCAGAACTCAACCTCGTGACCGTCCGACATCAGAGGACTCACTTTGAACTCTGTCCGAGTTGTCTGGGCAGCAGGACTCACCTTGGGGTTCTTGGGAAGCCGGTAGAGTGTCTATAGGCAACAGTGCCCTGGTGTCTTTGCCAGGCAGGGGAGAGATGAGAACTGGAGAACTTCAAGTGATGGATTCTTTTGATGACTTTCCCTTCACTGGTCCCACAGGTGGTTGAGATCCTTGTCTGATTCTTCATGGTGAGTACTCAGATGTTCTCTTCCCAAAAATGATACTGGAAATTGTGGCATTCATTGAAAGCTCTTTATGGGTCTTTATGTATGCACTGAGTTTTTTTCTAAATATACAGTTTTAATTCTTGTTGATTTTATCTTTAGCCATGAATGCAATTTTAGTTCTGTGTTAGCTACAAAACTATAAGCTTACCAGAGGATGGTCATATAAATTTCACTAATTGAATGTGCATTATTTAAAAAAAATTTTTTTGGAGAATATTTAAAAGAATCTTTGTATGTTTGTGTGGGGTTTGTGGAGAGAGGGAGAGACACTTTTTCATTGGAATGTTTTTGTCTGAAATTTTTCTGAATTTTTCAAGCCCAGAAACAGTCCTTTCTCACTCCATTTCCTTATTCATATTGTTTTAAAGTAGTAAAATGTATTGTTGCTAAAAATCACTTGAAAAACTTTTCAACTACTTCAACAGTATTTATCTTCCTGATAAAGTGAAATTGCACTAGGTCTTAAGAAAACATGCCAAGCAAGGACTATCTCAGGAATGTGTAAATATTCTTAATCTTACTTCCTCACCTCTTTTAAAGAATAGAGGTTCATTTAGTTAAAATCCCCTCTGGCAACCATCTATTCAGTTTCTGAATCTTCCATTGATTGATTAGATTTTTTATTTGATTTTTGATTGATTGATTTGATCTTTCATTGGTTGAATTTTGGTGACTTTTTGCTATGAGCATACAGAGGCGGGTTGAAATCTTGTGTTTGCTGAGCACTATGAATACAGATTTTTAGGTGGTACGTTCAAAATAAGTAAAGCACAGGTATTAATGCAACTAGCATCTTGTTATGTTGTTGACTATCTTTCAATAAAGATAGCAACTCAATAAAGTTGCCATTTTATTTTTTGGGAGGGTGAAGCAGGAAAGAACAGCTTTAGTGCTTTGCCAGGCAAAGCAGGCCACGGGAGGCTAGGGCCCGCAAAACTGTGTGTCCTGACCTGGAGGGGGTTGTGAGGAGTTTTATAGCAATTGTTCAAAGAGGGCGTGATCAGCTTTCAGACTTTTATCTGATTGGTTGGTGGTGAGGTATTTGGGAGTTAGCATCTTGAACCTTTTGGTTCCAACCAGTCTGGGGTCTACGTGCTTGTGGGCAGCATGCAGTTAAAATTGCTATTTTAAATACAGCTATTTATTGACCAGATCTTTCCTTCCCATATGGTCAGAAAGCAAATCCCCCTCCTATAAGCATCTGTTTCTTTAGAGCTAGGTTGGCAGGAAAATATGCATCTTACTCTACAGCAAGCTGTACCTACAAGACATGCTGCTTCTAGCACACTGTGGACCCTCAGCTGTAGGTCATAATGAGTAGAAACGTGGATCAGAAGGGGTGGTGCCATAGCTGTGACACAGCACAGCTGTGCAGGGTGAGAGCCTGCGCTGTGGAGTCATGCAAGCCTGGACTCGCGTCCTGGTCATGCCATTGGTCAGCTTGTGACATCGGGCAAGTTGCTTGACATCTCTTAATTTCATATTCCTCAAGTGTAAAATCTGGGCAATAATATGAACTGATGTGAGGATGACATGAGATGATACATGTGAAGTGTTGAGAATATAGTGAGTGAGCTCTCCATAAGTGACAACTGCTGCTGCTGATCAGGTTTTCTGATGCTTTTAAAAGCCCCTCATCTCTGTGATCCGTTGAATGGCCTGTGTCCAGAATAGCAGCTGATTGATTCAATGACCTTCTCTGTGCTGAATTATCCCAGTGTGTCCAACAGAGTGCCCTGACCATTTGTAGTCCCTGATTGTTGGTGATTATCGACAGTATTGCTCTCTGCCATAGAGTCCACGGCTTCCCTGGTGGCTCAGTGGTAAAGAGTCCGCCTGCCAATACAGGAGACATAAGAAACATGGGTTTGATCCCTGGGTGGGAAAGATCCCCTGGAGGAGGGCATGGCAACCCACTCCAGTATTCTTGCCTTGGAAATCCCATGGACAGAGGAGCCTGGTGGGCTACAGTCCTTGGGGTCACCAAGAGTCGGACATGATTGAGCACAGCAGCAACAAAGTCCTCACTTATCTGACTCAAGAATTGTGACCCCCATGATTATCCAGAATGACTAGGTCTGTTCCTAGCCACCCACACTTCTATCTTACTCAGGAGTTACCCCTTCTCTGATTCCTGAAGGCCCAGGGCAGACTAAGCCCTAAGATGGGTTTATTTTTTGTTCAGTCGCTAAGTCATATCCAACTCTTCGAAACCCCGTGGACTGAAGCACGCCAGGCTTTCCTGTTCTTCACTATCTCCCAGAGTTTGCTCAAACTCACGTCCATTGAGTTGGTGATGCTATCTAATCACCTCATCCTCTGTTCTAATCTGGGTGAAAATCAGGGTCTGTGTCTGAAAGTTTTGTTTAGGCACCAGTCAAGTTGATCTTCTGAGGTCTTTTTATAACATTACCTCTGACATGTTGCAGGCTCTACATTCCTTTTAACCTAACAGACTTTGTGATGTGGTTTAAAAAAAAAAGGGACTTAGGAGTCCCATCTCGCTGGCCTGGTCTTGAGTTATGTTGTTCAGTCACTCAGTCGCGTCTGACTCTTTGTGACCCCATGGACTGCAACATGCCATTCTTCCCTGTCCTTCACTATTTCCTGGAGTTTGCTCAAACTTCTGTCCATAGTCTTGAGGGGTTTTGGCAAGTCACCCAGTCCTTCTGACCTCCAAATCCTTGTTTGCGAAATAGCAGTCTCTCTAGCACTTACAATCCTGTGATCCTGGAGGCTGTTCTAGGGTGTTCAGCTCACTCCATCTTAAATCTTGAAAGGGCTCTTAAACAGTGACGTATTTTGTGAATTTAACTGGGGAACTTTTATTTTTGTCCTCTGAACGTGTGCCTAGAAAGGCAGGATGATAAGTGCTGAGTTAGCCATCCAGAATAATTCAGGCCGAAAAGGAGTGCTACGACACCACTCCTGGCCTTTGCCTGGATGCACTGGTTTGTCTGACCTCCCGGACCAGACCGCAGTCTCTGGTCCCTGCTGTCCTTTGCCTGGGAGGACCTGGCTAGATGGGGTCAGGTCTTTCACTGTCCAGATACTAATCGTAACAGGATGTCATTGGCCTCCATGAGGAGAAAGTGCAGCCTTTGAAGCTGGATCCCAGAAAGCATCTTAATTGGGAACAGTAGAAAGAAGTCTATTTTGGTAGAGAATTGTCCCTCATTCCATGTGGATGTGTCTGTGATTATTCTCAAGAGGTTCTTCACTCATCAAAGCCACTGTATCTAAAATACATGAATCATTGTTTTTTTTCCCCCTTAGAGGAAGAAATTGAAAAAGAAAAGGACCACACCAAAATCAGCTCTGAGGAGCATTTAGTGTGGCAGAGGCAGAGCTTGGTGGAGCTGAGGGTGGAGTGGGGCAAGTCTGGTGGGTTCACTTGCAGTCAGAGAACAGCTTGTGGGGTGGCGAGAAGGGCTTGTAGGGATGGAGGCATCGACACCCACCCTGTACTGGGCTTCCTGCCTCCTCAGGGCACGTAATCAGAAGTCTCCAGTTCTCAGTGTTCTGTTTTTCCAACCCGCAATGCCCGTGGCAGTATCTTATCACTCGGCCCCTTTCCATTTTCCTGCCCCGCTTCCTTCCCACCCTCTTCTCCTCTCCTTTACCCTCAGGGTCCCCAGCCCCCCACCCCCACAGACACTCTCACACAGAACAGCCTCACAAAGTCAAATTCAAGACTCAGTCTTCCATTATATAAGAGAAACTAAAAACGATAATGAAACATAAAGGTGATTTTCGTAACAGAGTAGAATTTTCCCGTTGGCAGTTTCTTTAGAGAGAATCTAGGCAGAAACTGAGTTTGATCCCTGGGTGGGGAAGGTCCCCTGATGAAGGAAATGGCAACCTACTCCAGCGTTCTTGCCTGGGAAATCCCATGGATAGAGGAGCCTGGTGGGCTACAGTTCATGGGGTAGCAAGAATCAGATACAACTTAGTGACTAAACAACCACCACCAGACAGACTTTGCCTTCGACCTTGAGTCAGCCAACCTGAGGAGCTTAAGTGATTGTCTCCAGTTAGGACACACTAGAGAAAGGATGAAACCCAAGTCTCCTTCCCTCCAGACGTTCCCCACTATTGTCTGATGATAGCCATGCCTTAGACGTTTAGAAAGTTCTGCATTTTACAAAGCACTTTCTCCTGTGGGACTTGACCCAAGAATTAGACCGGGTGGCTATTATTTATACAAACAACGAGGCTAAAAGACAGCCTCCTTGGGATCACCTGCTATTGAGGCTGGGCTGGAACTCTGGGGTCTTAGACCAAATACTGTGCACACTGTCTTCCTGGGCCCTCACAAATGTATCTATGTTAACAGAAATTATCTGGTTTGAGTGATAAGCTCTTATGTGTGAGATGAGCACTATAAAATGACTGGGGAAGAGGCTGTTTGCTCAGACAGCACTTGCCAACTCAGCCTGTAAGCACCATAGTCAATCTGGACACACCTGCCTGAAGTCTCTTAATGTAATGCTCTGGAGTTAAGGTCTCGTCTGTTTCATCCTTGATCCCGTGCTGGAATTCAGGATAGGAAGAGCACAGGCACATTCTAGGGCAGAAACAACAATAAATTAGGAAAAATACAAGTCAGAGACAGCAGCTGCTGGGTTCAGACCCCACCCCCCAGCCCTTGGCACAGGCCCCTTCCTGGAGATTCAGTTTTGGTGACTCTCAAAAGTAACTTGGAGGCTGTGTGGGGGCCTATGTGTTCCCTGTTTGGTTTTTGTTCCCCTTAGTGCTGGATCATGAATGTTTTCCACGCCCACAAATACATTTCTGTAATAGGATTTGTAATAGCTGCACAGAAGTCTACTGTGTGTTTGGCCTGCATCTCTTCTAACCAATCCCGGGTTGTTGAATCAAGGTTGCCTTTGATTTTTCATATTATTAAGTGAAAACATCAGTTACATCTAAATCGTTTGTCATGACTCATTTCCTATTTGAAGGCACTACAAAAAAGTACAGAAGAGCAGATTTTAAAAAAAATTATTAAAATATGATTGATTTACAATGTTGTGTTAATTTCTGCTGTATAGCAAAGTGGTTCAGTTGTACATGTATATGTGTGTATATATATATTCTTTTTCATGTTCTTTTCCATTATGGTTTACCATGGGATATAGAATATGGTTCCCTGTGCTATACAGTGAAACCTTGTTTATCCATCCTAGGTATACTAGTTTGCATCTGCTAATCCCAAACTCCCAATCCTACCTTCCCCTACCTCTCCTCCCCCTTGGCAACCACAAGTTTGTTCTCTATGTCTGTGAGTCTGTTTCTGTTTTGTACGTATGTTTGCTTGTGTTGTAGTTTAGATTCTGCATATGTGATTATCACATGATATTTATCTTTCTCTGTCTTACTTCACTCAGTATATGACAGTTTCTAGGTCCATCCATGTTGCTGCCCTGTGGCATATGGGATCTTCCTGGAGCAGGGTTCGAACCCTGCTTCCTGGAGCAGGCAGATTCTTTACCACTGCACCACCAGGGAAGCCTATATTCCATTGTATACATGTACCACATCTTCTATGGGGCTTCGTAGGTGGTGTAGTGGTAAAATATCTGCCTGCCAATGCAGAAGAACCAAGAGACGCAATTTCAATCACTGGGTCAAGAAGATCCCTGGAGAAGGGAATGGCCCCACTCCAGCATTCTTGCCTGGAAAATTCCATGGACAGAGGAGCCTGGTGGGCTACAGACCATGAGATTGCACAGTCGGACTTGACTGAGCGTGTGCGCGCGCGCGCACACACACACACACACACACACACACACACACACACCACCTCTTCTTTATCCATTCATCTGTCGATGGACATTTAGGTTGTTTCCACGTCTTGGCACAGATGGGAAATAGGAATGAATAGAAGATAATCTCTTCAGTCCAGTTTAGAGAAGAAACTGTATGTGAAAGTTAGTGGGGTGAGGGAAGGGCAAGCAGCTAGGCTAGCTTCAGGATTTATGGGGCCCAAAGCAAAATAAACTGTGAGACTCATTTCAAACATTAGTAAGAGTTTTAAGGCAGTGACAGCAGAGCATTAAATCAAGCACACCCTCCGTGCCGTTGAAGCCAGCCAGCCTTGGATTGGGGGAACCACAGCCCTGTTGCACCAAACACAGGTGCTAGGGCTGTTCTTCTCTTACCAAGGTCACCTCTCTGGATGTCAAGAAGTTCACCTTCTGTTTTCTAGTACTTACAAGCATTTCAGGCCATAGAAGCCCATAAAGGACTACAGCTGCACCGGGCAGGGGTCAGGATAGGGGTGACCCTAAGCGACACGAGGGCAGCTTTGTGTGGGACCTACTCCTCTCTGAAGAGATGTCTACCCTCTGGGTTCCTTCCCCTGAGTGCTCTGCTATGTTCGTTTGACCAGCGATGAAGGCAATGGGAAACAAGCAAAGCCTTTTCTGATCACATCCCTCCCAGATCCTGCAGAGCTTAGCAATTCCCAGCCCTGCCTTAGAAGTCCTGCCCAGCCCACCCACCCTCACCAACTTGGCCTTTACAATTCTCTCTCTCACATGTTTCGGCTAAAACCTTAAAACATCCTCAGAAGAGGGATGACACACACCCATGAACAGCTCTGGAGGGGGAGGGCTTCGGGAAGATACCCGGATTTAGGAGCCCTTGTTTCAGGAGGAAAAGCACACATGTGGCATCTGGACCGTGAGAAAAACCCCCTGTGGCAACTGCCCCTGGACCTCCACTGTGCTTTGATCACTTGACCAGTACAAATGGACATGCCCTCTGCTTTGGGCAGACAAAATCTGACACCAAATTGACAAGGTGTTGGGATGGGTGTGAATGGGGAGAGGGGAGGTGCACGGTGGTGAAAGGGGCTTTGAACTAGAACCCAAGGGTCCTACTTTCCTGCTTTGACACAGCCTCTTCCCAAGTGTGTGAGTTTCAGTAAATCGTGTAGACTCTCTGGGTCTCAAAGACTTCTTTCTGTCTTGTTTTGTTTTTTAAGTGGAAGATTTTCTTATTTTATTACTTTTCAGGTAATTTTTTTAAAAAATTGGAGTGTGGTTGCTTTACGATATTGTGTTAGTTTCTGCTCCACAGAAACTGAATCAGCTCTATGTATACATGTGCGTGCGTGCTAAGTTGCTTCAGTTGTGTCTGACTCTTTGAGACCCCATGGACTGTAGCCTGCCAGGCTCCTCTGTCCATAGGGATTCTCCAGGCAATAATACTGCAGTGGGTTGCCATGCTCTCCTCCAGGAGATCTTCCCCACCCAGGTATTGAACCCACATCTCCTGCATTGGCAGGCGGATTCTTTACTGGCCCTCTACATGTACGTATATTCCCTCTTTTTGGATTTGCTTCCCATTTAGGGTCAAGGACCTTGTCTTTTTAATGAAGAGATTGGATTCTCTCAACTTCAGTGTCTCCTCCTGTGAAAGAAGACAAGTTCAACACACAGTTTGTCACGAAGGTGTTGAGGGACAATGGGTCCAGGAAAGGGGAAGGGGTCTCTTGAAGGGACAGAATTTGTTCGTTGACATAAACAATGAAATACCCAGGGAGACTGAATCATGTCCAGGAAACCAGAGAAGACAAGAGAAAAGACTAATATTTAGGGATTGAGATAATGAGCTACAGAGCATGTCAGGGTGGTGGGCCAGGGAATTGAAGTATGTTCAAGGGCAAGTTCTTGGTTTGGAGTCATATAAGAGGCGGGAAAAAGGCTGGATGGGAGACAGATTTTAATTTCAAACTTCCAAGAGGTTATTATAAACAACTGGAGAGAAGGTTGTTTTAAACCGTGTTTAATGGGAGTATTCACTTGTTGGCAGTGATCAGCATTTCCTATAAATACAGCTTACATGTTAAGGAATGAAGCTGTAACGTGTAACGTGTAAGGAGAAGAGGTGAAGAGAGAGCAGTGAGGGAAACTTGGAGCGCGAGCCCTTGGCATGAAAAAGTGGGGAAATTGAATTCCCCTCCTTTTTATTCTATTTGGAACTAATGGCGAACAATTGCCTTTTGAATGGCTGTGTTCTTATGAATATACATTTTTCCTTTGCTTTGGGATAGTTAATGTGCTCCCCAGAGGATTGTTCAAAGCATTTAAAACTTCACTTGCCAATTTCTCCTTCTAATTAATACCAAGTGGGTTCATTCAAACTGACGTTTCAAGCTGATTCTACATAGGCTTCACAACTAAGTGTAGAGCTGCTCTTTGGAACCAGAATGACCTAGATTTCCAAACCTGCCCTACCACTTACTAGCTGTGTTACCTGAGGAAAATGATTTAACCCAGCCATCCCCAACCTTTGGGGCATGAGGGACCGGTTTCATGGAAGACAGTTTTTCCATAGACTCTGGGTGGGAGTGGGGAGATGGTCTCAGGACGATCTCAGAAGGAGACCGTAACCTTGAATCCCTGGTATGCGCAGTTCACAATCAAGTTCTCGGGTGGAGAGCCGCTGTGAATACGGATCAAGCTTCACTCGCTCGCCCACCACTGTGCAACCGGGTTCCTAACAGGCCGTGGACCAGTGTTGGTCTGTGGCTTGGGGGTTGGGGCCCTATGATTTAACCTATCAGAATCTCAAATGTGTTTTTCTTATAATGAGGATTGTTATGATTTTCAAATCTAACAGGCAAGATACGTATAACATCTAACAGTACTTGACACGTAACAGGAACTCAATAAACAGGAACGATTCCTCTGCCCCCACTTACTCTCCCCTAGAGGAGAAGCCTGACATTTTGAAGATCTGAGTTTTTATAGTCCAGACAATGACGCTGATCACAGTACCAAGGATGACTACTTCCCCTCTTCTACTTCGGTCATGCAGAGGAAGTCTTGGGTACTAGCCTCTCCTTGTAAACATCTTTACTCCTTTTTTGGTTCCTGTGAGGACCTTGTGCATTGGCTCCTACAGCCCCACATGCCTGCAGTGTCCACCCGACTTCACCTTCAGGCTCATTCCAGCAGATAACTCAAGCAGAAGCCTCCCTGTTCCCTTCAATTATGGATCTTCTCCCAGTACTCTGGGCTCACAGTGATGAATTTCCTTACCTCTTTATATTGCATGACCTATGTATGTGCCAGGCTTCCCCACTGGCCTGTGTGTCCTGAGGGCAGGAACTTAGTTCCTAGGACATGGTGGGCATGCGATATTTATTGAGCAGAAGTCATCATCCCTAAAACTACCTTTTCCCCATAACGTTCAGTTTCTTCCTGGCTTTCCCATTTTGGTTGTCACCAGTCAATTCTTCCAGGAGTACTTCTCCAAAGACTTCAGCTAAGCTTTCATCACTTCCTGTGACCCCAAATAAGTCCAGGTGACACTCTCTGACCAGGAATGCTGACCAGAGGCTGAGATTATGCAATTGGCTGAGCCATACACCCAGCTCTTTCATGCAAGCGTGTCGTCTTTTCCCCTAAGGGATGGGTGGATGGATATCCAGGTGGCGCTGGCGGTAAAGAACCTGCTTGCCAAAGCAGGAGATGTAAGAGACACAAGTTCAATCCCTGGGTTGGGAAGATCTCCTGGTGGAGGGCATGGCAACCCACTCCAGTGTTCTTACCTGGAGAATCCCATGGACCAAGGAGCCTGGCAGGCTACAGTCCATAGGATCCCAGAAAGTCAGTCACAGGTGCCACACATATTTAAATTAAAATTGGAGTGGATATCAGGACAAAGGGGAATGGATGTTGGGAAGACAGCTGCTATATCCAGAGTATCAAAGGGTAAAGCTAGTTGGATACGTGTTCAATTTTGTCTGAGAATGGTGTTGCTTTCATGTTTCCCTGTATGATTTGATGCATTTGTGTAACTTTGGTTGAGTTCTGATCTACTGAAGCTGAAACTGGGGGAAATATGTGTGGACCCTAACAACGGCCTATGTGCCAAGATGTTGGAGCACTTGGTTCCAAACGATATTCGGCCATGTTCAGGCAGTGAAAGTGGGGACCCAAGTGTCCCCAAGAATGAGCATCAATGGATGATACCTAGTAAGACAAGCATCTCCTATGTTGGGGGAGGTCACAGCAACACGCTGGCTCCTCCTGTCCCACCTGACAACGTTCCTTTGACTTTTCATGATGATGGGAAGATTAACTGAGAGCAGATTTTCAAATGTAGATTGAGAAAATGAAGATAACGTTATCTATGATACTTTGTCAAGATGCAGTCTTAAAATTCAACATGGAACACTGCCTAGCCTCTGCCTGACTCCATGAAACCAGTATAAAGTTTCTGGGATTCTTCTTGTCAGACTGGCTTTCCTTCCTCAACTTCAGAGGAACCATAAAACCAGGACCCTTTGTCCTAGAGAAAAGTAGAAATACACTTTCACTCCCCTGCTCAAAATCTGCAGCAGGCTCCCACCCTCCTTTCGCCTCACACTCAAGGGCAGCTGCATTCTGGTTCCAACAGCCTTTATCAGAATTTTTTGCACACCCAACACTCCAGGCAGCCTGGAGAGACATGGATGCTGCTCTCAATCCTCTGTACTATAACATCCCAAACCATCTCTGCAGCCTTCAGTACCCTCCTTCCACCAACCTTTCAAGTCACACCTCCCCAGAATTGTTACTTATCCCCCAGCCTGAAATGATCTGTCTTCTAGCTTTTTACTTGTGTGTATCACGTGTCCAGGGATCAACATATGAACCAAAGGTCAGTTTGTGCCTGTAATATCTCCTTTGTGTTACGGAAGATTGCATCCCTGGGGAACCTATGGCTGATTCACGTTAATGTTTGGTACAAACCAACACAATACAGTTAAGCAATTATCCTTCAATTAAAAATAAATTAAAAAAAATAAAAACACCTGGGGAAATTATCTCCACATGGGTAACAGCAGTTTTGAAAATAGATTTTTGTGAATCAGTGCAGTATTTAATCCATAGACAAGCATTCATGGTAGAAAGCAATGTTAAGATCTCCACTTATTTTGTACTTTATTTTTTGCATCAATATCTTTTTCTTTCCTGCTTTAAAAAGGCTTACATTCTCAGCTGAAGCTCCAAATGTCAGCTGGTGGGGCCCAGTGTTATTTTATTGGTCAAAACTGAAGTGCTGATATTAATTAAATATTAATTAATCTCAATTAATTACAAAGCAATTCCCTTCCCCTTTTATATAGGCTTGTTTTTCTCTTTGATATTTGTATTGGCATGTAGACATGGTGGTTCTGCCAGATGAGTAAGTTGAAGTGAGAAAATTCATTCTTTTGTTTTCAGCCAGAAGAGTGTCAGCATTGATCTGGGGGGTAAAGGTGCTAGTAGGTGTCCTGGTGGAGCCTGTCACAGGAAAGGCTCCAAGGGGGTTTGAGGGAAATCCAGCATGAGTCCATGGATTATCTGATGGTTGAATAAGTGTGCTTTGTTGTTGTTCAGTTGCCAAGTCCTGTCCAACTCTTTGTGAACCCATGGACTGCAGTACACCAGGCTTCCCTGTCCCTCACCATCTCCCAGAGTTTGCTCACGTTCATGTCCATTGAATCAGTGATGCCATTTTTTGCCCATGGAATTTTCCAGGCAAGAATACTGGAGTGGGTTGCCATTTCCTCCTCCAAGGGATCTTCCCCACCCGGGGATAAGAACCTGTGTCTCCTTCATTTCCTGCATTGGCAGGCAGATTCTTTACAAGCTAGCACCACCTGGGAAGCCCATAAGTGTGCTTACAGTAAACTATCTAACAATGGCTGTCTTTCTATCTAACAATGGCTGTCTTCCCAAATGAAGTATGAGCAGGCCTAGATGCATGACAGTAGATTAATTCTAAGCCTGCTCCAGTTCTGAGTTTGAGTTGAACATATGTCCAGAGCAGCAGCCACAGGGGGGGTCTTTCTGACTGTGCAGTCTTCTGCACGGGCCACTGCTAATGAGTTCCATAAGAAGGCTGTGAGAATGGCTTGTTACTGTCTTGTCACACATAGAGCCAGCCAAAGTCCTGTATGTAGGTCCCAGCAGGAGCTTTTCTACTTATATCAATTAATCCACAGCTACTAGCAGTCTTTGAATGGGTTATCAACACCAATTGGAGGGGACAAATTCAGGGCAAATTCGCTGAGCAAATTCCCACTGTAAGTCCTGACACTGGTGCCCCAAGAACACAGGTTTCTTCTCTATTTTCTTATGAGAAAAATAGAAAATGGGTAAACTCTTAGCAAGCTGTTTGGGGCTGAGGGTCTGGGATGCCAAGGGGTTAATGGGACCCGCGAGATTTATGGGATTGGTGGTCATGACAACTGGGAGGTTAGCAGAGCACTCAGAGAAGGGAGTCCTGGGACTCGTCTGCCCACCCCCCACTGCAGTTAGCGACAACTTTCCAAGGTGGAGAGAGGGCAGGACAGACAAACAAAAAATTAGACTTGGGCCATCACCCATCCTCTCCCTCATTTGCCATCTATCATGTCCAGCTCTTTGTGATCCCATGGACTATAGCCCACCAAGCTCCTCTGTCCGTGGGATTCTCCAGGCAAGAATACTGGAGTGGGTTGCCATTCCCTCCTTCAAGGAATCTTTCTGATCCAGATATTGAACTCGAGTCTCTTATATCTCCTGCATTGGCAGGCGGGTTCTTTTAGTACTAGTGCCACCTGGTAAGTCCAGAGTTACCGTGCTGGTGGTGGTTTAGTCGCTAAATCATTTCCGACGCTTGTGACCCCAGGCACTATAGCCTGTCAGGCTCCTCTGTCCATGGGATTCTCCATGGACAAGAATACAGGAGTGGGTTGCCATTTCCTTCCAGGGGATCTTCCAGACCCAGGGATCGAACCTTGGCCTCTTGCACTGCAAGAGGATTCTTTACCGACTAAGCTATTAGGGTTACCATATGACTCAGCAATTCCACTAAAAGAAGGGAAAGCAAGGATTTGAATGGATATCTGTACACCCGTGTTCATAACAACATTACTCATGGAACCCAAACAATAGAAACAACCCAAATGTCCACAGACAGAAGAATAGTTAAAAAAATGTGATACGTACATGCAATGGGATATTATTTAGCCTTAAAAAGGAAGGAAATTCTGACACATGATACAACATGGATGAACCTTGAGGACATTATGCTAAATCAACTAAGTCAGTTAAAAAAGGATAAATACTGTACGATTTCATTTATAGGAGGTACTTAAAGTAACCAAATTCATAGAGACAGAAGGTAGAATGGTAGGGGCTGGGGGCTGGAGGGAGAAGGAAATGGTGAGTTGTTTAATTAGTCCAGATTTTCAGGTTTGCAAGATGAAATGTTCTAGAGATAGAAACTAGTGATGATTACATGACAGTGTGAATATTACCACTGACCTGAACACTCTAAAATGATTAAAATGGTAATTTTTATGCTATATATGTTTTACCACGACAGAAACAATAAATAGGTAAATAAATACAAATAAACACTTTCACTCTGTCACTTCATGATAAAGGTGATATGTACACAATGAATGAGAAAGAAAATATTGTCTATATGCAATTTGTGTTATGAGAAAAGCACTGTGAAATTGAATATATGAAACTGTTTCTATGATTATAGACTTCTGTTGCCAAAAATAGTATATATATGTGTGTCACCTATAGAAACTCTGATAGCTGCACTTTTTAAAAACTTGGAAAGAGACTTTGTAGCTTCTTTTTAAGAGTTTCAGTGGGTTTTTAATCCATTTTTGAATGCACATACAGAAATGCAACACTTTTTAAATTGCAGGAAGCCACTGATTTAACATCAGGAAATATTTAGATGTGCTAGATGGATTTAAACAAAAAGCATTGTATAATGGTGGCTATAATTGAAAAATTAAGTATCATGTTTTAGAAAACTCAGTCCAATGATCCAATTCTTCTTCTTCAGGGCTATTTATTTTTAGTGTATTTTTATTTTTAGTGTATTATCTGTTAAAAACCAACTATCAGGACTTTCCTGGTGGGTCAGTGGCTAAGACTCCATGTTCCCAATGCAAGGGTCTCGGATCTGATCCCTAGATCCCACAGGCCCAGTGTGGCCAAATAAATAAAAAATAAAATATTCAAATAACCCATGATCATGTATGGAAATGTGAGTTAGTATACCTGCCTCTGTGCGTGTGCTCTAGTTCTGTCTGCTGAATGGACCTAGAATGACACCCCAACAACAGTGACCACACAATGGTTTCTAAATACCATTCTCCAATAACAGGCACAGGACTCCTAGGAGACTAGTTTCAGGGCTGGGCAGGAAATACACAAGATGAACCTGGAGCTTCATGTAATACCAGCAAATGAAGAATTGACCATGAGTCAACGCTGATACAAATGATTGAATAAATGAATAAATGGGATGAGAAGAGATAAATCTTCCTCACAGAAGAATCCCACACAGTGTATGTAGATACAACCCATCTATGAATTCAGATATTTTCACAAGAATATAAGACCTTCTTTAAAAGGTGTGTCTATTTAAGGATATTTAAGGATATAACCAATACATCACAACAGAAATCAGACCAGAAGGTCTGCATTCAGATTCTGGTTCCACTGCCTACGAGCTGAGAGAGCATGTGCAGATGACTTTACTTCTCTGAGCCTCATTTTTCTCATCCATGAAATGGGAATAATGACCATACCTACATCCCAAGGTGATTATGTTGGCCAAATGAGATCATGAATGTGAAAGGCTTCATAAACAGGAAGTGCTCCATATAGATAAGCAGAAAATCTGACTGAAGGAAGGTGGAGCGTCCATGGTACTAAAACTGAAAGCCAAAATCAAAGCTCAGAAAAGGCAGAGTGGAGAATATATTAGAAACTGAAGAAACTTGCTGTGTACCTGCCCAGTCATGTCCAATTCTTTGCTATCCCATGGACTGTAGCCCACCAGGCTCCTGTGTCTAACAGATTCTCCAGGCAAGAACACTGGAGTGAGTTGCCATTTCCTCCTCCAGGGGATCTTCCCAACCCAGGGATCAACCTGGGTCTAAACCTAGCTGACTTAAAATATGCCCCCTTGAGTCTTCCCTGGCGGTCCTGTGGTTTAGACTTAACCTTCCACTGCAAGAGGCGTGGAACACTCCCTGATCTGGGAGCTGAGATCCCACATGCCTCCTAGTAAAACAAAACAAAACAAAACAGGATTAATATTGTAACAAATTTAATAAAGACTTTAAAAATTGTCCACATCAAAAAATCTTTAAAAAAATAAAAGTAGGTAAGATATGCCTCCTTGGTCTCACCCTGGGGACTCGAGGTGGCTGAAGTTATAGCTGTGCCCAGCGCCCCTTCCAGTCAGTTGCAGCCTTTAGGGCAGCTGAGGGCATGAGGCCAAGGAGGGCTGGAAGCCAGGCCTCAGATTTTCCTTTTGGTTGAAAACCTTGTTCTAATCAGTTTATTTGGAGTGTGTGAGTCTGGGAAATGACTGTCTACATGAACCAAACTTGAGAAAATTGATTTATGAACCAAGAACATATCTCCCAGTTATAATAGCTGATGTGTTTGCCATAGAGAGTGTCATAGTTGGCCCTCAGGCCCCGGGCCCGCCTTTTCTTGTAAGTCTGCCTGGAGGGTGGAGGATTCCAGTCAAAGGCTGAGCTCTGGCGGGATCTAAGTCTGCTCTGTGGTCGCAGCCACCTGTCACACACGTCAGAATTCCTCGCTGTGCTGGACGCTTCCATTTCCAGATTCTCCAAGGACCATCTCTTTCTGTTACCATGACAGCATGCCTTCTTCCCTGTACCATCCAGTTTTCACTGTGGGTGACAATTCAGGGACAAAACGTGATGGAGATGGTGCCTGCGTCTTCTGATGGCGCCAGAGGATTGTTAATCTCATAAGTAATGTCCCTAAACCCCAGGGCCCTTTCATTCTGAGATGGCTTCAGACCATTTGGATCTGTCTGGGTGAATTTCAGTAGCTTCAGTCTTGGAAACTATTGCTGTTGTAATGGTTGTCATTAAAAAAAAAAAAAATTGCGCAGAGGGTGTTATTTTCCTCCCTGGGACATCATCACATCCTACTCCTGAACTCCCCCTCCAGATGTGTCCTGTCTTAAATCTCGGGCCTTTCTTGAGGCTGTTTGTACTTCCTCCACGATGAGTAGGATGCGATGCTCGTGTGTGCGGGCACTCAGGCACTGCTGTTTCCTGTCTCACTGATCTTCAGAGATTTGAGCCTGGAGCCTACTGTGAGATTTCCTGTCCGGTGACTTCCTGTGTAAACAGAAGCAGCTCATCAAGATTCTGACAACAGCAACAACAAAACACAAACATCCCCTCTGGGCCAATTATACCATCCATTCCTCCTCAAGGAAGACTTGACATCTTATCCCAAGAAGAAGCTGAGTGCCCTGATCTTAGATGATTAAGGTTCTCATCACACACAGTTTTGAACAAAGCTGGGCCTCATTTTAAAACCTTTGTTGGGGGCCACACAAAACACAACCACCTCTTTCATCTAAGTGTTTTGAAAAGAAAAGCCACAGAAGTTATGGATTCCACTGTCAGAAGGAGACGCCTTTGAGAGAGGAATGTTTTTAATTATTCAAATACCTTCACAGTGAGAGCTCATGGTGGGTTGGTTTCTAAAAATCTCACGGCAGGTAACCATGTAACTTGGTCACAGGCATTGATTAGCAACCTGGCATGTGGTGAAGTGTCTTTGGGAGAGTGTGCATCCTATGTGCAAACACGCTGAGCTGAAGATTTCCAGGCATTTTTCACTAGGCTTTATTCACTTTCCCTTCTGAGTAACTCTGAGTATTACAATATCTGAGCCCTCTAGGGACTTTCAGGGCACAGGAAGGAGAAGCATCGTCCAGCTTGTTATCTTTTAAAGGACTGCGAAAGAGTAATATCAAAGACAAAGGAATATTTTCCAATCCAGAGGCAATGAGGGGTAGCCTTGAGACCCTATGAAAATAGAATTCACTCATTCCTCTAGCCCTTGGGAAAACATTTTCACATAGAGAGAGGTAATCACCATCCTGAGACTCTTTTTAGACTGCTCTCATTAAAAATAAGCACGGAAAGGCTTTAAATAAGGTCCAAGTTGAACTGGCCAGATCTATCAAGCATTCCTTTTAACTGAACATCCAGATAAGAACATATGCAATTATTGTCTCTCTCTCTCCTTTTCTCTTTTCTGTCCTTTCTGTTTCTTTCTTCCTTTCTTCCCCAAAATATTTAGCATCCGTGATGTGAAGGCACTGTGCTAGATGCTTAGGAAACAGAAATGAATAAGAAGTGGTCCCTTCTTTCAAATCACAGCCTACGGAGGAAGCCAAACAAGAGGTCATTCATTCATACATGCACCCAACCATTACCTACTGAGAGCCTACCACATATCCCCTGCTTGGCAATGACCATGAAACACTCAGTTTTCCAGGGATGTAAGTGAATGCTGAGGTCACCTGGGTCGAAAACAAAGTGGATGGTCATATTCTGAATTCCTCTACCTGCCTGTAAGAGATATAAATAATGATAATAAATTAAAATAAGCTTTTTAAAATAATTCACTATCTAGATTTTTGACACTAAAGAAACTATGATTAAGATGAAATGTAATGAAATACCCATAAGGCTGTAGGAGGCTTCTGCTGAACTAAAACTTAGTAAAATGTTTTATGTCCAAGATAAAAGCCTACAGAAAAGATAGCTTCTGCACAGTATGTTTAGAAATCTTTCTATGATTATGTAACTTTCTTGTCGAAAAGATGTGTTTTGGCTCTTAGAACTCTTTTATCTCCCTGCTTAGACTTAGGGAAAGATTATTTTTTTTAACTCTTCCAGATGAAGAATGTTAGTAGTTTTTGAACCATTTGTCAAATATAGATAAAGCAACATCCTCAGATCAGCAGATCAGCAAAGATGGAAATTTCCTAACCACATATTAAGAAAAAGTTTGCATAATTTGTGCCTGGAACTTAAAAAATAGATGCCATCATGTATAAGTGAACCCAACAACGCACATTTTTCATTCTTGTATTTATATATATATATGTATATATATGTGTGTGTGTGTATATATATATATATGTGTATATATATATATATATATATATATATATATATATATATATATAGTGAGGTATATTTTTCAGCTAAGATAGTCTTAGCTTGACGGTAGTAGCAGAAGAGATTTGAAATACTATGTAATAATACTATATAAACTTCGTGCCAATAAATTTCAATATTGTAGTAACAAAAGTTACTACAAAAACTTAAATGATCAAAATTGGTTCAAGAAGAAATAGAAAATCATATTTCTATACACACTGAAGAAATTGAGCCATAAAAAGGAATCATTAAAGAAATTGAATTCATATAAGGAATTGAAGTAATTCAAAATCCTTCCTCAAAGAAAATACCAAGTACATTGTTTTACTGTTGAGTTCTACCAAACATGCAAGAATTTAAAAGTTCTAAGTTTTGTAATATTTTCAGATTACAGAAAAAGAGAGATTAATCCCAAACTTATACTACAATGAGAGCTTAACCTTAACATTCAAACTTGACCAAGGCAAAAGATGAAAAAAAAGTATGGGTAATCTCACTTAGGAATATAGATACAAAAATCCTAAACAAGATAATAGCAAACTTTGGCCTGTAATATATGAAAAATGCAATATACTATGATCAGGTTAGATTTATTCTAAGAATTTAAAGTGGGCTCAATATTAAAAAGTCAAGTAATTAAACAGTTTAAAAGAGGAAAACATATTCTTAGAACATGCAGGAAAAGAATAAAATTCAGTTACCATGCAGAATTATAAAGCATATGTCTAACCAATCTTTACTCTGATTACAGTACACACACACACACACGAAACATTGCAATCAATCATGAAACACTAAAAGTAAACCTTTTAGAGTCATGAAAAAGATAAATATTCTCATGTAACACTTGAAGGTCCTTGCCAACAGATTAGATTTTTTTTTAATTATAAGGATTGCAAAAGGGAAAACAAAACTGCTATTCAGAGATGATTTAGTTGTATACAGAAGACCCAAAGAAATTTACACATGATTAGAATTAAAATAAGATCATTAAGATTCCCAAAATATTAAATCAATGCACCAAGCCAACTGGATTTCTGTTCATCAGCCAGTTAGAATATTCAAATAAATGAAAAAATAACATTAAAACTAGCAACAAAGAATAAAGGATACCTTGGAATAAGTCAAACAGAAGATGTGCAAGACTTATATGTAGAAAATCATACAACTTTTTTAAAAGACATTAAATAATACTTTCTTAAAACTAAAGAGACAGATGCTTATAGATTTAAACACTCAATTATTTAGGACATAATCCCACTCCCCAAAAGTTTATGGAGTCAATGAAATCGAATCAAAATCTCAAAAGGAATTCATTATGGAATTCAACAAGATGATAACTAGAATTTATAAGCAAGTCCAAACAGTCACGAATATAGCCAAGACAGTCATGAAAAATAAAAGGGTTTTGTCCTACCAGAGATCAGGACTTACATAAAACTGTAGTAATTTAGTCAGTGAGATATAGTTTGTGCATGCATGCTAAGTTACTTCAGTCGTATCTGACTCTGTGCAACCCTACAGACTGCAGCCAGCCAGGCTCCTCCATCCATGAGATTCTCCAGACAAGAATACTGGAGTGAGTTGCCATATCCTCCTCCAGGAGATCTTCCCAACCCAGGGATCTAACTTGCATCTCTTAGGTCTCCTGCATTGACAGGCAGGTTCTTTACCACTAGTGCCATCTGTGTGAGATACAGGTATAGCAACAGGCAAACAGAATTAAGGGTTCAGCTATAGAGTCAGCATCAGGAAGCAACAGTTAGAACTGGACATGGAACAACAGACTGGTTCCAAATAGGAAAAAGAGTACGTCAAGGCTGTATATTGTCACCCTGCTTATTTAACTTATATGCAGAGTACATCATGAGAAATGCTGGGCTGGAAGAAACACAAGCTGGAATCAAGACTGCCAGTAGAAATATCAATAACCTCAGACATGCAGATGACACCACCCTTATGGCAGAAAGTGAAGAAGAACTAAAGAGCCTATTGATGAAAGTGAAGGAGGAGAGTGAAAAAGTTGGCTTAAAGCTCAACGTTCAGAAAACTAAGATCATGGCATCTGGTCCCATCACTTCATGGGAAATAGATGGGGAAACAGTGGAAACAGTGTCAGACTTTAATTTTTGGGGCTCCAAAATCACTGTTGATGGTGATTGCAGCCATGAAATTAAAAGACGCTTACTCCTTGGAAGGAAAGTTATGACCAACCTAGATGGCATATTTAAAAACAGAGACATTACTTTGCCCTCAAAGGTCCATCTAGTCAAGGCTATGGTTTTTCCAGTAGTCGTGTATGGATGTGAGAGTTGGATGGTGAAGAAAGCTGAGCGCCGAAGAATTGATGCTTTTGAACTGTGGTGTTGGAGAAGACTCTTGAGAGTCCCTTGGACTGCAAGGAAATCCAACCAGTCCATCCTAAAGGAGATCAGTCCTGGGTGTTCATTGGAAGGACTGATGTTGAAGCTGAAACTCCAATACTTCGGCCACCTCATGTGAAGAGTTGACTCATTGGAAAAGACCCTAATGCTGGGAAGGATTGGGGGCAGGAGGAGAAGGGGACGACAGAGGATGAGATGGTTGGATGGCATCACCGACTTGATGGACATGGGTTTGGGTAAACTCCAGGAGCTGGTGATGGACAGGGAGGCCTGGCGTGCTACAATTCATGGGGTCGCAAAGAGTCGGACACGACTGAGCGATTGAACTGACTGACCGATAGAGTCAGCACGCATGGGAAACTGATACGACCATTCCATGTATGATGCTGAAACGGACAAAGAGGCAAATGGACCCCGACTTTACCCCAAATGGACAAAAAGGCAAATGGACCCCTACTTTACCCCATCCAGGACAGATTAAGAAACTTAAACATGAAGAATTTCCCTGGCAATCCAGTGGTTGAGACTCCACGCTTCCGATGCAGGAAGTATGGGTTTCATTCCTATAGGTGGAACAAAGATCCCACATGCTGCAAGTGGCAGCCAAGAAAGAAAGAGAGAGGGAAGGAGGAAGGGAGGAAGAGAGAAAGAGAAACTTAACTGTGAAAGATAAAACTTTGAAACTTTTGGTAGAAAATACACTAAAGTAGAAACAGATCTTTCAAAGAACACATTAAAAGCACTAACCATAAAATAAAACCTCGGAAAATTCAACTCTACTATATGTTAAAACTTTTGATAGTGAAAAGATAACAGAGAGAGAGTAAACAAAAAAAGCCAGACGTTGGGAGAAAACTTTTAGAAACATGTACAGTAAATTGTTTCTATTATCTGTGATACAACAAACTATCCCCAAACTTGCTGTCTGGAAGCAATTATTTTATTGCCCGTGATTCTGTGGGTCAGGAATCCAGGCTGAGCTCAGATGGCCAGTTCTTCTGCTTCTAGAGGCGTCAGCTAAGGTCACATGGGCACCCAGCTGGGAGCTTGATGGGGGCTGGAACCTCCAAGACAGCCTCACACAGATGTACAACATATGAGCCGAGGTGGCTGCAAAGACTGCGGGGCTGAGGGGGGTGGTGGTTGCTGGGCCTTCTGTTCTCCCCACGTGGTCTCTCACCCTCGGGAGCCTCTCTCTCCCCAAGGCCTCTCTCGCCAGCAGGAGAGCTGGGACTTTTCACATGGCAGCTGCCTTCCAAGAGGGTGAAACGGAAGCTGTAAGGCCTCGAGGCTGAGGCCTGGGGGTCACACAGCCTCACTGCTGTTCCTCTCTGTTGATCAAAGCAAGATACAAGGTCAGCTCAGACCGCAGAGGAGGAGATAGAGACCCTGGCTCCTGATGAAGGAAGGGGGCAGGTGCCTACAAGGATGGGAGAGATTCTGGTAGCCTTCTTGGCAGACATCCTATGCACCAACAAAGTTTTAGTATCCAAAATAGGTAAAGAAATCCTAGGGTTCATCAGGAAAGAGACCCCAAAGAAGTGAAAGCAGACATTTACAGGCAAGAAAATGTGACTGGCCTGGAAACATATAAAAAGAAGCTTACTCTCATTACTAACAGAGGAAAAAGATTAAATAGACCAAAGAACAAAAATTTAAAAGTCAGGCAAGGCCAAGTGTTGGTGGGAAATATTTAAAGAGAGGAGGAATGTAAAATGATACACTACTTTAGAAAACAATTTTGCATTACCTAGTGAGGATGAATATGCATGCATAAGCAGTTCCACTCGGGAGAAATTCTTGAACATATGCCCCGAAGACCAGTACAGTTATATTCTTAGGAGCATTTTTTTGGAGGAAAAACACTAGGAACAGCCCAAATGTCAATCAACAATAGAAAGGATAAAATAATTGGGAGATTGATACTGACACACATACACTATTGATACTGTATATAAAATACGTTTCCCTGATGTACCCAAACGTCAATCAACAACAGAATGGATAAATAATTGGGAGATTGATACTGACATAAATACACTATTGATACTATATACAAAATACGTTTCCCTGATGTACCCCAGGCAGGTCATTGCTGGTGGGTGCAGCTCACCAGGGTGACCACAGCCCTGTATCTGCTTGAGTGCTTTTTCCTGGCTCAAGTCCACTGCAAGACTTAAGGTCATCAACAGCAGGAGAGGGGACAGTCTCTTGCATAGCTCGAAAGAGCCTCCATGGCCGCCTTCAAAGCCTCACCTCTGCTCACAACCCCTCTGCATGGCTGGACCTTCCTGCCTCCAGGTTGTACGTGTTCTAGCCAACTAGACTCTTGCTCACGAATAAAAAACTGGCAAGTTTCCCTGTAATTTGTTCCCCTTTCTTTCTTTCTTTTTTTTTTTTTTGCAGGACCAAGCACTCAGATTTTAGTTCCCCAACCAGGGATCAAAACCGAATTCCTTGCCATCATGGCGAGCCCTAGCCACTGGACCAACAAGGAAGTCTCTTTCCTCTTCCTTTTTTTAAAATTAAAAATGTTATTTATTTATTTGTCTGCATGGCAAGTAAGATCCTAGTTCCCCAACCAGGGTTCACACCCCGGGCACCCCAGCTTTGGAAGCTTGGAGTCTTAACCACTGGGCCACCAGGGAATTCCTCATTACCAGTGTTTTTGAGTATGTTGTTCTCTTTTCCTCATTGTCTCTTCCAGTTACCCTCTATCCTGAAATTTGGGCTAATTAGCTATGTGAGGGTATGTATGTTTACCGTATGTAAGTTTTGACCTCTAAACAATAAATTGGTGAGTTTTGCCTTTTAGTGAACTTTTCATATGAATACAGTCACACCGAAGTAGTCTTCTCTGACTTTCTACTTCAACATTATGTTTTTAATATTCATCCACGGTAATGCATGTCTTGATTCCTGGGTTGGGAAGATTCCCTGGAGAAGGTATAGGCTACCCACGTCAGTATTCTTGGGTTTCCCTGGTGGCTCAGATGGTAAAGAATCTGCCTGAAGTGTGGGAGACCTGGGTTCAATCACTGGCTTGGGAAGATCCCCTGGAGGAGGGCGTGGCAACCGACTCCAGTATTCTTGCCTGGAGAATACCATGGACAGAGGAGCCTGGTGGGCTATAGTCCATGGGGTTGCAAAGAGTTGGACAAGACTGAGTGACTAAGCACAGCACACAATGCACATCTAGGTCCATACAGTCGAAGCAATGGTTTTTCCAGTAGTCATATACAGATATGAGAGTTGGACCAGGAAGAAGGTTGAGCACTGAAGAATTGTTTTCTCCTATCTCTATGGCCATCTTTACATTAAAATGTAGAGCAATCATCTCCCAAAAGCACACGTTGGGGACTTCCCTGGTGGTCCAATGATAAAGACTCCACACTCCCAATGCACAGGGTGGGCTTCCAACCCTCACTAGGAAACTAAGATGCCACATGGCCTGGTCAAAAAAAAAAACATACATTCTATTTAAAAGACTGTAAAATGTATCAGAGGAAGCTTATTATATGCACAAGGGAATGTTGTAGTTTGATCCTTGTTTTGTTCTTGACTTTCTGTAATTGCAGGTGGCTGGGATTTAGATGGAGTTAGCCTAGAGAATTGAAGGGGAAAAGTGGAAACAGTGACACATTTTTTTTCTCTTGGGCTCCAAAATCACTGCAGACACTGACTGCAGCCATGAAATTAAAAGAAGCTTACTCCTTGGAAGAAAAGCTATGACAGACTTAGATAGCGTATTAAAAAGCAAAGACATCATTTTGCTGACAAAGGTCAGTATAGTCAAAGCTATGGTTTTTCCAGGAGTCACGTACGGATGTGAGAGTTGGGCCATAAAGAAAGCTGAGCGCCAAAGAATTGATGCTTTTGAACTGTGGTGTTGGAGAAGACTCTTGAGAGTCCCTTGGACTAGATCCAACCAGTCCATCCTAAAGGAGATGAGTCCTGGGTATTCACTGGAAGGACTGATGCTGAAGCTGAAACTCCAATACTTTGGCCACCTCATGCGAAGAGCTGACTCATTTGAAAAGACCCTGATGCTGGGAAAGATTGAGGGCAGGAGGAGAAGGGGACGACAGAGGATGAGATGGTTGGATGGCATCACCAACTCAATGGACATGAGTTTGGGTAAACTCCAGGAGTTGGTAATGGACAGGGAGGCCTGGCGTGCTGTAGTCCATGGAGTCGCAAAGAGTGGGACATGACTTAGTGACTGAACAACAAAAACAAGAGCCTAGAGAAGTTGCTGCTGACATAAAGGACTCTTCCTTCCTCAGCCTTTGTCCCTCAGTTGAGTTCAGTTCACTTCAGTCACTCAGTCGTGTCCGACTCTTCACTACCCCATGGACTGCAGCACGGCAGGCCTCCCTGTCCATCATCAACTCCCAGAGCTTACTCAAACTCATGTCCATTGAGTCAGGGATGCCATCCAACTATCTCATCCTCTGTAGTCCTCTTTTCCTCCCGCCTTCAATCAATCCCAGCATCAGGGTATTTTCAAACGAGTCAGTCCTTCTCATCAGGTGGCCAAAGTATTGGAGTTTCAGCTTCAGCATCAGTTCTTCCAATGAATATTCAGGGATGATTTCCTTTAAGATGGACTGGTTGGATCTCCTTGCAGTCCAAGGGACTCTCAAGAGTCTTCTCCAACACCACAGTTCAAAAGCATCAATTGTTTAGTGCTCAGCTTTCTTTATAGTCCACCTCTCACATCCATACATGACCACTGGAAAAACCATAGCCTTGAGTAGATGGACCTTTGTTGGCAAAGTAATGTCTCTGCTTTTTAATATGCTATCTAGGTTGGTCATAACTTTTCTTCCAAGGAGCAAGTGTCTTTTAATTTCGTGGCTGCAGTCACCATCTGCAGTGATTTTGGAGCCCCCCAAAATAAAATTTGTCTCTGTTTCCATTATTTCCCCATCTATTTGCCATGAAGTGATGGGACCAGATGCCATGATCTTAGTTTTCTGAATGTTGAATTTTAAGTCAAACTTTTCTACTCTCCTCTTTCATTTCATCAAGAGGCTCTTTAGTTCTTCTTTGCTTTCTGCCATAAGTATGGTGTCAACTGCAAATCTGACATTATTGACATTTCTCTTGGCAATCTTGATCCCTTTGTCCCTACACCCATTAAACGGCCTTCCCTCACCAACACCCGTATCTGCAAAACCAGGCCAACCCCCAAGAGAACCAGGCCTGGGAGAGACAGCAGAGCAAGTCCTGGTTTCTATAAAGTTACAATACTAATGTCCTTCTTACAAGAAAACAGCAGGCTCGTTAAATATTAAGCCATTTAGAAAAAAAAAAAAGCAACCTCTATTACATCGTGAAATCTATGCTAAACCAAAGCAGGATGCACTTGAAGTTCATTTTTCTGCTTTACTTTAGAAGTCCCATGTTTATTAATCCTGGGAGAAGAACAGTGCTAGCTCTAGCCAAACTTGGCAATTTAAACATCTGTCATTTCTACAAGTATCTGTTTTTATTTAGCGATGTTACCTGTTTCTATCCAGCGCTGTTCTATTTCGAATATGGCATTTTAGTGCGTGTTCAATGTTTTGGACCATATCTATGCTACAGAGGGCAGTCACTTTAATTTATGAGTGATCCCAATTGTCACTTCCCCCAACCAGCAATGGAATTTTTCAATATCCTCAGAATAAATCCCTCCTCTGGAGCAGTAAACATAATATGACAGTGTGTCAACTACGGATTTGTTTCAAGATTATTTACTTACAATTCAACAACACTGCTGGCCCACGAAGTGCCCCGTCAGCGAAAGTTGCATTGTTTGAAGTAGCTCGGGGAAACAGCCAGAGTTTCAGAATCCAAAGAATGTAGTTTTCTTAAATACCTCAGGATTACAAGATGCTATAGAACTAATAAATTCGCTCCTTAAAATAGTCCAGAAGGAATCCTTAATGTTTGAAAGTGTAGGTTATTGATGGAGAGAGAGAACGGAGTTTTGTCCCTAAGGCTCACATAACAAATATCATGAATAACTTTTTTCCGCTTTCTTCTCTTTGTGATTATTTTTAGAGGATAAATTCCAGAGGCAGATAATCTTTTGGAAGAGAAGGCCGTGGTGATGAAACAAAGAGAGATTATCTGCAAAAACCCACTTCAGGACAACCTTTTAAGCAGCAAATGTTTACCTAATGTCTATTGCTGTTTCTCAGGACAATGGGTGGGGCGAGCTCCCCCACCTCTGGGGTGAATTGGGTCCTGTGGCTGTAGGTGGACCTACCTGTCTGGTAATGTAGTGACCGAACGGAGCGGGACATTCAGCAACTAGGTCATGGTTTACATTTAAAGTGTTGTGTTAGTCGCTCAGTCGTGTCGGACTCTTTGTGACCCCATGGACTGTAGCCCACCAGGCTCCTTTGTCCATGGAATTCTCCAGATAAGAACAATGGAGTGGGTTGCCATTCCCTCCTGCAGGGGATCTTTCTGACCCAGGGATCGAACACCTCATCTCTGGTGTCTCCTGCATGGGCTGGCAGGTTCTTTACCACTGGCTGAATAATTAAACTTTGTAACTAATGAATATTAAGTGACTAAACTGGACAGAGCCTTGACTCAGTGGTTCCTTCCAAGTGCCTATATGAGAGGAAGTTGGTGCCACACCAGGAAGAAGGAGAGAAGGACAGCGGGCCGGGCAGCTTGACCAGAGGAGCACACCCCGGAAGTGGCAGAGCTGGGGTTAGAACCCAGGTTTGGTTTTGTTTGCCCATGCTTTATGCATTATGCTAGATTTGACTGCGGGAAAGTGTGAGCTTTGATGTTGTCTAGGACTTTTAGAAGGTCTAAAACAAGTAGCTCAGCTGCCTTGTGGTCAAAAGACAGGGGTGGGGCATGAGATGCGGTGAGGATGGGAGGGGATGGGGTAAGATAAGGTGGGGTAGAGGGGTGGATTGGGGGGATGGAGGTAGAGAAATGTTAAGAGATAGTCCTCTCTTGAGGGCTATCTGAGAAAGACGGACTGAGTCTTCTGTGTGAATCGGAAAATGGCTGAGAATCTCTAACCTCAGATGATTCACTGAGAAAATGGCAACAATAAACCTTGTCGGCTTTTTGAGAAGTGAACCGAGGTAGTATATGTGTATGTAGAAATGTTTTGTAAACCGTAATGTACGACAGTTCCTGAGCATTTAGGTGGACCATTGTGTTAAACACTGGACACACATTATCACATGTAATCACCACTGCAACCCTGTGAGGTTAACCATCCTGTGTTATAGAAACTTGAAACTTAGCAGGCCTGCGGTCACGTGACTAATGGTGGGGCTTGCATTGGAAGGCGGTACCCAGGGCTCTGGGCCATGCTCAAGCCCCTCATCACCCAGATGCCTGTGCACTTGGGCCACAGGATCGCCCCGTATATACAGACTGCTGACATAATTGAGACAACTTGTCTCAGATTATAATGTACGCTAGAGCTGCACCCCTTGGCTTTTCCTGTTGGGGCTGCGCCCGCTGAAGTACAATGACAACAGAGGAAAGACACCTCTGTTCACTAAGATGAAGAATAGTTTCGGAATATGTTCTTAATCCTATTCCATTTATCTAGCCATTAACCCCAGCCTTGTAAATGCCGGGAGTTACCCCGTGCTAAATGTATTTATTTTTGTGCATTCTAAATTAATCCTGATGAACCAGGGTTTCTAAGGCATTCTTTCCTTTATTTTGAACAATGTGTAAGCATAAAAGAGTTTATGTCTTAGTCTCTAAAACTTGACTGTGTTGTGAACTTAGGGTGTTCACAGTTTTAAATTATAAAGACAGCTAAATAATGTCTATCACTTTCTTAAGATTTGCTAAATATTCACAATCTTCATAAGATCACAAAGACAGGTCTGCAGTGAAATATGTCTTTTCCTCACCTTTTTCAACCTGACTTGATGGATGAGTTTGAAGTGGAAGTTTACATCTGAGAGCTAACTTTTTCCCCTTGCCTGATGCCCATCTGTTATCCTTAAAATATTACTGAAAATGCCTCTATGAGATTCTTAGAGAATGTGGAGCTTTCAAATTAACTAACTATGGGCTCCCACTATGCACTGAAGCTTGAAATCACCCTGGCAGACCAACATTTTTATGAGATGTAAGTGAAAACAATACCATGAGTAAACCACTGCATTTCCATTCTAAGCTTTGTCCCATGCACCACACTCAGGAAAAAGAAACCCTGACCTATGCCAAAGGGAAAAAAAAAAAAAGAACATGGATTTCAGATAAGAATGATCCAGAAACCAAAGGAATTTGGAAAGGACTCTGTGGATGCAAATATAGAACTTGAAGGAAAGGAGGGGGACCAGCATTCCTGGTGATGAACCGACTGAGTTTCAATAGACGTTTTCGCCAACATCTAAATAAGAAACCTCCATGGGGATGGTCAGTTGCCAACTGGAGAAAGGATGAGGGTACATCATCTCCTCCGGCCCTGACTGTACACCTTTCCGATTTAGAGGCATCGCAGGCGAGAGTGGGAATATGATTACTTGTTGATGAAGGGATTTCTAGTGGCTGCTTCAGAAAAGACTAACATGACCTATTGGTTTCCTTGAACGTTTTGTTTGCTGACACAACTGCTAAACTTTGAGATGCAGTGGCACTGTAATTCAGTTCAGAAGCTTCTTTTTAAATGTATATTGCAGGAACTTCCCTGGATGTCCAGTGGTTAAGACTCCGTTTCTACTGCAGGGGGCCGTGGGTTCAATCACTGGTGGGGATGTTAGGATCCCAAATGCTGCATGGCGAGGCCAAAAATAAATAAATAAGGGAGAAGATGCAGTATATTCAGCACCATGCCTGAATATAATACACTATAATATAAAATATAATACTATAATATAATCTATGTTGCCAATATTGTTTTATTGGCAATATAAATTTTCCAATAAAGCAGTAACTATAAATAACTATATTACAGGCATGGAAGTGACTTTTGGTCAAAATCCACTGCTCAGATTTTTTTGTTAATGCAAATCCCTTCTTCCTAAAAGGCATACATTTTCTGTACCATCTCCTGGCACTTCATTTGGTTTCTCCAGTTCTCAGTAAGTCGGGGAACAGACTTTTGGGGAACTGATAACAGGGCAGTTGTGTCCTATGTGGAGGAGGGGCACAGTCCCCACTGTTCCGCTTCCTCAGGGTCCAAGCTTGGGGCTCAAGAGTAGCCTCTAGGACCCTACCTGGATTGGCCTCACTGCCAATCACAGGGGTGAGTCCTCTATTCCCAAGGGGGTGCTGGTGGAAAAGGCCACAGGGATGTGACAGGCAAACTGGGCGCATCTCCTTCCACGCTAGCTCAGGGGAGAGAATCACCCAGATGATTGCTCTATCTGCAGTTCACTGTCCCTATGGGTGGGCCCCATAGCAGAGTCCATCCTTGGATAAAGACAGTGATGCGAACCTATTTGCAGGGCAGGGACAGAGACAGACATAGGGAACGGACACATGGACAAAGCAGGAGAAGGAGAGGGTGGGACGAGTTGAGAGAGTAGCATTGACATATATACACTACCGTGTGTAAAATAGATAGCTAGTGGGAAGCAGCTGTATAGCACAGGGAGCTCAGCTCAGTGCTCTGTGATGACCTGGAAGGGTGGGATGAGGGGGTGGGATGGAGGCTTAAGACGGAGGGGCTATGTGTATACTTGTGGCTGATTCACGTTGTTGTACAGCAGAAACCAACACAACATTGTAATTATCCTCCAATTAAAAAAAAAAGATATTGATACTGTGCTAAAGCAGCTAGGCATGAACAGGCTTGAGGCCAGATTTCAATTTTCCCTCTGTCTGTCCTTTTCTCTGAGAAGTGTCCTTACTAGTTGAACTCCAGTGATCGATACAAGGACTGGACAAACACGAGGTTCTGCCTGACCTGCTTTTCACAAGACCTGTTTTCTTGGGCCTTTGTGGTTAGTTTGTTCTGGGTTTTTTGTTTTTTTGTTTTTTTAATTTCAAGGTCTTTTAAAAGGGTACGAACTCCCCAGGTCACTGCTAATCCCTCAATACATCCTTAACCACGCAGGCCACTTTGCTCATTCTGTGTCACTAACACCCCCGTGGGCTTTTGACCTTTCCCCGTCTGGTAAGCAGAAAATTCTTAGTTAACAGAAGAGTCAGCTTCTGACGCTGAAGTCTCAGGGGCCTTGGATAATGAAAGAAGGTGGATCAAAGAAGAAGCTAATAGCTTAGTCTGTGAGATATTTTAAAAATCCGGATAAGCCACTCTCATTCCTGTTGGTTCTGCATTTTCTGTTGTGTGCCTGGACTTGGGGGAGCCCTCCAGAGACTCCTTACAGGGTGGTCAACTGCTGGATCATAAAACCTTTGAGGTTCTGCTTTATTTATATCAACACGGATTGTGTCTTTCTCAGCTTGTTAGCATCAGAACAATGTCTAAGTAGGGCTGATGTGGCCTCTGGGAAGAGAAGGCAGCCATTCTTTCAATGGATGCAATTCATTTTAGCCCACAAGTTCCACATGCTATGGAGATTCATTGATCTTCCTTCTCCTCCTCACATTTTTCCTTCCTTCTTCTTCAACACCCAAATCCAAATGATGTATAAGTGGAACAGATCTTGGCTGGGGAAGAATAGGGAACATTGGCCATCTTTATATTTTTCACTGCAAACTCCACATTAGATCTGAATTTGATAAAACATACAAGGTTATTCTAGTCTCTATGCTGTGTGTGACTGCTCGGTCATGTCCAACTCTTTGTGACCCCATGAACTGTAGCCCACCAGGCTGCTCTGTCCATTGGATTTCCCAGACAAGACTGCTGGAGTGGGTAGCCATTTCCTTCTCCAAGGGATCTTTCCAACCCAGGGATTGAACCTGAGTCTCTTGCATCTCCTGCAATGGCAGGTGAATTCTTTACCACTGAGCCACCTGAGAAGCCCATATTCTAGTCCCTGGAGGTATACTCAAAATCGCCAAATAAGCATAGAGCATTTTTTCTTGAAAGGAATCAAATTTGCTCAATGATCAGTCATTTAAAACTATACTAAAACCAGCAAGTGTGCAATGAAACAGAAAGCAAAATTTACTTTTTAAAAAGACCAAACACAGGATTATAAAGACATTTCATTCTTGGTGTAGGCTTCTTCTAAATGTTCCTCTAGATCCCATGGGAGTGTTTTAGATTTCCTTTGCTATTAGAAGTATCCGGGTGAAAGTTTGAGAAGCAGTGTGAGATTCTGGTAAATTCTTTTCTAAAACACAGTCTGCTTTTGTATCTGAGAGGAGTAGTTCTTTATTTCTGGGGTTGGTGGAATGAGAAATTATGTAGCCCTTGGCTGGACACTTGAAGTCTATTCCTGGGCTTGCCAAAAAGGCCTGGGTTGAATCACTGGACTGGACTTTGTATTCCCACTCTGAGACCACCGGGATTGTAAAACTTGCTGCTGAGTCTATTTCTTGTAAATAGCCCCATGTCGTCACAAATAAATAGTTTCGTTCTGTTATTGTTGGTTTGAGGGTCACCCCTGTACACACACAGTTATCCTGCTTATGTAGACTCATCAAGCATTGGCATTCTTTCTGTTCTGCATTTGTTGGAAAGTAAATAGGCAGCAATAAAGCAATTTTATTATGCATATTTTCTGCCTTGGGTGGCACCTGGAATTTGCTGACTTTGCTGAGCGCAACTTAAATTTTAAAAGGCTCCTGTGCCTCACCTTATTCATGCCATGCAAGTCAGATGGAAAACCAAATAATTAGAATAAGCAAGCTGCATGGGTCCTTTCTCTTGCTCTCAACTGACTCCAGACCCTGCTGTGGAATTCCAGCAGCTCTTTCCCCCCTCCTTCTAGCTGCTAATCTTCCATGACCAGATCTAAACAACCACCTTGCCTCCTCTCTCCATCTTAAATAACCAACAACTGAGCATATTACCTAGGACACTCTGGTACAAAAAATGTTGAGAGCAGAGAACAAAACCACTCCTAACCATTGATTTTCCAGAATATCTCATTCACTTTAGGTCGGTCTTCTTTGATTTTGAAAAGTGACTTTAAAACACTGAAGCTGATTTTCACAAGCATTATATAGACTCTGACTAATGCCAACCAAAAACACTTTGCCCAAACTGCTTCCCACTAACTTGTACCCAAAGGGGACGAGGTGAAGCAGAATGGAAGAACAAACTCCCACAAGCCTTTCTAGGCAAGATGCTAAATCATTGTTTGACTTAGGGCAGAAACTCAGTATCATAACTTCCCAGTGATCCTGCATTTTGGTAATGACCTCAACTTTTGGAGAAAGCAGCATGGTGTGGTGAACGAAGCCTCAGCATCAGACTCAGACCAGCCAAGGTTTAAATCCCACAGCCATCATTGCACCTCTGGATATGTGACAAGTCCTCCCAGGCCTCTTTTTTTTTTTCCTCTGCAAAATGAGAAATGATTTCAAGGATTTAATAAGACAACAGATGAGACGAGGAAGCTCAGTGCTAGGCACACACTCAATGTAAGCTTCCCTTCTTTTTTAAAACCAGATCGCTGACTATGAACATAAAGTAACTCCCCTCCAAGAGCTGACTTTGGCCAAGGGCGCTGTTTTCTGCGAAGGGAACTCTTGGTGGCCCTTGGTTGTGACCGCTGATCCCACACATCTGGAAACTATGACAACTGTTTTGCTTTGAGCTCAGCTTGGCCCAAATGTAGCTCTATATAAAGCAGCTTCTATCCCTCAGTTTTTTTCCAACACATCATAGCTTGGCTTGAATTTGGGCAGAAGAGTGGGTGTCAAAAGAAATGCACAAGGTCTGGGAGGAATTCGCATTCAACTAATAGTCACCCAGCCCTGGATGGCCCCTGGAGTAGCTCCCTATAGTAACTGTCCATGGAGTAGTTCATTCAACACTCACAGGCACCTAGTAGGAAGCTCTCTAATTATGCCTATTTTGCGGATGTCTCAGCTGAGGCTGGGAGGTTAGGTGGCTTTCTCAAGGTCACAGAAATAATAAGGTTTGGGATAAGATCCCAGGCTTTTGGACCTGGTAAAGAAAGTAGGAGGATTTGCAGGGTTGGAAGATGAGCAGTGGCAGTGTCTACCCCTGCCAAAGTCTATTTTGAGTTGACACCACCTGCGACAATATCTGCTGGAGGTGGGGGTATTGGGAGGAACATCCTAGGTATTTTGCCTTGATCTTTAGAAACCCTGTACCCAGCCCCTCTGTCCATTATATCACATATCGACTGGGGCAGGTAGTGAGATCTGGCTAGTTAAACATGTCATGTAAAACAATATCTGATCAGTAATTTAAAAAACAATTTGTAAAACTCTGTTAGCATAATTTAATCTTTGGGGTTTTTTGTTGGTTTCATTTTGACAATTCAGAAGTATTAAAAAAAAAAAGAAATATTAAAGCCCAACATTAATGTCATTTATTTAACTCAGCAGATATTCATTACTCTACTTAATATATGTCAAGCACTGTTATAGATACTGGAGATACAAAAACTCTTCAGTTAAAACTCTTGAAAGTGCCCTTTCTTATCACTGATCAAATAGTGATAAACTGAGGGATTTTTTTTTTAAAAAAGAATGCTAAAATTGTCAGTTTTCTGTTTTTTTAACTGTTTAAAGAAATACAGAGCAATTCTTTTTTTAACCACCAAAAGCAGTAGTAGTTTATTGGAATTGTTTCTAATTATTTAGAAAGAAATACTCATTTTTTAATTTATGTGAAGGAGAAACCCTGAAGATGTCCAGACTTGGATCAGACAAAAATAACTGAGTCCTAGGCCTACAGAACAGTTTTAAACACAGTTCCCTTACGGGCTCACTTGATGAATTTGCTCTTTCTTTTCACCTGCAAAGCATCCGTTTTCCTCTCACCCTTTGTTCTCAGGAGGCAATTTTGAGGCCCAGCACACTATGCATGACCTCTTCCTGTGTCCAGTGCCCGAGCAGAGTGTAGATTTCAGCACAGCCCCAACTGGATGACAAAACAGTGAGAGTAATATGCTGCCAGAGTTTCTTAAAAAAAACAAAAAACCAGAATACCAGAAAGCAGGCTTGCTGCTCCCCTCTCTTCAAATCAAAGCCTCCTGAATAGAATAATGACTGTTATTCAAGCGCAATTATACCGAGCACTTAGAATTGAAACACTAAAAGTAAGTCTTCTATTCGGATATTGCATTTCATATTTCACCATATGCCAAATAAGCTAGTGATGTTTTATTATTGTGGAGTGTAATGTCAGGAGACAAAATCCTACAAATTTTCTACACAACTTTTTCCATGTTATCTGTTTTCCATTTACATCGAGTTGAACACGCAGTGTGACTTTTAATATTCTTTCTTCCGGCACATTTTATGCCAAGGGATCAAACTCAATCCTGAGTATCCTAAATGTACTCTCAGGCCAAGCGGGTTTTTTTTTTTTTTTTTTTTTGGTATTTTTTGTTTGTTTGTTTTTTAATTTGTATAAAAAAGAAGAGAGGAAAAACCTCCAAATAAACCTATAAACCTGGTCCTATGAATGCTGACAAATGGCCTGGAAAGAGCAAGTGCCAGCATGTTTGAGGAGACCACGTGGTTACAGGCAGTTCTTGCCGGCTCAGGTCTCAGCTCGAGGAAAGTGGGTAATAACCGAGGGAACTGTGACTGTAACGTATGTCAGCTCTGGCAGATGGGGCGGGCTTAGCGAGCAGGGTCTCCTGGGTACCACAAGGGACACAGCTGGGAAGGCTTGAGCCGAGGCCCCGAGCCCGCGTTCCTGGCGGGGGCGCCCGAGCGCCAGCGCGGTAAACACAAGCGTTAAGCAACAACCGCCGCCGTCGCTGCAGGATGGCTTCCGGCTTCAAGAAGCCCACCGTGGCCTCCACCATCCAGAAAAGAAAGGTGGGGCCTAAGCCCGAACTCACTGAAGAGCAAAAGCAAGAAGTGCGTGAAGCGTTCGACCTCTTCGATGCCGACGGCAGCGGCACCATCGACGTGAAGGAGCTCAAGGTGGCCATGAGGGCGCTGGGCTTTGAACCCAGGAAAGAGGAGATGAAGAGGATGATCGCCGACGTGGACAAAGAAGGCACGGGGAAGATCAGCTTCAACGACTTCTTGGCCGTGATGACTCAGAAGATGGCTGAGAAAGACACCAAGGAAGAAATCCTGAAGGCGTTCAGGCTCTTTGATGATGACGAGACCGGGAAGATCTCTTTCAAAAACCTAAAGCGTGTGGCCAAAGAGTTGGGAGAAAACCTCACGGATGAAGAGCTCCAGGAAATGATTGATGAAGCCGACCAAGATGGAGACGGCGAAGTGAACGAGGATGAGTTTCTTCGCATCATGAAAAAGACCAGCCTCTACTGAGTCCGATTTTCCCGCAAGCATGTGTAGGGAAATTGAGTAACTGGCTGGCTTCCCTGCTTCTCCATTTGTGAAACCTGGAGTTAGAGGCCAGAGCCATCTCTACTCTTACCCCCAGTTTGTCTAGATAGTTCTATTTCCATATCTCTAGCTCAATTATAGAATTTTCAAATGCTTTTAACGTTGAGTTTTGGTTTTCATTCCCAAGAGCGGACCTGGGTTCAATCAAGGGTCCTGAAACTTCTCTCTAGGCACTATTTGCCTTGCGTTGGTGGACACCCTTTAAACTGAAGGCGAGGTGGCTTCTTGAGACAATTAGCATTGTGGTTCCCTTGTTGTTTCTTTGGTATTCTTAAATTATCTTGCTTCCTGTATTATTGCTTACATCAAGTCTTTCTCACAGGAGGAGGTGAAGTCACCAACAGGCCATCCAGCCATTGATTATCACTTAACTGAATTCCTGGTTTGAAGGAAAACAATGCAGCCACTTATGGGCTCAGAAAAGGTATTGTTCTAAAGGTTACACTTGTCTTTGGCTGGTGGTAAATGGTGCAATTTAGATTATCCTCTGGCTTCATCACAGGCAAACGACTCTTGATTTGCCTGTACCTTACCTACTGTGGATTATCTGGGGCCACGATGTATTCTTGGGCTACAGAATAAAAAGAAAATTTACTACTGGCTCAAGCAAAGTATGATTGTTTAAGAGATTAAGCTAACTAATGACTTTGTGTAAATATTTACAAATGTAAGATCTGAGCTTAGGAAGTAGTTAAAAAAAAACTATAATACATGTTGAGCTACTTATCAGTCTTTGAGAAGATAACTAGTGTTTCAGTTAGTAGACCAACTATACTATAACCTTAGTCATTTCATTACCGCTTTATTAGAAGCCACTGTCTACCTTCTCATTCTTAGAACATCTTGTTTCTTGATACTTAATCTCCCCTCCTGTGGTATATAGTTGATTCCCTAAAGTCTGGCAGATAAGTGTTTCTCTATGTTATAATCCCAAGAAACTATTCATTGTGACTTGTGTTTGCGTTAATACTACTTATCCTCTGTTATAAATTAAACCTTTCTTGTTTTGAAATAAGATACCTACCCTTTTGAACATCTGCAAATATGAAGTTAGAAGTTAAATAATATAACTGTGGGAAAAGACTATAATCTGCTGAGATGGAAGACAAATGTTTTGATAATAGGCAATGAAACTACCAAAACAAGCAGGATATTTTGGTGACAACTTAACCTAAATTAAACCTTCATACAAAGTTCCATTAAAATAAATGCTGAAATTCTGGAAAATTTTTCACTTGCTTTGCCAGCAATTTTACCCTTCAGAGAGCTGTTAATGTAATCAGGAAAACTACTACTCTGGGTTTAATTCTCATTAACAGGGACTAATTTGTCAGAGCAGCAGGACTGGCTGAAGTGATGGGTATGTGGGCATTTACTGTGAGAAAGGATTTTGCCGAGGTAGCTGGCACAGGGCAGGGGAACTCACCCAGACTGCAGATGCTAACAGTTCAGGTTCAAGGTCTTAGTGTGGATTCAGGTGCAGTTGGAGGGGATTCAGGTTCAGCTTGGGTCAAGCATCAGTGGGAGGGGCTTGGTCTGAGGGTAAGGGGAGGAGTGTGGCATTCTGGGAAACAAGAGTTCCTGGCATCCTGCTGACCAGAGTCTTGGCCCAAAGAAGTACATATGGATCAAGGTAGAAAAACCAGAAACAAAGTTGGCAGAAACTAGGAGAAAGGGTCAGAGTTTCAGCCAGCTGGACTGGGTTCAGTCTTGGCTCCCGGCCCAGCAGAGGATAGAAGTGAAAACCAGGAACTGGGGCTGAAGCCCAGTAATCAGGCTGCTCAAACACCGTAGGGTCAACTGTGGAGGCTGTAGCCTAGGACTTCAAGGGTTGGCTTAAGGACACGGTCCATCCCACCCACAAGAAGTAGTAATAGTAGTAGTCATAGTCACTATGTCATGTCTGACTCTTTGCGACCCCATAGACTGTAGCCCGCCAGGCTCCTCTGTCCATGGAATTCTCCAGGCAAGAATACTGGAGTGGGTAGCCATTCCCGTCTCCAGGGGATCCTCCCAACCCAGGAATTGAACCCGGGTCTCCTGTATTGCAGGCAAATTCTTTACCATCTGAGCCATGAGGGAAGCACATACAGGAAGGGGACTCCTTATTTCTGAGTATTTCTGAGCCCCCTTCACTGCTAAGGAAGAACCTCTCAATGGACTATTAGTCTTGCTTCTCAATAGGCTCATATTCTGGGGGATGGAGGGTAAAGTGGAGATAGGGAGACAGCTAAACTGACATTTGAATTTTTTAAATATTTACTTATTTTGGCTGCACTGGGTCTTAGTTGCAGCATGTGAGATCTAGTTCCCTGACCAGGGATGGAACCCAGGCCCCCTGCATTGGGAGTGTGGAGTCTTACCCATGGGATCACCAAGGAAATCCCAACATTGAATTTTAAAAGAAGTAAATCATACATGTCTGGCTGGGTCAGACATATCCCAGTCTTTATACAAACAGAACCCAATTCAACGAAAATATATAAACACCTTTTTGCAGATGAGTAAACACAGCTATAAATGTTGGGAAGAACTAAGAAAGTAGTTTTCACTGGGTTATTACAAATGATCCCAGGAAAGAAGCAGGAAGTATACCAAAGAAACTGTGTAGGGGGACTTTCTTGGTGGTAAAAGTACCCTTATCCTTTATAATAGATAATTTTACTTATCAACTGGTTTAGGTCACAGGGTGCCCTGACATTTGTTTAAACACTATGGGTGGGACTTCCCTGTGGTCCAGTGGCTAAGACTGTGCTCCCAATGCAGGGGGCCGGGGTTCAATTCCTGGTTAGGGAACTAGATCCCACATGCCCCATCTAAAGATCCCATGAGCTGGAACTAAGACTTTGGCTACACACCAAATAAATTTTTTTTTAAAAAAAGAAATTATGTAGGGAGCTCATTGATAAGCCCTTGCTTTCAAAAGTTAAATGTAACAGGTGAAAAGCAGACCATTTGGGCCAAGGATGAAAATATGAGAGTATCAAGTTTGTATTGCTGTCATGAAAGCTAATGCCCCAGATGGGCAGAGGACAGTAAAGGGATTTTTTTTTCCCTAAAGGCATCCTAGTTGTGTTTAAGATGAGAAGATTGAGGATGGGATTGGTCCAACTCTTTAAATTGTTGCAGGTTGGTTTCCACAAGAAGCCGACTCTGAGGTTTGTGTGTGCTTAGATGACTGGTTATGTCCGACTCTTTGCTACCCAGTGGACTGTAGTCTGCCAGGCTCCTCTGTCCATGGGGATTCTCCAGCAAGAATACTGGAGTGGGCTGCTATGTCCTCCTTCAGGGGATCTTCCCGACCCAGGGATCGAACCCACATCTCCCACACTGCAGGAGGATTCTTTACCATCTAAGCCACCAGGGAAGAGTTTATTTTAGTGTGTTCTCTGGATCACTTGGGTGAGGGGAAAAGAAACTAAGACCCGGCAGAGGGAGAAATTGAGCTATGATATGGTTATAACAAAGGTCTCAGCTGATCTCCCAAGGAACTCTGGAGCAAAGATGACCCTGCAGATGATCCAAATTGCGACAAGGAAGTTGAGCCTTGAAAACTTGTCATTGATTGACAGTCACTGGACCTGAGCTGTCCCTAGGGAAGGGGGTATGACCTTGAGCAAGGTGGCTGTTCTCAGCTAAGGGCAATCAGTCCCTGGGAAGGAGAAGTCAGTTGCAAACTCTTAGCTGTCAAGACTCCCAGCTCCTGGGGGATGACTTCAGTTCTGAGGGACAGGCCTGAGGGAGGTATGGGCAGAGCCTCACGCCTCCCACCCCTTAGATCTCTCTTCCTGAAGGAAACTTACAAAAGGAAATCTGGAGGGACGAACTACAGCCCTTATCACAGTGGCTGGCCTTGAGGCCACAAACAGTGGTCATCACTCTCCCTGACGACCCAGTCTCGCGTCCCCTCACCGTCAATGCCTCTGTGGCCTGGTGAGTTGCCTAATGGGAGGAGTCAGTTCGTCATCCCTGAGGAGTCTCAGCCCCCAGTCTCAGGTTCTGGCTGCTGCACACATCTCCCTGCCCTCAAAATTGAGTACAGGAGCCCAAAAGACATTCAAGTGTGTCACCTGGGTGCCAAGCATACTGTCCCTGTGTTCTGCCCACAGCTCTGCACCCTCCTGATGACCAGGAGTAGTTACTCATGGTGGTGACACCTCCCCTAGACCGCTGCCCTCTCGGCATTACTTAAATCATTTTTCTTCTCTCTTGGAGAACTTTCCTACAAAGCTGGCCTGTTGGTGGTAGGTCTACTAACTTCAGTTTTTGCCTATCTGAGAAAAATCTTTATTTATGCTCCACTTCTGAAGGAATGAGAGCTTCCCTGATGGCTCAGTTGGTAAAGAATCTGCCTGTAATGCAGGAGACTCAGGTTCCATCCCTGGATTGGGAAGATCCTGTGGAGAAGGCAATGGCAACCCAGTCCAGTATTCTTGCCTGGAAAAATCCATGAACAGAGGAGCCTGGTGGGCTACCGTCCGTGGGGTCTCACGAGTTGGATAAGACAGAGTGACTAACACCTTCACTTTCTGAAGGATTACTTTACTGAAACCAGCATTCCAAGTTAATGGTGGCTTTTTTTTTTTTTAACTTTCAGCACTTTAAATATTTCATTCCACTTTCTTCTTGCTTGCATCGTTTCTAAAGAGAAGTCTGTGTAATTCTTATCCATGTTTTCCTACAACTAAAGTCTTTTGCCCACCCAACCTCTGGCCTGTTTTGGGAATTTGTTAGTGATTTTCTGCAGTTTTTTTTTTTTAATTTGATAATGAAAGACTTTAATGGTAATGTCATTCAGTTCAGTTCAGTCACTCAGTCGTGTCCGACTCTTTGCAACCCCATGAACTGCAGCACGCCAGGCCTCCCTGTCTAGCACCAACTCCCAGAGTCCACCCAAACCCATGTCCATTGAGTCAGTGATGCCATCCAGCCATCTCATCCTCTGTCATCCCCTTCTCCTCCTGCCCCCAATCTTTCCCAGCATCAGGGTCTTTTCCAAGGAGTCAGCTCTTCGCATCAGGTGGCCAAAGTATTGGAGTTTCAGCTTCAACATCAGTCCTTCCAATGAACACCCAGGACTGATCTCCTTTAGGATGGACTGGTTGGATCTCCTTGCAGTCCAAGGGACTCTCAAGAGTCTTCTCCGACACCACAGTTCAAAAGCATCAATTCTTCGGCGCTCAGCTTTCTTCACTGTCCAACTCTCACATCCATACATGACCACTGGAAAAACCATAGCCTTGAGTAAATGGACCTTTGTTGGCAAAGTAATGTCTCTGCTTTTTAATATGCTGTCTAGGTTGGCCATAACCTTCCTTCCAAGGAGTAAGCGTCTTTTAATTTCATTGTTGCAGTCACCATCTGCAGTGATTTTGGAGCCCAAAAAAATAAAGTCTGACACTGTTTCCACTGTTTCCCCATCTATCTGCCATGAAGTGATGGGACCGGATGCCATGATCTTAGTTTTCTGAATGTTGAGCTTTAAGCCAACTTTTTCACTCTCCTCTTTTACTTTCATCTAGATGCTCTTTAGTTCTTCTTCACTTTCTGCCATAAGGGTGGTGTCATTAGCATATCTGAGGTTATTGATATTTCTACTGGCAGTCTTGATTCCAGCTTGTGTTTCTTCCAGCCCAGCGTTTCTCATGATGTACTCTGCATATAAGTTAAATAAGCAGGGTGACAATATACAGCCTTGACGTACTCCTTTTCCTATTTGGAACCAGTCTGTTGTTCCATGTCCAGTTCTAACTGTTACTTCCTGACCTGCATACAGGTTTCTCAAGAGGCAGGTCAGGTGGTCTGGTATTCCCATCTCTTTCAGAATTTTCCACAGTTTATTGTGATCATTTCTTTACAGGTTCATAACTTAAGTTTACTAGATATTAAGAAATACTTGGACATTTTCAAACTAAATAGTAAGCATTTAAAATACCATGGTGTTCAGCTGATATGTATATTTAAAAGTATAAAGGAGATTCATAAAAATGAAAACATGTTTCAAAAATAGAACCTGAAAATATATCCTATTTTATCATTTATAGTAACATAGTATGGTGCTTCATTCATTCACTTGTGTATTTATTCATTAAAATATATTGACCTACAGTACTACGTTTTTTAAAAATTATTTATTTATATGTTTTTGGCTGTGCTGGGTCTTCGTTGCTGTGTGGTCTTCTCTCTAGCTGTGTGGGGTGGGGGCTACTCTCTAGTTGTGATGTGGGGGCTTCTCATTGCGGTGCCTTCTCTTGTTGTGGAGCACAGGCTCTAGGGCATACACGCTTCAGTAGCTGTGTTCTCAGGCTCTAGAGCACAGGCTCAGTAGTTGTGGCGCAGGGGCTTAGTTGCTCCACAGCATGTGGGATCTTCCCAGCTCAGGGATTGAACCCATGTCTCCTGCATTGATAGGCGGATTCTTTACCACTGAGCCACCAGGGAAGCCCAACACGATGTTTTTTTCCAGGTGTACAGCATAGTGACTCGATATTTCTATATCTTACAAAAGGATCACCACTTCTACACCTTGATAATCACATGTAGATTTTTGGTGTTGTTTGAGATTCCTGAACCTATGGTTTCTGTCATTAATTTTGGGAAGTTCTCAGTCATTATTACTTTCAATATTTCTTCCTTTCCTTTCTCTCTCTTTTCCTTTTGGTATCCCTTTATACATGCGTACATTATTTCCTTCATAATTGTCCCACAGTTCTTACACATTCTGATCTTTTTCATTCTTTCTCCCCTTTACATTTCAGTTTTAAGTGTTTGTATTGAATATCTTCAAGCTTACTGATTCTTCCCAGGGCTCTGTAAATGTATTAATGAGCCCCCAAAAAAGGCATTCTTCATTTCTGTATCAGTGTTTTTTTTTATTTCTAGCATTTCCTTTTGACTCTTTCCTAGGGTTTCTATTTCCCTGCTCACATACACAACTGTTCTTTCATAATGTCTACTTTTTCCATTAGTGCCCCTAGCATATCTATTATTTAAATGGTGATTAACTTGGTTGTTGATGATGTTGAGATTTTCTACAACCCTGCTGATTTTCTGTCCAGTTATTCTGACAGCTTGTTGAGAGACAGACAGTGAAGTCTCCTATTATAATTGTGGATCTGTCTGTTTCTCCTTTCAGCTCTGTTAGTTTTTGCCTCATATATTTTGCCGCTCTGTTGTTTGGTGCACAGACATGTACGATTGCTGTGACTTCTCAGTGGATTGGCTCTTTTACTATCATATAATCTTTCTCCCAGTCTCTGATAGTTTTATGAGCTCTGAAGTCTATGTTATCTGATATAAATTTAGCACTTCTGCTTCCTTTGATTAATGTTTGCAATATACATCATTTTCTATCCTTTTACTTTCAACTTGCCTATACCATTATATTTGGATTGAATTTCTTGTAGACTGCATCTGGTTTTTAATCTACTCTATCAATGTCTGTCTTTTAATCAGTTTATTTAGGCCCATACTTTTAGTGTAGATCTGCTAATGACAAATTCTCTCTTTTTTCTTTCCCCCTCTGAGAATGACTTCATTTCCCCCTTCATCCTGAAGGATACTTTCACTGGATATAGGATTCTGGGTCATCAGTTCTTCTCTTTTGGCACTATGCTATCAAAATAAGGACTAAACTAAGATAAAAATGAATGTGTTCCCAGGCTATGTTAATAAAAGTGTGATTCACCTAATGAGGAGGGAGACATCTCTATGGTCTGGAGGACTATGCTCATTTCTGGGAATTACATCTTAAGAGGAATTGAAGAAGGGACTTCCCTGGTGGTCCACTGGTTGAGACTCTGAGCTCCCAATGCAGGGGGCCTGGGTTCAATCCCTGGTCAGGGAACTAGACCCACATAGAAGTTACCTCATGCTGCAACTAAGTGGTGCAGCCAAATAAAATTTTCTTAGAAGAGATAATATATGCATAGTCAAACAACTACATTTTTTAAAAAAAAGGAATTGAAGAAATCAAGGCCTATTGATATCCCAAGTGGGATAAATACGGTGAGGGGATACAAAACCACACCCTAAGAGAAATGGCATAAAAGAACTAAGGCTGTTCCTCCTGAAAAGAAAATACTCTCAAAGAATAGGACCTCCAAAGAAAATAGGACTTGTTCCCCTGGGCTCTGAGGGGTTTCAGAGAGAGGGAATGGTAAGGGAAAGAGATTTAAATTTAGTACCAGGAAGACTTTTCAACAACCAGAGCTGCACAAAATGGACTGCACTGCACAGAGATTATGTTCCGGTTGCGAAGGTACAGAGTTTAGGGTTGGAGGAATATTTTACCAGGATGTTTTGCCAGGATGCCACATGTATTTCAAGCTATCGATGTTGCCACGCCTTCCCAGGCATCTCCATTTTCATATGGGTTTCTTGGATGCAAAATGAAATGGAACGTATCTACTCATTTTTATTGAAGTAGGGTTGATTTACAATATTGTGTTCGCTTCAGGAGTACAGCATAGTGTTCAGGTTTTTTTCCAGATTACATCTGAAATGGAATGTTTTTAGATAGAGAAACTTTACACTTGGCAAAGTCTATCTTTATTTTAACAACCAAACAACTTTATGTATCCTATATAAGAATATTTTGTGACTTCAGTGGATGATGATACTTACAGCAAATGTCTGCCCTGTTAGGATCTTGCCTGATACAGTTATAATTCACTTCTAAATTCACTTCTATAATTCTATATTATAATTCATCTCTATAATTCTATAATTCACTTCTAAAAAGTGATAGATGTGATTTTAACAGCAGCCAACACTTAAATAGCACTTACACTGTACCACCCACTGTTCTAGGAGCTTCTACATGTTCAATTATTATCTCCATTTTACAAAAGCAAAAATAGAGACAGGAAGAGATTAAGTAATCTCCACAAGGTTACTCAGCTAGTAAGTGGTAAACCGAAGATTTGAATCCAGTCTCTATGACTCCTAAGTCTAGACTTAAAATTTATACCCTGCCCACCACCCTCATTTCTTAGTTTAATCAGCTTGTCAGGACCTGTCCGGTCCAATGTACATGTCTCCTCCCAGCATATTTTTCTGAAGATTCTCAAGCGACAAATCTAACTCCTCTGAGACTGGGCTTAAGCTTTAGAAACAAACTCAAGTTATTTGTACTCAAATATGATGGACAGAGTGGTTGAAAAGCTGAATATTATCATTTGACATTTAAAACTGCCAATGCCACTGAAATGATGGGCCTAATTTCTATGAATGGTTTGTAAACTGGCTTCGAAAGTCCTTCCAAAAGAGAAGCACAGACAAGGTGGTGACTGATGGATAGCATCGCTGGAATAGGTCTCTAATCACCTTGGCAACCCAGTGTTTTGAAAGAACAACACTCACTGGGATATGTACATCTGGTGATGTTGTTATTTTCAAATTTATACACTACACAGATGCATCCTTTGCTTTGTCAAAGAACTGTTCTTGCATTTGTTAAGAAATAAAAAGGAGGAGGGAGAAGGCACCAAGTAAGAGATTCCTATGCGTTATGTACTTGAATAACACCAGATCTTGATTAGGTGCCATTAGGGAGGAAGGATAACGCCCTTGGCATCTCCAACGAAGTACAGTCTTAGGAAGCAATAGCTTCCTAGTGAGACAGATCAAGTTTGAAGTCCAGCACAGAGCCAGTTCCTAGCTGGTTTGGCGGGAGGGGGTTGGGAGGCGGAGGGGGATTACTTCTCTGAGCCTTAGTATCTTAATCTGTAAAACAACATCTTATCAGGATGTTGTCAGTTAGAAATAACTTCTATAAAGGGATCTGACCCAATAAAGGAAACATGTTAAAAATAATAATAAGTCAAGTGTACTCAAAAAGACAAAGTAGAGGAATGAGAACATCGTCCTCACATATAGAGCGGAGTAACCTCTAAAAAACTCTGTCAAAAATAAACACGGGGCTTCCTTGGTGGCCCAGCAGTTACAACTTCCGACATAGAGGGTGCGGGTTTGATCCCTGGTAGGGGAACTAAGATCCTGCATGCTGCGCTGTGTGGCCAATACATAAATTAACAAATAACATTTTTTAAATTTAAAGAGGTCAACTCACTTGTTGATTCTTGGTTCACCTTCCCAGGACCGCTGAGAGGAAGTTTGGGACCCAGTGTAGGGGAAATATTTTCCAATTTCTTGGCTCCTTAGCTCAGGTAGGCTTGCCATTTCTGTTGGCTTCCCTGTTTTCTCACTCCCTCCTGCATCACCAGGAGTGTGTGAACCTGGGCCCCCCAGGCCCAGGGGCGGAATCTGGCTACTAGGAGCCGCCTGCAGATGTGCAGGGTGTACCTCCAGCCAGTGCAGCCAGTGGGCGAGTGGGGGCTGAACACCAGCCAAGACCTGCTTGTTAAACCCAGCGCCTGGCACAGGGAGCAGCTGCCCACAAGTACCTTTAACTTGGCACATGAGACTGCCTGCCTTTTTTTCTTTTCTCCCCAATCGGCTTTATCTGCCCCCCCCCCCCTTTTTTTTTCTTAATTTGCACAATGCGTTGACTATATCACTCGCGGGCCTGCCACCGAATAGTTTTTTGTTTGTTTCTCGTTTTTTAACTGAGTTAGGTGGCCAAGTTTGAAAAGTCAGGGATTTCATGCAAGAATCTGCATTTCTAGCTTCTTTTGGGAAATGGGATGTTCTTTCCACCACAGTAGGCCCATATTCCTTCCTGACAACACTTTAGCTGGAGCCAGATGGCCTCTGCTTGCTGCAGACCTAGGCCACTGGTTTTTCCACAAGCCCCCGGGAGCCTGTGAGGTTTCCCACGCCCAGGGCTGGGGGAGGGCGGGAGGGTGGTGGTGGGGAGGGTAAAGTTCTGTGCCAACAGGTCTGATTTCCAGCTAGTGGCATAGATGCCTCCAGGGGGCAGCACGTGCACACACATGAGTGACAGGTGAGGGACAGCATCCTGTACGATACAGACATTTCTCTGCGTCTGGACGGAGATCCAGAGAAACCCACTCTCTGGTCAGGCAAACCCCATGGACATGTGGTCTCTGCGATGTGGGCAGAATAAAGCCACCCTCTGTTCTTGCCCAGGGACATGGAGACACTGGTGGCTGCTTCAGAAGCTGCCAGCAAAACTCAGGCCATCTTCTGGGCTACTCTAGTACGTTTCTTCTTTTTATTAAAACAGCCAGGAGGCAGAGGTAGATGGCAGGAGAAAACCCTTCCCTACAAAACCACTGGGGACAAACCCAGGCAGCCAAAGAGTCACTTTGACACGCCTGTATCAGTGCTGGGCAAAATATGGGTGAATGGGTTACGCCCAACTGGGTAAATTCAGCATTGGAGGAAGGGGCCCAGTGCTTTCAATCCATGTTCCTGCTGGGCCCTGGTTAATGATGTTAATGAAATGAAGAGCTGCACACGCTATTTATGGCGAGGTTAAGCCGATTACCCTCACTTAACCTACTTTCAATGTGCAGATCTCACCAGGGGAGGACGCAAGTCTCTGTTACCTGTTTTTCTCTCCCTGAGACTTTTCCCTGGACATTGAAAACAGGAATCCTAATAAGGCCATTTTTTTTTACCTGTCTCATTTGAGAACAGGATTTTCAAACTCCCCCTTCAACATTGATGAAACTCCCTTAGTCCCTGGCAGGGAGGTGGGAAATTTCCAAAAATAGTCAGCCGCACAATTACTAGGAGAGCTGAGATGTTGATACCTAATAAAGATGCCATAAGTAAAGAATGATGAGCCACCATGAGAAACGACTCGCTAGAGAAGGACACGTTGGAATGTGGGATAGTAAAAATCACTTAAACTTTGCATGACCTTGAAGAAAGTCACGGCGACGTTCTGCCAGGTCCCTGGGACGCTGGGTTGAGATACAACTGTTTCCTTACTATCTAGTCGGCTGAGTTTAGACACGCTCTGAGCCTTCCTCCTTGGACAGCCCGGAGTCTCCCTCGCATCTCAAGGGCTGTCTGAGTTCCCCCTGCACTTTACAACCATTAGGCAGGAGCAGTTAATGAGACTATCAGTTCCGTGGAAGCATCTCGCTTGTAGCAATGGGGAGGGGCGTGCCTCTTTGATAATTTAGAACAGTGCTGAGGGTCAGATCTCCTGGGGTGGTGTCACGAATTGAAAAAGTGACTGTGACACTGCCCTTCTCTACAGTTTTCTACAGCTGGTCCAGATTTTCCATGGGTTCACCTTTAAATTAAAAGAATTTCTGCACTTTCAAGAATTTGAAAACAAAGCCATGTGTGAGAATATGAGACCTGCTCCTATGCCCTTACAAGAAATAGGTTGCATTCCTTTTTCTGCACTTAAAAAAAAAAGCACCTCCTCTTTTTTTTTTAGAATGCCATATATGTAAATGATCCCCAATGAATCTTTAGCATGTGCCCATCTTGTTTTGATTTTACTAAACTTTAAAAATATGCCCATTGTTCCCTTTTAAGAGCTCTTGGCAACATTTTCAGAAGTGGAGCTATATGAGCAAATTAGCAAATGAATAGAATTAGCAAGTACCATTTAGCAAGCACTCTTGGTACAAATAAAATACATCTACAATATAGAAAAAGCATCATCATAGATCTTATAAGGCTGTCTAAGGTTTCTTACCTAATTTCATTCTTAATTAGCAAAATCCCATGAAATTATATAGAGAGATGGAAAATAATAAAGTCACTGGAATAGTACTTTTACACACCTTTCAGTGATTTTGATTTTGTTTTTATAGGAACTGTGTGACGTAGTGGTGCTAGTGGTGAAGAATCTGCCTGCCAATGCAAGGAGCATAGGAGATGTAGGTTCGATTCCTGGGTTGGAAAGATCTCCTGGAGAAGGAAATGGCAACCCACTCCAGTATTCTTGCCTGAAAAATTCCATGGACAGAGGAGCCTGGCAAGCTACAGTCCATGGCGTCGCAAAGATCTGGACATGACTGAGCACACATGAACGCACTCATGCCCAGGAGCGGGATTGCTGGATGATAGTGGAAAGAACAAAAAAGATATGGGTGAGACAAAATTTTCCTTCTCTACCTTCACCATTCTGTGATATTGGGCAAATTAGTCTTTTTATTTAACTACAAAGTGGAGTTGGTAATACTCATGTCACAGGGCTGAAAGAATTAAATGAAATTCTATGTAAAATGTCTAATAGGGTGACTGACACGGTGGAAGATGCTCAGTTAAGGTAACTCTCAGGGACATGGGTTCAATCCCTGCTCCAGGAAGATTCCATATGCTGTGGAGCAGCTAAGTTCCTAGGCCACAACCACTGAGCCCACGCTCCAGAGCCTGTGCTCCTCAACAAGAGAAGTCACCACAACGAGAAGCCTGAGCACCACTAGAGACTGGCCCCCGCTCACCGAAATCGGAGAAGGCCCACAGGCGGCAACAAAGGCCCAGCGCAGTTAAAACTCAAAATTTTTTTTTAAAAAAAGATAACTCTTGAGACTTCCCTGGTAGTAGAGTGGTTAAGACTTCGTGCTTCTAAGGCAAGGGATGCGAGTTCAATCCCCTATCAGGGAACTAAGATCCCACGTGCAGCACAGCAAAAAAAAAAAGAAAAGGTAACTCGTTATTTGTAGTTTTTTCAAGTGATAGTGACTTAAGTTGCCTAAATAATTTTTTTAAACTTTAGAAATACTTGATTTTTCAAGTAATTTAAATGACGTGGTGATGATCATATTGTAATATATAGAAAGATCAAATCACTAGGCAGTGATTTATGAACTAACATAGCATTGTAGGTCAAATATACTTTAAAAACAAGCTCAAAGAAAAAGAGATCAGATTTGTGGGGACCAGAGGTGAAGTTGGGGTTGGAAAAATTGGATGAAAACCATCAAAAGGCACAAACTTCCAATTATAAAATAAATATGTACTAGGAATGTAATGTGTGTGTGTACTTGGTTGCTCAGTCATGTCCAACTCTATGACCCCATGGACTGTAGCCCACCAGGCTCCTCTGTCCATGGAATTTTCCAGGCAAGAATACTGGAGTGGGTTGCCATTTCCTTTTCCAGGGGGTATTCCCAACCCAGGGATCGAACCCCTGTCTCCTGCATTGCAGGTGGGTTCTTTACCACTGAGCCACCCAGGAAACAGAGATGTAATGTACAACATAATAAATATAATTAACACTGCTGTATGTTATATATGAAAGCTATTAGAGTAAATCCTAAGAGTTCTCATCAAGAGGAAAATTTTTTTCTATATCTTTAATTTTGTCTATATGAGATGATGTATTTTAACTAAACCTCTTATGGTAATCATTATTTCTTGTAATAATGATGTACGTAAGTCAAACCATTATGCTGTATATTTAAAACATACACAGTGCTGTATTCAATTATATCCCAGTAAAACTGACAGGAAAAAAGATACAATTCACTTACCACATTTAAAATATACCCCCCAAATTATTTAAGTGATTTATTTTTAGCACCAAAAATATCAGTGACATTTTTGTCACTATCAGAAAATTAGCATAATGTCACAGTTATAAAAATGAATAATGATTTAGAGCATAATCATTCATTAAATTATTTCCCCAATGTCACATCACACGGGCAAATCTTAATTTTGGTGACTAGCTTATCTATGGAGAAGGCAATGGCACCCCACTCCAGCACTCTTGCCTGGAAAATCCCATGGATGGAGGAGCCTGGTCGGACACGACCAGGTTGCTAAGAGTCGGACACGACTGAGCGACTTCACTTTCACTTTTCACTTTCATGCATTGGAGAAGGAAATGGCAACCCACTCCAGTATTCTTGCCTGGAGAATCCCGGGGATGGCGGAGCCTGCTGGGCTGCCATCTATGGGGTCGCACAGAGTCGGACACAACTGAAGCGACTTAGCAGCAGCAGCAGCTTATCTATACCTCTTATTTGCAAACTATGAAGAGGCCTGTTATCACTCACATGTTATCACTGTATGTACAGTAGTTGGATTTTTTAAAAGATTTTTTTGATGTGGACCATTTTTAAAGTCTTGATTCAATTTGTTACAGTATCGCTTCTGTTTTATGTTTTGGTTTTATGGCTGTGAGGTATGTGGGGTCTTAGCTCCCCAACCAGGCATTGAACCTGCATCCGCTGCATTGGAAGGCGAAACCTTAACCACTAGACCTCCAGGGAAGTCCCCAGTTGAATTTTTTTTTTTCAATTTGCTTCAGTAGCTCTCACCTTTCCCATGAAGATTCAAGGCAATCCATTTGTCTTTTTTTTTTTTCCTGAAAACCTCTCGTAAATTATAAATACTATACACTGGCTAAATCTTTTCTGTACTTCCATATAGAACACATAAATCAGTATCTATATGAAGTTTCTCACTAACAAAAGGAGTTTATCTGGTTCCAGAACCAGGCAGTTTTATTGCACATTGAGTTTCCACATTTCAGCCAAAAGTCTGAGGATAAAGACTTGCTGCAAAAAGTCTTGACTAGTTCTCAAGCACTTTCTCACTTGGTAAATAAATGCAAAAGTTAGAAATAGCCACTGGTACAATCATTGTGGGTGCATATTCCTCCCGTAGAATATTTGAACAAGGGACTTGCAGTTTACAGAGAAAGCTGGCCAGGTGTTTAGAACTGTATCCAGAAACCTGAGCAAATTAGTGGAAAGACAGTCTTGTTATTTCTATAAATACACTAGAGTACATTTTAAGTTTACACCTGAGGAACTAATTAGATTAAGTTTGTTTGTAAGGTTTGGGGTTAAGAAAATACTGTCAGTGAAGGGTTTTTCTTAGGACTTCTTAATTAATTCATGTGCAAAGTTACCAGATCCCAGTCAAAGAAGATTTGAAGTTTTACAAAACTCGAGATAACTATCAAAGAGCTAGAACAGCTTTATCATCTCTAAATAAAGCCTCAGTGTAGCTGTATCCTGAGGAATCAAAATCTACATTTTTTAATTTTAAAAATATGTGTTTATTTATTTGTGCTGGGTCTTAGTAGCAGCACATGGGATCTTTAGTTGTGGCATGTGGGATTTTTGTTTTTTTTAAGTTGAGGCATGTGAACTCTTAGTTGCAGCATATGGGATCTGGTTCCCTTACCAAGGATCGAACCCGGGCCCCCTGCATCGGGAGTATGGAGTCTCAGCCACTGGACCAACAGAGAAGTCCAAAAATCTACATTTTAAAATTAACCCTAATTGTAAGGTGATCAACTGTCCCAGGTGACCTGAGGCAGAAGATTTCTCAGGCTAAAGGATTTCAGTGCTGTATCCAATACAGTTTAGTTCAGTTCAGTCACTCAGTCGTGTCTGACTCTTTTCAACCCCATGGACTGCAGCACGCTAGGCTTCCCTGTCCATCACCAATTCCTGGAGCTTGCTGTATCCAGTACAGTCACAGGCAAACCAGGACAGTTGGTCATCCTACCCTATGGTCCGATATATATCATTAGATAGAATACCTAGATTTTTTCATGCCTCAAATATCTACCTGGCTTGCCTGACTCTGTAAGCTTTTATTCATAATTGCCTATTTGGAGCCCTTGATCTGGAGACAATATTGTATAATTACTAGACAAGCATCACTAATTGAAATATTCTGTGGTTCTCATGCTTTGTGCCTCATGCTGATAGCCCCACATGGATACTTCTATATCCAGGTTCACGTTGCTTTAGACATTTAGCTATTAGACTGAACTCAGCAAAGCAAGATGACCAAAATTAACCTTTCCAGTGGATTCTGTCTTGGTTGTGCTGTAATCATCTAAGCTAGATATGATATCAAAAAATGTATAAAAACAGTTTCGTGTGAAAGTAGATTGTAAACAGTTTGCCTGCCTTTCTGCCTACCTTCCTACAAATATTAAGTTAAATGTAGTACATGCCCTCGGAGAAGGCAAAGGCAGCCCACTCCAGTACTCTTGCCTGGAAAATCTCACGGATGGAGGAGCCTGGTAGGCTGCAGTCCATGGGGTCGCTCAGGGTCGGACACGACTGAGTGACTTCACTTTCACTTTTCACTTTCATGCATTGGAGAAGGAACTGGCAACCCACTCCAGTGTTCTTGCCTGGAGAATCCCAGGGACGGGGGAGCCTGGTGAGCTACCGTCTGTGGGGTCACACAGAGTCGGACACGACTGAAGTGACTTAGCAGCAGCAGTACATGCCCTGAGGTTGTAATTCACCTCCACAAGGATTTATTGAATGATTTTCCTGGGCCAGGCCCTGTGCTAGGTGCTGGAACTCCAAGAATGAATGAGAGGGCTTCCCCAGGTGGTGCAGTGGATAAGAATCCACCTGCTGATGCAGGGGACATAGGTTCAACCCCTGGTCTGGGAAGATTCCACCTGCCTCAGAGCAACTAGTTTTGTGAGTCACAACTACTGAGCCCAAGCTCTGGAGCCCACAACTTCTGAAGCCTGCACGCCTAGAGCCTGTGCTCCCCAACAAAAGAAGCCTGTGCACTGCAATGAAGAGTAGCCCCCACTTGCCACACTAGAGAAAACCTGTGTGCACCAGCACAGATCCAGCACAACCAAAAATCAATAAATGAATAAGAACGAATGAGGAATAGGTCTGCCCTCAGAAACATTCCATCTAATGGAAAGGGAATCGGGCATTGGGTGCTTTTGATTTGCCACTGTCTCCCCCTGATCCATTCTCTTCCTCTCTCTGCCTTGCTCCACAATTCAAGGATTGTTCTCTGTTAGCTGCATCTCTGGGGCTGTCTGGCTCTGTGGATTCTGACTGAGTTCAGCCAGTGGGAGGTGCTATTTTGGCCCATATATATACTTTGAAAGTGAAAGTCGCTCAGTCGTGTCCGACTCTTTGCGACCCCATGGACTATACAGTCCATGGAATTCTCCAGGCCAGAATACTGGAGTAGGTAGGCTATCCCTTCTCCAGGAGATCTTCCCAACCCAGGGATCGAACCCAGGGATCGAACCCAGGTCTCCTGCTTTGCAGGCAGATTCTTTAGCAACTAAGCTATCAGGGAAGACCCCTATATATACACTTTATTAATAATCAAATGGTATCTTTAAAATAAAACAATTTAAGATAAGCAAACTGTGAATTTAAAACTCTAAAGTAAAACTTGACAATATCTTTATGTTGTCAAGACCCAACAGTGCTCAATAGAATCATTTTAAATATTTAAGTAAATTTTAAATGGTCTTTGTTGTGGTCTGGCACTTTTAAAATTCTGATGTTTTACAAATTCTATTTCATTAGTTGTTCAAGCTCCTGTCCTTTTCGTAACTTTTTACTTACTTAGTTGCACTGTTGTCTTAGATGAGGGATGTGGGGTTTTAGTCGTGGCATGCAAATGAAGCCTGGGAACTCTTAATTGTGGGATGTGAGAATCTAGTTTCCTGACCAGGAATTGAACCCTGGGCCCCCTGCATTGGGAGCACAGAGTCTTGGCCACTGGACCACCAGGGAAGTCCTTCAAGCTCCTCTTCTGTAGCGTGCTATTATTATGAAGCCCAATTGTATCAGTGCTCCCCAAAGAGTTTTAAAATAAGTTCTAATTTGAAGAAAAGAGCATTCTACACATAGAAAGTTCAAAAATAAAAAGTGATGAAGGACACATTTCAGGATAACATGCATAATATTTTACGTCACCTACTTCACAATAATTCCAGGATAGTTTCTTTTACTTTTCTTCTGTTTTTTCAAAAGGCTACTTTTTAATAAATTTACACATAACCCAAAAATATTCCCTAGTCTTTTTGCCTTCCAGCATCACATTTTCCTTTAATAGTCAAATAAGGATAATTCATCCTGGCAAGTCTGTTGGCAATAACCCAAAGAGCTTTCATAATGGCTCCCAATCTATCTGTAAGCTCCATGTATAATTTCTTGGCCCAATTTTAATAGTTTAGTTGTGTTGTCTTCTTCTTCCAAAAATTTACAGTCAGTACACAGGAAGAGTTCTTTTTTTTTTTCCATATAGAAAAAGCTGAATTTGCTCAGGTAACAAGTCAAGTGATTTATTGTATTACTTATATGTTCCTGTTTGTACTTTATTATTTAATTTGTACTTGGAATTACTTTGGTAACTATGGATCAGAAGACAAGGCTGAAATGTACTATTCAATCGATACAATGATTTATTCCTCCATGGTCATTAGCATAGGCTACATCCGTGCCTGCATGCTAGGTCACCTCAGTTGTGTCCAACTCTTTGAGACCCCATGGACTGAAGCCTGCCAGGCTCCTCTGTCCATGGGATTTTCCAGGTAAAAATACTGGAGCGGGTTGCCATGCTCTCCTCCAGAGGCTCTTTCCAAACTAGGGATTGAACCTGTGGCTCCTGCATTGCAAGCGGATTCTTTACCACTGAGTCACGGGGGAAGCCCAGCATAGGCTATAGCTGTCCCCAAATAGTATGATATTTTGCCTATCCTGTTGCCATGGAGATCAAGAACCAAATTAAAACATATTTGCCAGGGTCATAATGATGCAGTCAGAATTTAAAGAAAAATTTGCTTTTCAATTATGTATAATTTTGCTCATTTGCTCTGATGGTCTGCTGATCTCTACATGTTTTGTTTTTCAGTCGCTAAGTCCTGTCTGACTCTTTGTGACCCCATGGACTGCAGTATGGCAGGCTTCCTTGTCCATCACCATCACCCAGAGTTTGCTCAAACTCATGTCCATTGAGTCAGTGATGCCATCCAACCATCTCATCCTTTGCCGCCCTCTATATGCTTTAATTTATCACTAATAAAGTCTCTTGAGCCTTGAACTCACATGAGTTTTGACATTCCATGAACCCAGATACAACACATAGTCTGGCAGTCTGCTTGGGTTGGCTCCCAGATGGAAGAAGAGAGCGAAGTCTGGGATAATTCCCAAACATCTGGATCTGGTGACAGAGAGCCCATGGTAAGGCGAGCTTGAGAAGAAAAAGCTGGATTAGGAACGGTTGAGTCTGAAATTCCAGTGGGCCACACGATTCTAGAGGCAGCCAGTAGAAGGCTGGCTATGAGTGTTCGAGGTTCCAGGTCACATCAGCCAAACAAAGTGGCCTGACATTTTCCACAAGAAGAAAATCCTGGGAAATAGAAACATGTAAGGCCAGGACAGAGGGAGAGGGACAGGAAAAGGACCAGGCAGGTTTCTAATGTTTGATAACATGCCTGGCGCACAGCCGGCACTCTGAAAACACTGCGAAAGAGATGAAGACAGAACTCGGCCATGCGGGCCTAGGGTGGGTTGGCTGGGCTCAGCCCATTCTTTGTTGTTGTTCAGTTGCTAAGTTGCATCTGATTGTTTGCGACTCTAAGGACTGTAGCACACCAGGCTCCTCTGTCTTCTACTATCTCCCAGGGTTTGCTCAAATTCATGTCCATTGAGTCGGTGATGCCATCAGCTCTTCGCATCAAGCATTAAAGCTTCAGCTTTAGCATCAGTCCTTCCAATGAATATTCAGGGTTGATTTCCTTTAGGATTGACTGGTTTGATCTCTTTGCAGTCCTTGGGACTCTCAAGAGTCTTCTCCTGCACTGCAATTGGAAAGCATCAGTTCTTCAGCACTCACATCCATGCATGACTTTATGGTCCAACTCTCACATCCATACATGACTACCGGAAATTAAATCTGTATGGTGCTGGTCTGTACAGATAAATTCTGATTTTATGATGAGGTTAAATGGGATATAGTTTTTTCACTTTATATTCAAGGTTGATGTTTTTCATGAAAGATTTTGAAATCAGGATTCAGTGCCTACTTTTGCTGCCTATGTAATATGAGCCTAAAACAATCATTTTGGTTTAGTCTGAATTTTTAAAAGAGGCTGTTGGTCAGCCTTCCAATTACATTGTGCTCTAAGGCTTGATAAAGCACTTTCATTCGTATTAACTAATTTGATCTGTTCAGCAGCTCTATGTGAGCGATAAAGTAGCTGTAATGTGTTATTTTACAGATTGACTCAAATTATGTTGAAGCTTGATAAGAATAAATAAATAAGAATCACAGAAACTAAGACCTGGGAGTACCAGTTGAGAATATTTCTTCCAAAAATTTCTCATTTTTGGATGAGGACACAGTGAAATCCAGAGCCCACAGTGCTGAGGATTTTGGTGGTACCTAATTCCTTTTTTTTTTTTAACACTTCTTTTTTAATGGCTAACTCTTATTTATTTATTTTTGGCTGTGCTGGGTCTTCATTGCTAAGCAAGCTTTCTCTAGTTGTGGGGAGCAGGGACTACTCTCTAGTCATGGTGCACGGGCTCCTCATTGTAGTGGCTTCTCTCGTTGTGGAGCACAGGCTCTAGGACAAGAGGACTTCAGTACTTGGGGCACCTGGGCTTACTTGCTCCGTGGCATGTGGAATCTTCCTGGACCAGGGATTGAACCTGTGTCCCCTGCATTCAAAGGCGGATTAACTATGCATGCCAGTTGGAAGGTTGGTGGTCCTCACTAGTCTTAACCAGCTCTCTCCAACTGGACACAGCTGACTCCATGTCCCTGGAGAAAACCTTGGGCAAACATCTTACTGCTCAACCACTGGACCACCATGGAAGTCCCTGGAACCTGGTTCTTAAATTAGTGAACTTTATACTTCACCACTTGTCCTCTCTGTTACTGAGCTAGTCAACATTTGTCCACAAAAAGGGCAAATTTTTAAAAAATTATTTACACTCTACATCTAAACTGTTGCTTTTTAATGTGAATTACATCTTCGTTTATTACATGAATGACTGAATAAGAGAAGATAAAGAAAGAAGAAAGCAAAGGAGGGAGGAGGGAAGGAAAAAAATAGAGCTAGTGAATTTAATTATTACTATTGTTGCTGAACCAAGTTCATTTCTCCTGACATTCACATAAGCCAAGCTGTGTCAAGTGAGAAGATGGCAGAACAACTCCCAGATCAGCCCCCTTTGGGGGTGCAATGGGCTTGGGGTCCTTGGGGGATAAAGGATAAAGAAACAGGATGGTCTGAGGGGCGGGGAACCCAGGGATCACGAGGAAAGGTGCTTGGGGAAAGGTGTGAGAATCATTACTGTCCTGTGAAGGCCTCGGCACGTTCAAAAATGGAGGTGCTTAGCATGACCGGAGGGTGGAATTTTTGGCCCTCTGCCATCAAAAGGTCACCAACTGGACACTCACACATGCCAGTTGGAGGGTTGGGGGTCCTAACTAGTCTTAATCAGCTCTCTCCAACTGGACACAGCTGACTCCAAGTCCCTGGGAAACAACTTGGGCAAACATCTTACTGCTTAGGCTGCGTGCTGCTTGGAAGACGTGCAAGTCTTAGAAAGACCTTAATTAGTGAAGGCAGGTGAAGTGGACTTAACTAATGATTACCCATGATTTCATTGTTGTTTAATTACGAAGTTATATCCAACTCTTTGCAACCCCACGGACTGTAACGCGCCAGGTTCCTCTGTCCATGGAGCGGGTTGCCATTTCCTTCTCCAGGGGATCTTCCTGACGGGATCTAACCCGCATTGCTGCTTTGGCAGGCAGTTTCTTTACCACTGAGCCACGTGGGAAGCTCCATGGTTTCATTACAATCTACATGAGTAATGTATTTGACTCTTTATGGTTTTGTCTTTTATTTTCTCTTAGACATTCCCTTCTTGGGGTGTGTGGGGGGGGTGTGTCTGTGTGTGTTCTACCAGAGTAACACTCCCTCCCAAGCAGGAGTATGTTGTTTGACTCATGAAAGAATCCAAGTTGTGGGGAATGTGCTGACTTCACCCTCCTTCCTCGCCTTGTCCACCTTACTGTGCAAGACAGCAAACCCCAGCTCATGCATAGGACCCACCCCTGCCAGGCTGCATGACTCCAGGGACTGCTGGCATTGTATCCTGGATCTGGACTCCACAGAGGAATCAGCACAGATGACACAGGCTTCTTAGCCTGCTCTCTGCCAAATAGGTACCCAAAGGGAAGCCCAGAAGTTGTCTGGCTGTGCCAGAGGCAGGGTGGGACAGTCTAATCAGGGATGACAGGTTCATTACAGGCACACATGGAAGAGCTCTGTCCAAGCCTGACCTGTTCAAGTCCATCTGTCTGACTCCTCCATTTCTCAGTGAATACCCTGTGCATCATTCTGCTGTCCTTGATTAAGATTACCTTGCTTCTAGGTCTCCTTAGTTACCAAGCTTTGCATGCTGCGTGCTGAGTCGCTTCAGTCATGTCTGACTCTTTGCAACCCTGTGGGCTGTAGACCGCCAGGCTCCTCTGTCCATGGGATTCTCCAGGCAAGAATACTGGAGTGGGTTGCCATACCCCCCTCCAGGGGATCTTCCCAACCCAGAGATCCAACCCACGCCTCTTACGTTTCATGCCCTGGCAGGCAGGTTCTTTACCACTAGTGCCACCTGGGAAAGTTACCAACCTACTAGTTATTAATATAATATTTTACACCCCACTTAAATCTTGAACATAGTGATGTCATAATTATGAAAGTAACCAGATTCGCATGAAGTGTTGCCTAATCTTAAGAACAAAATGACAGCTGTGAAAACAGATGAAATAATTAGAGGAAGAAACTGTTTGGAAGCTTTGGGATATTTTAAAAGTAATTAGTACTACTTAGCAATAAAGTTCTGTTCTCGGAAATTACACTTAAACCGGGAACATGGTGACTGCAGCCATGAAATTAAAAGATGCTTGCTCCTTGGAATAAAAGCTATGATCAACCTAGACAGCATATTAAAAAGCAGAGACATTACTTTGCCAACAAAGGTCCACCTAGTCAAAGCTATGGTTTTTCCAGTAGTCATGTATGGATGTGAGAGTTGGACCATAAAGAAGGTCTAAACACTGAAGAATTGATGCTTTAGAGCTGTGGTGTTGGAGAAGACTCTTGAGAGTCCCTTGGACTTCAAGGAGATCAAACCAGTCAATCCTAAAAGAAATCAGTCCTGAATATTCATTGGAAAGACTGATGCTGAAATTGAAGCTCCAATACTTTTTGGCCATCTGATGCAAAGAGCCAACTCATTGGAAAAGATCTTGATTCTGGGAAAGATTGAAGGCAGGAGGAGAAGGGGACGACAGAGGATGAGATGGTTGGATGGCATCATCAACTCGATGGACATGAGTTTGAGCAAGTTCTGGGAGTTGGTGATGGACAGGGGAGCCTGGCGTGCTGCAGTCCATGGGGTCGCAGAGTTGGACACGACTGAGCGATTGAACTGAACTGAACTGATGGAATACAGAGGAAAAAAAAATCTGCCACTAGAGAATGAGCCACCAGTCTTCCTAAACACTGGTTTCATTGTCAACAAAATGCGAGCTTGTTGGGACTTCCCTGGTGGTCCAGTGGTTAAGACTTCACTTTTGAATGCAGGGGGTGCCGGTTCGATCCCTCGTCCAGGAGCTAAGAGCCCACATGCCTTGAGGCCAAAACAACAACAAGAAAAAAAAACACACACACAATGGAAAAAGCATGTAGATTCCAGCCATGACTTCAAGTGAGTCCAAATTTGGACAACAGAAAAGTAACAAGAAATGTTCTAAGGGTCAGAGTTGGCACTGTTGCTGCACAATTTCCTATGATTGACTTTCCCAGAACTGGACTCTTGTCTTCCTGAGAAAAAGACCCCAAGTGCTGCTTCTTCCTTTGGCCATGTGATCACCTCTCAGAATAAGACACATCTGCTTGTAGGGGTGGTTTAGATTTGCTCAAAAGTGACGTGAGGCTTCTTAACATAACAATAGTTCAGATTTTGCTTTGAGCTGATCTGTTTTCTAGCAGAGTTAGGAGGTTTTCAACTAAAACAGAGAATTGCCAGATAGTCAAGACAGCTAAGGGCTTCCCAAGTGGTGCCAGTGGTAAAGAACCTGCTTGCCAGTGCAGGAGACTTGGATTCAATCCCTGGGTCGGGAAGATCCCCTGGTGTAGGAAATGGCAACCCACTCCAGTATTCTTGCCTGGAGAATCCCCATGGACAGAGGAGCCTGGCAGGCTACAGTCCGTAGGGTCACAAAGAGTTGGACATGACTGAAGCGACCTAGCACACACACAAGACAGCTAAAGGAGATGTGGACAAGACTTCTGGTGTGTCTTCTAATTCCCCATCCCCATGTCCAAGCAGAGCAGAGGTAAACTCCAGACTGCAGGTTGCTCAGACACAAGGATCAACTTCTAAGGGCCCAAAAGGCAGGTGAATCAGTTTAGAACAGTCCGTGTGACCTGCTAGAAAGTACTGAGCATCAATAAGTAGTGATCAATAAGTTCAATCAATAAGCATCAATAAGTTGAATCCCTCCAAACTTGGAAAAGGGGCCCCAAGACTATCTTGAGATTTCAGTAGCCAGAGACCCAGACTACAGGAGCTGCTATGGTGACTCTCTAATTGTTTTTAGAAGAACATTTGCTGACTTTTTAGTTCAGCTAATCAATTAGTATATTGTAGTGAAATGCTCACCTATTACACTCTTTGTATGCTAGATGTTATCATTTCCTTTAAAATGTTTGCATATATTTTTTAAAATGCCAAACAACTATGTAAATAATCTTGCAAATGTTTTTTAAATTAATTTTTATTGGAGTATAGTTGCTTTACAATGTTGTGTTAGTTTCTGCTGTACAGCAAAGAGAATCAGTTACATGTATACATATACCCACTCTTTTTTAGATTCTATTCCCATATAGGTCATCATAAAGTATGGAGTAGAGGTCCCTGTGCAATACAGTAGGTCCTTATTAGTTATCTCAAAATGTTTTATCCAGGCATTTTCTTACTCTTTTACATATTGTTCCTTACATTTCCAACAAAGAAATTTGTTTGACCTATATACGAAGAGGTGTGTGTGTGTGCACACACACACGTGTGCTCAGTCATGTCTGACTCTTTGAAACATCAAGGACTGTAGCCTGCCAGGCTCCACTGTCCATGGAATTTTCCAGGCATGAATACTGGAGTGGGTAGCCATTCCCTCCTCCAGGGGACTTTCTCAACCCAAGAATGGAACCAGTGTCTCGTGCATTGGCAGGCGGATTCTTTACCACTGAACCACCTGGGAAGCCCTTGTAAGAAGATATACAGAAAAAATTTCAAATTAAAAAAATATTTCTAAGGCTTTAATGAGTCTTATCAAACATATCTGTGTATGCTTGTTTTGGCAACACAGATACAAACACTGTGAAATACAGAGGCACGGCCCCTGTACAAGGATGACACGCAAATGCATGAAGAATTCCATATTAAAAAAAAAATTGTGTAAAATAAAGTAGCTCAAGGTCACTGTTCCTGATCATGTAGACAGCCCGCCCTCTAGTGTTTCTTTCGAGACCCTACCACATTCTAAACCATACTCTTAATCTCACAATGTCAGGTTAATAGGATTAAGAGCTGTGTCATCAAATTAATAGAACAAGGTTAAATCCCTGACACAGACAAACATTAAATCAGAGGAAAGTGAAGGTCCTTGCAGAAGCTGGTGGCAACCTCATTGGGGAGAGCCTGCAAAGTTAGTGGTAAATATGCTAAAATTTTATTTGGTAAGTAGGGTCTTGATCCCCAGGAGAAGGGAATGGCTCCTGACTCCAGTATTCCTGCCTGGAGAATCCCTTGGGCAGAGGAACCTGGCGGGCTACAGTCCACGGGGTCACAGAGAGTCATATACAAATGAGCAACCAACACTAAACTGAAAGGGTCTTAACGGAAAGAGAAGAATTAGCTCAAATGATAATTCTAAATGTAATATGTGATAGCTTTGTAACTACTAGTATTTTAAAAAGACATTCCAAATGTAGATTAATAATATAGGGTTGGTTTTTTATTCCAAAATAACAAATATATACAAAAAATATAAATATCCTTTTTGGGAGGAGTTAAGATAATCTAATTTACAGATATAACTGTGAAAGCATATGTTTTTATTGGGAATGTTTACAACTAACTATGTAAAAGGAAATTTATTATCTGAGAAGAAAAAAATTTGTGTATGATTCATTTATCTGATGGGTTTTTAAAGATATATAAGAAAAATCTCAGGGGTTCTTCCTTTCATAAAAAAAAAAATAAATAGTAAACCATGTAGGTTAAAAATTACTTATGGCCTCAGAATTCTGGAGAAAAAACAGTCCTCTCTGACAGAGCTAATTCTGTGTTTGGGGTTGTTTACTGTTGACAAGGAAATAAAATGAAGTTTGGATTCTATGGGGCTGGGATCCATACTTTTGGTTGCCTTAAATTTCAAATGCTTCAGATGAAGACCTTATTTAACTGCCAGGAAGAACGTAAACAAAAGAGGGACTTGGTTGTCTTTTCAAAGAATTTATTTAGATTTCAAGTTTCCTTATGTCTCAACCATATCAACATACATTGTCTAAAGTCATAAAGAAAAATCGACAGAAAAATGCTTTGGATCACCATGTGTTTTCAATGGGTGCCAACAGAAACTAAACCGAAGGCATCTGATACAGGTTTATTCTTCCTTTGCAGTCACAGTGGAAACATGAAGCTGCTTCTCTTGGTGTTTATTGTGAATCTGCTGTGGCTGAAAGATTGTCACTGTGCACCTACTTGGAAGGACAAAACTTCTATCCATGAAGACCCGAAGGGTGATGTTTGGTCTCTTTATCTGCACTGTGTCCCCTTTGCCTGTTTTCATGTCCTGCTGGCACTTACTGTGATTTACAGTTGAGAGATAACCGTATTCAGCACGCCCTCTAGTTTCACAGGGAGACGTTCTCCAGGCTCTTAAGCCAAGTAGACAAGACGCCAAACATCTGGATAAAAATAGAAAATTCCAATTGTGTCTCTGAGAACGGTTCACAGTTCCAGATGTTCACCGTCACAGAGATAAAACTTGCCAACGTTTTAGGCTGCACGGCTTGGGTTCATCCAGATGTTTGGTGTCCTCTGAGCACGGTTTTAACGAACAGTGAAATTCTTTGCTAGCATTTGAAACATTTAAACAATTAAAGTCATCCGTGCAGTTATTCGTGAGACCATGAAAAGATAGGTTATAGCGACATCGAATCTGGTTGGTCTGTGCTCATTAACTTGGAGCCTTTGTTTGATGAGATACTCTTTGGGTGCCTATCTTAGAAAAATAAATTAGTTTAAATGTTCCTTTTGCGGATCTGTAAATAAATTTGGAGGCCAGGTTAAGCTCCTTTGGCGGCCACGTTGGCTATTGTGAAAAGAGTATGACAAACAATGAATTTCATACTCACTAAAGGTTTGTTAAAGGGATGTTAGAGACATCCAGGAGGTTATTAAAGAATCTTGCATTATACTAGATACTTTATAGGTTTGATGCCTCCTGGGAAGGTAATTGAAGCTGAAAGAAAGGGAAATTGTTCTCTCTGTTTGAGGTTCCCAGCTGGGCATTTAATATAAATTGTCTGTGAAGAAAATTCAATGTTTTCTTCTAATATAAACACACTTGAGTTTTAAGGGAAAGAAAAAAAAATTGGATACATGAAAACAGGCTCTGAGGAGAATGATAAGAATGGGGTTAAATGAACTCTGACTTGGCTGGAAGCTTAGAAGTGAAGGACAGAAGGTATTTCCCTTGGAGTGGGGGTGGGGGGTGCCGGTAGCCCCCTCCATGGGGTAGCTGATACCCCAAGCATGGTGATCTGCTTTTGGAGTCGATGCAATAAAAAACAATTAAGCCTCTACTGGGGGGACATGAAAAACTGGTAAACTCATTGTATTCTTTCTATTATTATTATTATTACAAAATGCCGAAGTCCCGCTCCAGCTGGTCAGGGTTCCCTTAGGATGGACAGCGTCGGCGATACGAATGAGAAGACACAGCGAGTCGTGGTGTTTCCAAGTGTCTTCTGACTTTACTGTTTTTAAGACAGCTTTTATATTTTTAGTGGTACATAGAAACAAATGTAAAGTGTAGAGTCATACCAAATCAGCTTAATGGGTCGTCAGTTTTGACCCTCATGGAAACCGTTTGCATGTCTTTAGTTACAAAAAGCCTCATTTTGTTTACATCATTGACTCTCCTATTGATAAGGGTTGATCAATCAGAACCCTTTTGTTTTAGGCACAGCAGGAAAGAATTTATCAATAGAAAGTTTTAAGGTAAAACCTGTTTTTGGTAATTTACTTTATGCCTTGAGCTTAACAGAGAAGAATGTGGTCCCATAAGGTCATAGAACAGCAAGCTGAAGGTCAGCTCTAAGTAAGAATCATCAGTTAATTCAACAATTGTCTTATTACTTGCATTAAAGCTAAACTTATAAATCTTTAACTATTATGCTCTCATTATATAGGCTAAATACGTTAAGAGTAAAAACATAGTGAGTAAATATAGACTAAGTAACAGTTTCATAAAGCAATATTTCTTATATTTCCTAACAAGCCTTTTTTCCTGAGAAGGGTTTTGTGCCCATAGGGGCTTTCTGTGCAGAGGCTCTCAATGCTGTTTTATTACTAGGGAGCAGTTATGCACATTAGCTCCAAAGGCGCAGGTACATTTATTAAACAAACCAATATGCTAGCAAGAGGAATTTAGATCAGCATACTCTATATCCCAGATAATTTTATTTAGGGTGCTACCGTTCAGGGGCCTTGTTGATTTGAGGTTTCAGAATGATCTATTTTAGAAGGGAATCAGGAAAGGCCTTTTGCCTAAGTCATAGGAAATAGGAAGAGGTTTATTATAGTAAACATCAGAAAGAGAGATCTCGTTTTTAAGGTGAGCGCTGAGGCAGCCTCTCAAGAATCCCTGAGGCCTGAGTTGCTCTGCTCGTCAGTCCTTCTCCTCATGACTCTGTCATGAGTGGGGATCTCGTGAGCTGGCTCCCAGCAACAAAACTTTAAACTTTTTATTTTGTGTTGGGGTATAACTGATTAACAATGCTGTGGTAGTTTCAGGTGAACAGCAGATGGGCTCAGCCATACATATACATGTGTCCATTCTCCCCCAAGACCCCCCACCCATCCAGGCTGTGACCTAATATTGAACAGAACTCCATGTGCTGGGCAGTAGGTCCTTGTTGGTGATCCATTTTAAATATAGCAGTGTGTACCTGACCTTCCCAAACTCCCTAACTATCCCTTCCCCCAGCAACCATGAGTTCATTTTCTGTGAGTCTCTTTCTGTTTTATAAGTTCACTTGTATCATTTCTCTTTGGATTCCACATGTAAGGGATGTCCATATGATATTTCTCCTCTGTCTGACTTACTTCACTCAGTGTGACACTCTCTAGGTCCATCCAAGTAGCTGCAAATGGCATTAGTTCATTCATTTTAATGGCTGGAACTCGTATTCTGATACACTATAATCTGATCAGATCTTAAAGGAAAAAACTACAACATAATCTTCTAGGTTTTTCCAAGGCTGGGGAGATGGATGTAGATGAAGAGGTGAAGAAGGCTTTGATTGGCATGAAGCAGATGAAAATCCTGATGGAAAGAAGAGAGGAGGAACATAGCAACTTAATGAGAACCCTGAAGAAATGCAGAGAAGAAAAGCAGGTACAGCATTGAAAATCATACCTGTCCTGGGATGTCCAGTGGTAAAGATGCCTCACTCCCAACACCGGGGCCACAAGTTTGATCCCTGATCAGGGAACTAAGATCCCGCATGCTGAATGGTGCAGCCTAAAAAAAAAAAAAAAAAAAAAAAAAAACCTGTATAACTGTTCAGAAATATGTCTGGACCATAAATAGTGCACATCTGGATGCAGTGGAGAAATTATTTATTTACCCTAACTATAGTTTTTCTGGAAATCCACCCTATTGGAGGAAGACTTTGAAGGAAATTTCAAATTTCTTCAAAAAACATATTCCATGTGGATTAGGCTTTTGAAAGACTCCAAACTCAGGTGTTTGGAGGATTTGAATCCTCCAAACTGTTTGGAAGAATGCTACTTTCTTAAAACTGCTTAATGGTGCCTTTTGAGCTGGAATGTCAAGCCAAAAATGTTTGGAAGTTTGTGGCCAGATCAGTGGCCTACAAAAGTTTTTTTCTTTCCCATCCTTATTACTGTAATTATTGTTAGCATCCATTCCTGAATATATGCATTTTCATTTATTTATAAATTAGATACGTGAATTGCTACCATTATTATGTTAAGACACAGAATACACTTTGGGTTCGTCTTTAGCTTGGGTGGATATAAGCCCACATTTCAAATAATCTTCTACATATTTTGAAAAAATTTTAGCTTATTGCCAAATCTGCTTAGATCATCATTTTTATTGACACAAGGCCAACAAAGAGCTCATAAGGAAAAAGTGTTAGCTCTGCCATTGTTTCTTCCCTACCTGAGCGGGAGTTATTCATATTTTTTAATCTGCTGGTTATTTTTTTTTTCAAGAATGTTTTAAAGTCTCCTGCCCTTTTAGTGAGGGCTAGTTTAAAGTAGTTAAAAACCATCATTTACCTGTGTTCAGTTGTTCGGTCGCATCTGACTCTTTACAGCCCTATGGAAGATAGCCTGCCAGGCCCTTCTGTCCATGGAATTTTCCAGGCAAGAATACTGGAGTGGGTTGCCATTTCCTAGTCCAGGGGATCTTCCAGACCCAGGGATCGAACCCACATCTCTCGTAGCATCTCCTGTATTGGCAGGCAGATTCTTTACCTTTAGTGCCACCTGGGAAGCCCTCATTTACCTGAGTCCTCTTAAATGGCAATTCACTGCAACTGGCTCCAAGTGAACAGAGGCAACCAGTGTAGATGCTTCTGGAATATACAGGGTCTCTCTTCCCCAGGATCCTCACGCACAGCTGGCCACAGGCAATGGCCTGACATGAGCACCAGTGCCTGTGAGATAGTATATAAGCCTCATCAATTTAATTCATGTAACTTTACTTCATAGTTTCTGTCTAAACTATATACCTTATCAATGGAGAATACACATTATATTCAGACATCCATGGGCCATATTAAAAGCTGTTCATATGTTACAGTATAAAGCTCAATACATTTCTAAATTATAGACATTGCATGGCTCATAGTTTAATGGCAATAACCATTAACATCACACTCAGAATAGTTAAAATTTTTAAAAAGTTATTTCCAACATGCCCTTAAATCAAAGAGGATGTCAAAACTATAACAGAAATAATTTACGAAGTATTTTAAATTTTAAAATTGGGAGTGTGTACTGTGCTTAGATGCTCAGTTGTGTCCGAGTCTTTGCGACCCCATGGACTGCAGCCTGCCAGGCTCCTCTGTCCATGGGGATTCTCCAGGCAAGAATACTGGAATTGGTTGCCATGCCCTCCTCCAGGAAGGATCCTTCGCAACCCAGGGATCAAACCCAGGTCTTCCACATTTTTAAACTTTATTTTCATGAAAAATGTTTAATTGTGGTAAAATATATATCATAAAATTTGCCGTCTTAACTACTTTTATGAGTACAGCTCAGTAGTATTAAATACATTCGCATTGTTGGACAACCAAGCTCCAGAATTATTCCCATTTTGCAAAACCGAAACTCTTTTGTTTTGTTAGTCACGAAGTTATGTCGACTCTTTGAGACCCTCTGGACTGTGGCCCGCAAGGCTCCTCTGTCCATGGGATTTCCCAGGCCAGAATACTGGAGTAGGTTGCTGTTTCCTTCTCCAGGGCATATTGCAAACTCAGGGATTGAACCCGTGTCTCCTGCAAAACCAAAACTCTGCCCATTAAACAACTCCCCATAGTTGATTTTTAAATTAAAAAATAAATACAAATAGAAGTTCTAACATCTCCTCTCTACACCTAGACCTATAAAGGTGGGAATCACCAAGCTCCAGGGCTTCCCTGGTGGCTCAGATGGTAAAGAATCGGCCCTCAATGCAGGAGACCCAGGTTTAATCCCTGGATCATGAAGATCCCCCCTGGAGAAGGGGATGGCTACCCACTCCAGTATTGTTTGCCTAGAGAGAATTCCATGGACAGAGGAGCCTGGTGGGCTATAGTCCATGGGGTCACAAAGAGTTGGACATGACTGAGCGACTCACACTTTCACACCAGCTCCAGGGAGATCCTGGCATTCACAGTGGCCACTGGGTGTCCCCTGAGCCATTGGAGCAGGGCTATGTCACAGGCTGTGACCTCAGAGCTAGAGTCAGCCTGTCAACAGCTGGTTGATTTTGCAGCCACACAGGGTCCCTGGTGAGGAGATGGCTTGAGCAGCAGCTGCAAGCCCTCCTTCCTTTCAGCAGCCAGCAAAAGACCTTGAGGAAATCAAAACCTGCTCCTTATGAAGAAATGGGGAAGCTCCTGTAAGCCAGGTTCTTCCCTGGTGGGCTCATGGGTCTGACCACAAAGAATAACCACACTAGATATCATTCACAGGCCCTTATAAAACACATTATCACATCCTTCCAGCATCTGGGTAAACCATCATTTTCATTTTCCAGCTAAGGAAACTGAGTTTTGAGATGTTAATTAATGTGTTAACCCAACCCTGTCATGACTGACCCAGGAGAAAGTGAGCTGGCACTGTGCCTGTGGGACCTAGGACTTTCTGTTTTTCTCCTTTTCCCTGGCCTCCTGGTGAGCCAAGGAGGCAGCACATACTATGAAAAGAAAGCTCAGTGTGAGGTCAGCAAGTGTTAGTTCCATTTCGGATGCTGTAGAATCTTAGAAGCTAGTAGAATTTTTATTTTTTCTTAAGACTTATTTATTCTATTTTTTTAAAATCATTGAATTATACTCTTAAGGTATGGGCACTCATTTAAAAATTCATTTTTTTTTCAAATTTATCTCATTATTTGACCATACCTCAGGGCATGTGGAATCTTAGTTCCCCTACCAGGGACAGAACCCACACCCCCTGCATTTGATGCATGGAGTCTTAACCACTGAACTGCCAGGGAAGTCCCAAAAATTCATTTTAAAAAGGAAAAATCTGTTTAACCCGACGTCTCCTTTCCTAAAATGATTTTAAACCTAAAGTAAAGGATACTTTACATAAATTACGAATTGGCAGATATGGATGGGGTGGACCACCCCAGTATCCCAGAAAAAAAAACCCGTCTATCCTTGGGTGACCTGACATAATCTCAGTCCCCCTCCTCAGCTTCTCCCTGTTTATGTTTAGTACGTGTGTTGTGTCTGTGTGACCCTATGGACTGTAGCCCACCAGGCTCCTCTGTCTGTGGGATTCTCCAGGCAAAAATACTGGAGTGGGGTGCCATTTCTTTCTCCAGGGGCTCTTCCAGACTCAGAGATTGAACCCATGCCTCTTGCATCTCCTGTATTGGCAGGCGGGTTCTTTATCACTAGTGCCACCTGGGAAGCCTATTTTATATTAGTGGGAGCATCTAAAGCTTCCTCTTACTAAAGTGGGAAACCGTAAAGCAGCCTTTCAAGTGATTCCATACCACGCACCCCTGTCCAGGTTTGGGTGGGACTTTGATAAACTGAACGGCAGGAAGACAACTCTAAATATGAAATCTATCGCTGGGTGGGACATTTGGAAGAAGCAGAGGGCTCAGACAAGACATTCCTAAACCAGAAACCTACTTCCTCCAGGGCAACAGTTCACTACCAAATCTTGGGCCATGTGATTTGGCCATTAGTTTTCGTTATGCTCTTGGAGGTAAGCGAAAGCAAATCAGATGAGTACAGGCTGGGTGTCTTGCTTGCTTATCTCAATATGAAAAGTTAAGAAGTAGATCCTACGAGTATTCCTGTTTGCTACAAACAAAATGGGCGCAGAGATGATTAAATAATTTGCCCGCTGGTCCACAGTGAGGGTAGTTTGTAATTGGAAATACTGGGATTTGGGTTTACAGTGACAATGAGCATAATATTTAAAAAAGACTGAGAAAATTTGGGTGGTATTGTTTCCTCCCCTGGTGGAGCAAGCTTTCTTGAGAAGTTGCAGGATTCCATAATTGTTCTGCAAAGCCCCAAAACACAGGTTAAGCCTGTCTAGATCACGAGGTTCATTTGGTAGGCTGGGGCCCGGCCTGGTTTCCTATATGGCACGCAGCAAAGGACAGCTGGCTCAACCCCAGGATTCTACCACTAGGAGAGATGCAAATTCGGAGCCTAGCAGAGATGTGGGAGATGGTCAGTGCCCAGGTGTCTCTTTGGGCTTAATATGCCAGGAAAGGGTGCTTATCTTTTTCTTTTCCAGTAGGTAAAATTATGCAATAAATTGGTTTTAGAAACTGTGCTCCCTCGTGTTTTTTCCACTTAAGGGAGTTGCCGTCAGCTCTAAGGCTCACTTCTTATGGACGAGACTATTAGCTCCCCTAATTCCTCTGAGCTACTTCTCAGGCCTGGAGGGAGCCGGTTTGCAGAAGTCCCCTCTTGCAGGCAGGCCTGGGGGGTCTACGTGATGCTGGCCTGGCAGGGAGCTCTGGGGGTGGGGTTGACGTTCTCCGGACCGGTGTCACCTCTGCTGGGTGGGACCTGGTCGAGTACAGCAGGCACCGCCAGAGGGCGTGCTGGGAATATGGACGAGAAACAAAGCTGCTGAGAACGCAGCATCTCTGCCATGAGAATGCAACTCACTGTGAAGACCTGATGTGATGTACTGGAGTTGTGCTTTCTGGCAGTGCTTAAGAACATACGAAAATTAAAGGCAGCATAAATGAAGGAGATAAATGTGTCAACTTTGTCAGCCTTAAAATCCCATCTTCACATCCTCCAAGGACTAGAAGTGAAGACAGACAAGTAAGCAGATCAATTAGGCATTCTGCAGAGCAAGGGCTGTGTCTTTGTTGCTGGTTCACTCATGAGCAGTGAAGGCCCATCCCATAGCAAGCTCTCAATAAACAGCTGTTGAATGTATAAATAAACAGGTGGATAAGAAGTGTCCAGTTTTCAGTAGGGATCAAGAGGTGCCCTTCTCTTAACTGCAGCTTCCGGGTAAATCTATCAGCTGCTCATTTGTAGCAGAAATGAGGTTTAGTTTAGAATACGCACATTTTGTAAAGTGAGAAATCAATTAAGGTATAGCACACAAAGTCATGAAATGGAAATAGGGTGTGTGTTTCTACTTTTCAATTAGGAGGCCCTGAAGCTTATGAATGAAGTTCAAGAACATCTAGAAGAGGAAGAAAGGCTATGCCAGCTGTCTTTGATGGATTCCTGGGATGAATGCAAATCCTGCCTGGAAAGTGACTGCATGAGATTTTATACAACCTGCCAAAACAGTTGGTCCTCTATGAAAACCACGGTAAGGGAAAAGCAGAACTCAAGATCGCTAAGTTCTTAAGGTACCTGCTTCAGCTTACTTTTTAAAAGTAATTTATGTTAGTATTTAGAATAGAGATGGCTGATCTGATATTGACCTTTTGCAACCTGGAATCGAGCATTCATATTTCTATATGAATCACCAGCGGGTATGTAATTTATAAGTTAGAACAGCCACCCAGTGTTTGTCCCCCTTCTCATGACGCTGTATGTATCTCTTAGAAATATCCTCTTTCTGCCTTGTATTTGTTATTTGTGAACCTATTTATGCTAGATTGTAAGCTCTATGAGGGCAGAAACTGTATCTTATCTGCCTTCATTCAAGCATTGTAGGTGTTCAATAAATGTTTGCTGAATTACATTCTGAGTAATAGTATTATAGTTCCTGATTTCAACCTGCTTTGATTTTTTTTCTCTGGAGGCCAAACCTTTGAAAGCATTCTCTGCCTCCTGAATTTTTTTCTTCAATGGGCTTGCCTCCTTGTGGCAGCACACACACACGTGCCCATATTCATGGCCCCTTTATCTCAATCTATGTCCTGTAGGACTGGCATGTTTTCTTTTTTGGTTCCCTTGGGCTCTGTTCTGGGCAGAGAGAATCACAGAGGGTGGTGACCTGAATCGGATGAGCTCTGACCCATAAAAGGCTCCTCTGCTTTTGGCCCTCCCCCTTGAAGAAGTGGGCCGAGCAGGAAACACAGTGAAATTCTCCTCCCTGTCAGAGCATGCACTAATTAGAGTCTGTTCTTGGCTTGGCAGTGCCATCCCCAATTACAGAGGGAGAAACCCCTAGGATAATTCATATGCCAAGTTCATTTGCCTCCACTGTTAATCGCATCTGCTCTATTTTTACAGCCAGTCTCGGATACAGCAGAATATGTTGAATGAACACTGGGTGGAAGTCAGGAGCTTTGAGGACCCTTCCTATCTGTGATGGTTGTGTAACCTTAGGACAATTTCTTGGGCCTTTAAAATTTTTGTTTCTGTGTCTGGATTCAAGTAAACAGAAGCTGACAGAGGAAGTGGCAGATGATCCACCCAGATTACTTTTTGAGAAAGGCATGAGCCCTCTAAGGATTCCTGGAGAACTCTTTGAACAGAACTGGGGTAGGAGGGTGGATGGTGGTGTTCCAGCAGTGATGTTTGATGGTTGTTATGTTCCAAAACACACAACATGGTCATATCACTTTCATACAAGGGCAACTCTGACATGGACTTACATGTCACAAAGATGAAGGAGAACATGGTGTGATTCCTTGAAGATCTCCTTCTGAGTAAGAAATTCTACAATTAAGAGCTTCATTCCTTTGACTGCAGCCAAGGAGGGCTTTGATCACTGGTAATATGTAACATCCCTAAGTAACCTATTTAGATGTATTAAGTGTCTATTGCAAACAGTCAGACACAGCTTAGCAACTGAACAACCACTGCAACAAAAAGCATCCATAGTTGAGTGCAAATGTATCGATCTTCTCTTTTCCATGGACTAGTTTAAAAACATGAGACCAAGGAGAGTAGGAGGACACTAATAACATCCCACTTAAGTGGGGGAAAAACTCAAGACACTAAGGCAGAAATGAAAGATGGGAGCCTTCACAGTTTTCAGGCAATCAACATGGTCTAAAACCGTGCATGCCAACCATCACCAGTACATAAGGGCTGTGGCTTGTCAACAGTATTGAAAACTTGGCCTGCTTAGGTCTTTCGGTAGGCAAACAGAAGCCAGGAGGAATTTCAGACCCTATTTCCATAATCAAAGTCAAAGCCAGGTGCGTGCATGCATGCTAATTTTGGGACCCCATGGACTGTATCCCCCCAGGCTCCCCTGTCCATGGGATTCTTCAGGCAAGAATACTGGAGTGGATTGTCATGCCCTCCTCCAGGAGATCTTCCTGACCCAGGGATCAAACCCACATCTCCTGTGGCTCCTGGACTGAGACGGATTCTTTACCACTGAGCCACTGGGGCAGCCCCAAAGCCAGGTACATGAGTGTTAGTAAGTGATCTTAAAGTGGATCACCTCCTCCTAGTTTGCCCAGGATTGTTCTTGATTTGGAATGACTTCTGTAAGTTGACTTAAAAGTTTACAATAAAAAATAGTCCTGGAAGAAAACACATTTATTTCATTTTTGTCCCCCACCCACCCCATAGATTGAACGGGTTTTCCGGAAGATATATCAGTTTCTGTTTCCTTTCCATGAAGATGATGAAAAAGAGCTCCCTGTTAGTGAGAAGTTCACTGAGGAAGATGTACAGCTGACGCAGATAGAGAAGGTGTTCAGCCAGCTGACCGTGGATGTGGGATTTCTCTATAACATGAGCTTTCACGTCTTCAAACAGATGCAACAAGAATTTGACCTGGCTTTTCAATCATACTTTATGTCAGACACAGACTCCATGGAGCCTTACTTTTTTCCAGCTTTTCCCAAAGAGCCAGCAAAAAAAGCACATCCTATGCAGAGTTGGGACATTCCCAGCTTCTTCCAGCTGTTTTGTAATTTTAGCCTCTCTGTTTATCAAAGTGTCAGCGCAACAGTTACAGAGATGCTGAAGGCCATTGAGGACTTACCCAAACAAGACAAAGGCAAGTATTAAAAGATTATTTTTCCTTAGATATCTACACTAAAGTTGAGTTTTATTTAGCTTTGGAAATGGTAACTGTTTCTAAGTCGTCCTACCATGTTTCCAAGAATGGTAGTTAATGGATAATCAAAGTCTCATAGCCTCTTAGAAGAGACTCGGAGGTCTCCCAAACACCAGCCCTCTCCTATCTTTGTCAAGAGCTTTGTAGGGCTGTTTTCTCTTTCTAAAGCGAATGTTCAAAGCTGACAAAGAAAATGCTGGTAAGGTGAGAACTTTAAAAAGATGGTAGCCTTCTTTATTAAAACTCAGGCAGACACTCAGTTCTATTTTGCTTGAACATCATGAGGTTTCTTTTTTTTTTAATTTTAATTTTTTTTAATAAATTTATTTATTTTAGTTGGGGGCTAATTACTTTACAATATTGTAGTGGTTTTTGCCATACATTGACATGAATCAGCCATGCGTTTACACATCATGAGGTTTCTTTAAAATAAGTCCAGGCTCCTCAGCTCCCAGTTAAGGGAAACGCTTTAGTGCCATGTAAAACCAGGACACGTTTAGGGCCCTCCATGGCCTCCTCCGCATCGCTACTGTAATTCCTTAAATCACAACATTTGTGCACAAAACCAGATTCAGTGCTCACAGACAAACCCAAATTTACAGAAATAGAAACTTCTGTTAACTTATAAGAATCGCCTTCTATCAGTACCACTCATGCCCCCTGATATTCTATGTTGGAAAAGCAATCCTGCTTTATATTTTTAAATTAATTTGGCAGCACTGGGTCTTAGTTGCAGCATGTAGGATCTAGCTCCGTTACCAGGGATTGAACCCAGGCCCCCTGCATTGGGAGTGCAGAGTTTTAGCCTCTGGACAACCAAGGAAGGCCCTGCTTTATGTTGTAACACAGAAGGAGGTTCCTTCTTTGGGATTCTGTGGAGTGGGTGGGACCCAGCATCTCAGAAATGAGAGATGTCATGTGGGCCACAGGTAGAATCTGTGTTTCCTTGAACTTATCTCTGTGGACCATTAGACCAAGGACAGGTATGTTCTTTGATGAAAAATAAAACAAGCTCCTTCCAGAAATCCTGCTGTTTGTCCATAGGATTTCCCAGGCAAGAATACCGGAATGGGTTGCCATTTCCTTCTCCAGGGGATCTTCCCAACCCAGGGATGGAACCTCGGTCTCCTGCACTGCAACCTGATTCTTGACCATCTGAGCCACCAGGGAAGTCCCTTTCCAAAGATACTCACATCCTAATCCCCAGAACCTGTGAAAATATTAAGTTACATGACCAAGGGAATTGTGGCTGCCAATCAGTTGACCTTAAAATAGGGAGAGTGCAACTTCCCTGGTGCTCCAGTGGCTAAAACTCCTCACTCCCAGTGTAGAGGGCCTGAGTCTGGTCCCTGATCAGGAAACTGGATCCTTCATGCCAGCATGAAGATCCTGCACTCAGCAACGAAGATCCTGTGTACTGCAACTAAGACCTGGTGAAGCCAAATAAATAAATAAAAATTAAACTTAAAAAAAGAAAAAAACAACAGAGAGAGTATTTGGGGTTGTCCGGGTGGCTCCAGTGAGATCACAAGGGCTCTTAATAGTAGCAGAAGGAGGCAGAAAAGAATCGATAGAGATGGCAGAGTGAGAGGGACTTGGCCCTACTTTGCTGGATTTGAAAACGGAGGAAGGGAACTGGGAGCCAAGGAAGGTGGTGGCCTCCAGAAACTAGACAGACACGGAGATGGATTCTCTCCCAGAGCCTCCAGAAAAGATCAGCCCTGCCAACACTCTCATTTAGTCCAGAGTCCCATTTCAGACTCCTGACCTACAGAACTGTAAAATAATCCATGTTGTTTCAAGCCACTAAATGTGTAGAATCTGTTACAACAGCGATAGGAAACTGTTACATGCCTCTCATCAATAATGTACTCTCTGAGTGGACTTCCCTAGTGGCTCAGTGGTAAAGAATCCGCCGGACAAGCGGGAGATGCGGGTTTGATCCCTGAGTCCGGAAGATCCCCTGGAGGAGGAAATAGCAACTCACTCCAGTATTCCTGCCTGGAGAATCCCACAGACAGAGGAGCCTTGCAGGCTGCAGTCCATGGGGTCACAAAAGAGTCAGACACGACTAAGAGACTAAACAACAAGATTCGATAAAATTATGTAGTATAGTCGGTTCACACAGCGCTGGGTGCTTAGGTGATCTGGATTTTAATCCTGCCCTGGAGAATGTTGCTGTCTTTAATTTTCCCCTGGAGGAAACAGGCAAGCTGGGAGAACAGATGATTTACTAGAAGTAACTGCCTAGAAGGGGTCCTGAGGCTCTGTGCTGGCATGGCTGAAGGGAGGTGATGGGTCACTGCCATGGGAATAGAATGGGGAATGGCTAGACCTAGAATTCACCACCCCTGAATATAGCAGGTATTAATCTAGATGCTACACATAAGACAAGGGTAGCTTATGATGCAGATGACACAGCTCCTGACTTTTTTAGGAGTTCAGTTTAGAGAAAGGAGGGCTTCCCTGGTGACTCAGATGGTAAAGACTCCACCTACAATGCGGGAGACCTGGGTTCAATCCCTGGGTTGGGAAGATCCCCTGGAGGAGGGCCTGGCAACCCACTCCAGTATTCTTACCTGGAGAATCCCCATGTACAGAGGAGCCTGGAGGGTTTACAGTCCACGGGGTCACAAAAGAATCTGACACGACTGAGCGGTAAGCATCAGAGAAAGGAAAACAGATCAGTGGACGATTTACACAACCGTGTTGTAACTGAAATGACAGAAGAAGGTACAGAAGAAGGACAAGATTCGGATGATTAGGATGATAAGACCGGATCCCTCCTCTGAGGGACTCAGAGACTAACAGAGAAGACAAAAATGAACAGCCCATCGTGCAGAGGTGTTCTACTGTAGAATTTATGGGGGTTCTGTGAAACTAGAGGAGATGCCTCTAAATCTATAGGGAGTGGGAAAAAGTATTCTGCAAAGCGGGTGCTGCTTTACCCAACAGAAGATCTAGCAAATGCCTGGTAGGTTTTTAAACAATAAACTTCACAACTTATCTCAAAATGGAATGTTTCATTGTTTAACATCAAGGATTTAATGTAACAGAATATCATCAGGTTACCAATTAATAATAAATTTTTCCTAGTGTGAAACAGTTGGGAACTATCAATTTTCTGTTGCATGCACTCCTTTTTATATCATCATTTTTATATGGACAATTAATTCTTTTAGAACCAAAAGAGGTTCTCTTTAGATGTTTAGATCTGCTTTAGATGTTTTCCTAAATCTTTGAACTACTGTTCATAACATTATATATGTGAAATGCAAAAAAAGAACAGTCATAAAGTAAATACCTACCTCTAGTTTAAGAAACAGACATTTCTAATATCTCTGGAACTCCAATACACATTTGAATTATAGCTCGAAAAAATTAAAACTTGTTGTTGTTCAATTGCTAAGTCATGTCTGACTCTTTGCACCCCATGGACTGCAGCACAACAGGCTTCCCTGTCCTCCACTATCTTCCGGAGTTTGCTCAAGTTCATGTCCATTGAGTCGGTGATGCCATACAATCATCTTATTCTCTGCCAAAGATAATTACTGGAAAAAAATTTAACAGAAGCCCCCAAAGAAAAGTGGCTTATAATTCCCTATTTAGTTAATACCAGTGACATCAGAAATAATAATCATAAAACTAAGACACACTAACTTTAAAAAAATTCAAATATTCAAAGGAACAAAATAAATGCAAGCTGCCTTCTCCCACCCCTTTAAGTCTCTCTTCCAAAAGACAGTGACTATTAATAATTCCTCAAGATTCCTTCCTGAAAATAAAATTATTTGCATGAACCTCTGTGTGGGAGGTTGGAATTGAGGCAAGTAAGTAGTAATAATAGTAATGATGAGTAGTAATATTAATATTATATTTTAATAGTAATGAGATTATGGATTAAAGGATATATGCACTTTTAATAGATGTCAAATTGTCTTAGCAACTGGTTGTACCAGTATGCCCTCCTGCAACTGAATACAGAACAAAGATTTTGAAAGCTCTGGTTAGAAAGAGAAATGCCATTGCACCCATGCCTTTAAAGTTCAGACTCTCTAATGACACTGATGTGAAACTGCTGTGTTCCTTGCAGATTCTGCCCACGGTGGATTGAGTTCCACAACGTGGCCTGTGCGGGGCAGAGGGCTGTGTGGAGAACTTGACCAGAACTCGTCGGAATGTTTCCAGTTTCATGCAAGATGCCAGAAATGTCAGGATTACCTATGGGCAGGTAAGTGATTATTATTTTCTCAGGATTTCGATTGCCTTCTGATCAGAGGCCAAAATCTCACTTTTACAAGCACTGTGGATTCATTGACTTCCCTTCGAGCAATTTTTCACAAGCTCAGGGACATCTAGGGGTGCTCAGGGCAGGTTTATAGACTTTTATTATTAAAAAGTAGGTCAACTCACTTTTTCTCTTTTTGAAACTCCCTTGTTGTTCCCATGAAAAACATGTATGGTTAAGGACCAAACAAACACTCAAGTGAGCAAAAGAGATCTCTGGGCAAATTAAGGCAATTATTTTCTTTTTAATGTAAAGAGAAAAAAAAAAACCACCCAGGAAGAAGTATTCACATTGTGTAAGCAAATTTTTGGTCAAGTGAGTTTTTTGTTTGTTTGTTTAAGTGGCATTAACTTCTTCCAGCTGGTGGGTTAATTATTAACTGTATTTAGTGATTAGTATTGGATTGGCCCAAAATTTCATACATAAGTAACATTTTATGGAAAGACTCAAATGAAATTTTTGGCCAACCTAATTTTTAAATACGAGTAGGAGAAGGAAATGGCAGCCCACTCCAGTGTTCTTGCCTAGAGAATCCCAGGGACAGGGGAGCCTGGTGCACTGCCATCTATGGGGTCGCACAGAGTTGGACACGACTGAAGTGACTTAGCAGTAGCAGCAGCAGCATCTGGCTTAAAACTCAACATCCAAAAAATTAAAATCATTGCATCCGGTCCCATCACTTCATGGCAAATAGATGGTGAAACAATGGAAACAGTGACAGACTTTATTTTCTTGGGCTGCAAAACCACTGCAGATGGTGACTGTAGCCATGCAATTAAAAGATGCGTGTTACTTGGAAGAAAAGCTAGGGCAAACCTAGACAGCATATTAAAAAGCAGAGACATTACTTTGCCAACAAAGATTTGTCTAGTCAAAGCGATGGTTTTTCCAGTAGTCATGTATGAATGTAAGTGTTGGACCATAAAGAAAGCTGAGCACCAAAGAATTGATGCCTTTGAACTGTGGTGTTAGGGAAGACTCTTGAGAGTCCCTTGGACTGCAAGGAGATCAATCCTAAAGGAATTCAGTCCCAAATATTCACTGGAAGGACTGATGCTGAAGCTCCAATACTTTGGCTCCCTGATGCGAAGAACTGACTCATTAGAAAAGATCCTGATGCTGGGAACGGTTGAAGGTGGGAGGAGAAGGGGATGACAGAGGATGAGATGGTTGGATGGCATCACTGACTCAATGGACATGAATTTGAGCAAGCTCTGGGAGTTGGTGATGGACAGGGAATCCTGATGTGCTGCAGTCCATGGGGTCACCACAGAGTCCAACACGACTAAGTGACTGAACTGAACTGAGTGGCTTCTCACAAGCCCCAAGCAGCCTGTCACATCCTAGATCTGACCAACAGCCACCTTTCATTCCTTCCCCAGGAGAAAAATTATTTATACCGGCCCTTCTTACTTTCCTCTGACCCTCAAGTCCCTTCCCCAACTGAAGTCACTTCCCATCTACTAAGGCCTCAACACAAATTTTCTTTTTTTTTTTAATAAATTTATTTATTTTAGTTGGGGGCTAATTACTTTACAATATTGTAGTAGTTTTTGCCATACATTGACATGAATCAGCCATGGGTTCACATGTGCTCCCCCTCCCGAACCCTCCTCCCACCTCCCTCCCCATCCCATCCCTCTGATGGTCATCCCAATGCTCCAGCCCTGAGCATTCGTCCCATGCATAGAACATGGAATGGTGTTCCGCTTCACATATGACAATATACATGTTTCAATGCTATTATCCCAGAACGTCCCACCCTCACCTTCTTCCTCAGAGTCCACAAGACTGTTCTATGCATCTGTGTCTCTTATTCTGTCTTGCATATAGGGTTACCGTTACCATCTTTCAAATTCCATATATATGCATTAGTATACTGTATGGGTGTTTTTCTTTCTGGCTTACTTCACGCTGTATAATGGGCTCCAGTTTCATCCATCTCAACAGAACTGATTCAAATGTATTTTTTTAATGGCTGAGTAATATTCCATTGTGTATATGTACCACAGCTTCCTTATCCATTGGTCTGCCGATAGACATCTAGGTTGCTTCCATGTCCTGGCTATTGTAAACAGTGCTGCGATGAACATTGGGGTACATGCATCTCTTTCAATTCTGGTTTCCTCGGTGTGTATGCCCAGCAGTGGGATTGCTGGGTCATATGGCAGTTCTATTCCCAGTTTTTTAAGGAATCTCCACACTGTTCTCCAGTGGCTGTACTAGTTTGCATTCCCACCAACAGTGTAAGAGGGTTCCCTTTTCTCCACACCCTCTCCAGCATTTATTGCTTGTAGACTTTTGGATAGCAGCCATTCTGACTGGTGCCTCAACACAAATTTTCTTACTAAAGCCAAGAAGAACTTTTGATTCCTATACTTCTGCTTCTTTACCTCGCCGAAGCCCTTAAGGGAAGGAAGTTCTAAAAAGTGTGGCTAAGATTTGGAGCAAGAGATCAAATATAAACTCAAGCTTCTTATTGAGCAGATGGGGGTCTTGTTTCTTCAGAATTGCTCACTGGGTGACTCTCCACACCTCTGTTTCATCATTTGGAAAATGAAACTAATATAGCTACTACACACAGGTGTTTCAAGAATTAAGATGTCTGAAGTATTCATGATTCTCATTATTCAAGTGTTTGTGCTTCAAGTCAGAGTTACAAGGTTTCATACAGACACAGAAGTTTTTATAACAGAAGAATATACACTAAGGTGAAAGTGAGTGAAAGTGTTAGTTGCTCAGTCGTGTCCAATTCTTTGCGACCCCATGGACCGTAGCCCACCAGGCTCCTCTGTCCATGGAATTCTTCAGGCAAGAATGCTGGAGTGGGGTGCTGCTCCCTTCTACTGACCGCTTATAAGAATAGTCCGATTCAAACATCCCACCTTCCTTACATCCAGTGAAAGCTTTGAAGAAAAATCTCTCCCTGATTTCCCTGATTGTCACAAGATAACAGAGAAGATGGGGGCGTGGTTTGGGGAGGTGATTAGAGCAAGGTGGTCAAAAGGTACAAAGTGCCAGTTACAAGATAAATAAGTACTGGGATGTAATGTACACCATGATGACTGTAGCTAACACTGCTGTATGATATACAGGAAAATTAAAACAGTAAATCCAAAGAATTCTCATCACAGAATTTTATTTTCTTTTTATTTTATCTATTAACATATGAGATGATGGGTTTTAACTAAACCTACAGCAGTCATCAGTTGACGGTATGTGTAAGTACAACCTTCCGGATTTATTACTGTTAATAGTTTCTGTGTAACCCTGAATACTCATTGGAAGGGCTGAAGCTGAAGCTCCAATACTTTGGCAACCTGAGGTGAAGAGCTGACTCGTTGGACAAGACCCTGATGTTGGGAAAGATTGAAGGCAAAAGGAGAAGGGGGCAGCAGAAGATGAGATGGTTAGATGGCATCACTCACTCAATGGACAGGAATTGGAGGAAACTCCAGGAGATAGTGGACAGGGAAGCCTGGCTTGCTGCAATTCTTGGGGTCACAAAGAACTGGACACCACTTAGCAGCTGAACAACAAGAACAAAATATATTCCTTAAGATTCTTCTGTATACAAGACTATATCATCTGTGAATAGAGATAGTTATACTTTTTCCTTTCTCACGTGATTGTGTTTTGCACAAAGTTTCACCTTTGTTTTAAGGAAACCTTTTTCCACTCTCTGAAAGAGTATTGAGAGTCCCTTGTAGAATTCTCCTTGCCTAAAATCACAAGGGAAGTCACCACTTTCTTCCGCCATAATTTAAATAAAATTTATGCCACTATTTTAAAAGTTTACAACTCTAAACTTGCAAATGAAGACATTTTAAAAGAATATCTGGATATCCTTTCAAATGTGCACTGTATCTTGTTAACTGTGACTCCCTTTGTTTTTGAAATATTTTCTTGAATTACTTTTCAAATGTATGTGCATGTGTGCTAAGTTGTTCAGTCAAGTCTGACTCTTTGCAACCTCATGGACTGCAGCATGCCAGTCTCCTCTGTCCTCCACTGTCTCCTGTTTATGATTTGTCAGTTACAGCTTGTCTGAGAGCTCTGCGTCAGGATGGAGCCTCCGCCATATGGAGCAAACCTAGTTCCACTGTCAGGAGAGAGAGCATGATAAACCCCAAACCGTTCTTAAAGGCTTCCTCAAACAGTGAGACATGTCACTTTGAAGATGGCACGCTCAGTGTCCAGGTGGCAGGAAAGTGCAGTCTCTCCCATGTGTCCTGACCTGAGTATCAAGGAGCAGCCCTAATGACCTTCAGAGACGCTATGGAAAGGAAGAAAAGGAAGAGGAACATTTGCTAAATCTTCAGTGTGTGCTAGCCCTGTGATCAGGCACTTTGCAGTATTATTTCATTCACGCACTTTGAACCTGGTTGAAAACTCACTCGTGGTCAAAAAGGAAAACAGAAAGCTTAAGGGCTGGGATTTAAATCCACAATCTTTTTTTCCTTTTTGCTGCGGAGCATGCACGTGTGTGTGCTCAGCCACTTCAGTCATGTAGGACTCTGCGATCCCATGGACTGTAGCCTACTAGGCTCCTCTGTCCATGGGACTCTCCAGGCAAGAATACTGGAGTGGGTTACCATGCCCTCCTCCAGGGGATCTTCCCAAGACAAGGATCAAACCTGTGTCTCCTGCATGGCAGGCGGATTCTTTACCACTGAGCCACCAGGGAAGCCCCTAAATCTACACTACCCAACTCCAAAGCCCATGGACCTTTTCCTTTACCCTGTTACTTCCTTCTTTGCTAGACTGTCCTGCTGTTCCTGAACTACACACAAAGGCTGATGAGGCCCTTGAGTTGGTCAACATATCCAACCAGCAGTATGCCCAGGTTCTCCAGATGACCCAGCGTCACTTGGAGGACACCACATATCTGATGGAGAAGATGAGAGAGCAGTTTGGTTGGGTAACAGAGCTGGCCAGCCAGACCCCAGGAAGCGAGAACATCTTCAGTTCCATAAAGGTAATGGGGAGCCGAGAGCAGATATGGAGGTTACATGTGCATATGTTGATTTTTCTGTTTCTTATTAATTCCATCTGAATCTGAAAACAAGCTGCAGAAGGATATTCATACACTGTGATTGTCCTCAGGCTGACTTGTGCACGGCCTTTAGAAAACAAGACACTCTGGAGAGAAAACCAACTTAAAACACAAAAGACTTTCTAATCCAGAGATGGCTAATTCTTTTTTTAAATCATACTGCACTTTATTATTTTTTTACAGCATTACTTATGTGTTTTTGGTTATGCGGGGTCTTCATGGCTGTGTGGGCTTTTCTCTAGTTGCACTGCATGGGCTTTTCATGGCAGTGGCTTCTCTTCTTCAGGAGCAGAGGCTCTGGTGCACGTGGCCTCAGTTGTTGTGGCGCACGCGCTGAGTTGCCCCGCGGCACATGGGATCTTCCCAAATCAGGGATCGAACCTGTGTCTCCTGCATTGGCAGGCAGACTCTTTACCACAGAGCCACCAGGGAAGCCCCCAGTGATGGCTAATTCTAACTAGAGCTATAGTGTGATAACTGAAACAGGTAACCTTGAAGAAACCTGGCCAACATTGTTTCTAAGAAAGAAGATTTTCAGGTAAAGAAACTTCAGTTCAAAAGCTGGCTCTGAAACTTACCAGCTGAGTGAGTTTGGGAAAATTCCACCTGGAAATTTTTCCACCTGGAAAATGGGAATAAAATAGCTCCTTTAAAATGGGTGCCTGTAAAGTGATGAGTATAGATTCCTTATCTGAAACAAGAGCTCTGTAAATTATAGCTCTCACTAGCTTTTGACACAATAAGCTGCTGACTTACTTTGAAAATTAAACACATTTTTATATTAATATTCATGAATAATTGGATTGCCATCTTAAGTTGCACTTATACCATGTCTCCCACTTCTCATCAATAACTCCTGTTGCATAACATAAAACAGTGATTGGATTTCTTTCCTAATGCTCCCCCACTCCACACACACATATGACATTAATACACAATGCACCAGGCTAGTGATTCCTGATGAGGTTGGTATTGGTGGGCTCCTAAAAAGACCTGGATACAAAAATCACTGGGCAGAGCTATCGGAGGTGCAGTATTTTATGCAGCATGTAATGTTAGTGCCCCACCCAGACCAATCCTAACTGCTCATCCCTGCAACCTTCTCCAAAGGGTTGTCCTTGGAGCCACTTATCCCTCAGGATCAGGCTGCAGCTGGAGCTCACCTGAAGCCACTTCCTGGATTAGCTTCTCCCTCTTCTCTGTCTTGCTTGCCTCATCCCCTTAAAAGCTCTCCCTGAAAGCACTCTTCATAAATCACTGTGTCAGACGCCAAGGCTCTGCTTCTTGGCAATCTGACTTAAGACATCTTGTATCCTAGTGAATCACTGTCTTTCAAACTATGAGGTCAATGGTTGAGAAATAAGTTTAGAGTCACAACTGGCACATTAAAACAAAACAAACAGAAAACGGAATAGGACAGACTGGAAGAAAAAAAACATTAGAGTGCGTTGTATCTAATAAGTCAGATGCGTATGTCATGGAGCTTTCCTTTCCATATGTCTGTTTATATGTGTGGATACATCATACAGGGCTTCCCAGGTGGTGCTAGTGGTAAAGAACCTATCTGCCAATGCAGGAGACATAAGAGATGTGGGTTCGATCCCTGGGTCAGGAATATCTCCTGGAAGAGAGCATGGCAACCCACTCCAGTATTGTTGCCTGGAGAATCCCATGGACAGAGGATGCTGGCGGGCTACAGTCCATGGGGTCGCAATGAGTTGGACATGACTGAAGCGACTTAACACACATACACACACGTTATACTTAAGACCTTTTTTTCTTTTTATTGAAATGTAGTTATTTACAATGTTGCATTCGTTTCAGATTTACAGCAAAGTTATTGTTTTATATATATATATTCTTTTCAGATTGTTTTTCATTATGGGTTATTACAAGGTATTGAACGTAGTTCCCTGTGCTCTATAGTAGGTCCTTGTTGTTTATCTATTTTATATATAGTAGTTTGTATCTGTTAATCCCAAATTCCTAATTTATCCCTCCCCCTTTTCCCCTTTGGTTAGCATAAGTTTGTTTTCTAAGACATGTGTTTTTGAGTCATGGTGAAAAACTTGTTTGTAACCACAGACCATAGTCAAAAGGTTTTGAAAGCCACTATCAATTCCTGCTGACTCTCTAATCCTATTACTTCATTAGCTAGATCATTCCCTAGGAGCATAAAATAATGTGACATATTTTGACATATGTGTTCATCCTCACAAGTGTAGACTTTTAGTTTAAGGATAAAAATTCTTGTAAGGAATGAGGAAAAATAAAATTTTAAGAAAAATTTTAATAGTGTATTCAATCTTTAGAAGATAGAGGCAGTATTTAATTCTTTTTATCATCATCAAGATTTCCAGTTTATGCTTCAATTTGCTTCCATTATAGTGTCTCTGAGTAACATTAACTGATTTAACTAAAATTTTTGATATTTTTAAATATATTTATTTTTTAATTGAAGGATAATTGCTTTACAGAATTTTGTTGATATTGATAACAAAGGCATTTCCATACAAGATACTCTGTATAAAGTAAAATTACATCATTTTTGGTGATACATTTTGCTAATAATAATAACCACTAAAAAGCATTTACTATTTTTCAGGCAATGTTCTAAGAACTTTCCCCATGTATTATATAATTGAATACACTCAGTGTTCCTATAAGATGAGTGTAATTGTTTTACAAAGTTTTCAGATAAGGTACAGAGAAGTTACACAACTTGTCTGAGATCACACAGCTAGTAAATGGTAGAACTGGGGTTCAAGGCCAAACAGCTTTTCTTCAGGATCCTTGGGCTGAACTGCCTGTAAAAGTTATTTTTCTTAAGACGACTCTTAGCTCATCATGTGATGGAAAGTACAAATCTATAAAACAGCACATACTGAAGAGGAATCTTCTGTAAAAAATACACAAATTCCAGCAGGTGAAAAAAGCTATGTGCTTTAGGTTGTAGTTACATGGGTGTTAGCATTATAATTATTTATTGATATAGACACAAATGCTTTATGTCTAGTTCAGTGTGTTTTATTTAATTACCAAAAGGAAAAAAAAAGGAAAGCTATGGTAGCTTTATAAACTAGAGTCAAGAAATCACCAATTTTTATTTGACTTCTTAATATTTTGCTTTAGTTTTTTTTGATAAGGAGATATATTTGAAAACATTTTCAAAATAATTCTCTTTAGATTACAAGTTGCATGTCATTACAGTTTCATTTAATTAAATCGAAGTATATACACTTAAGAACTCATTAAGAGAGTAAATGATGTGCATTTCAGATGACTGGTTCTTACAAAAATTACACATAAAACCATAAAGTGTAAATTTGCTACAGAAACTCAGTACAAAATTTGGTATATCACATTAACATTTGTGGCACAGACAGCAAGTGTGTGCTAAGTCACTTCTGTTGTGTCCAACTCTTTGTGATCCTATGTGCTGTAATCCGCCAGGCTCTTCTGTCCATGGGATTCTCCAGGCAAGAATATTGGAGTGGGTTGCCATGCCTTCCTCCAGGGGATCTTCCCCACCCAGGGATCAAACCCATATCTCTTGCATCTCCTGCATTGGCAGGGAGATTCCTTACCACTAGCGCCACCTGGGAAGAAGCACTCATCAAATACTCCATCCACTCACTCAGACCATCTAGCTTCTCTTGCAGTTAAGTGATATCATGTGTTAATATCTGGCCAGTGAAACATGAACAAAAATGAAGAGTTATTTGTAGACTGAGATAGAGAGGAGCCTGCATGTGGTTATGCATTCTCTTTCTCTACTGAGGGTACAAAGAAAGCCATATGTTGTTACATGTGCTAGTGCACACTGACATGATCTTCCTCTCTTAACCAGGGTCTTGAGCATCTTGGTGGTTCAGAGTCCTTGTGCTGGGACATGTAACATAAGTGAGAGATAAATTATGTTCTATGAAGCCACTGGAATGCTGGGCTAATTTGCAACCTCAGGCACAACCTAGCTTCTCCTGATTAACATGGTATTAAATTAATCCTGAATGTGCGCTAAAAGTTAGTAACCTTTTATTGTATGATCCTGCTTCTTAGGTAGTTCCAGGTGTTCACGAAGGAAATTTCTCCAAAGAAGATGAAAAGATGATAGACATAAGCATTCTGCCTTCCTCTAATTTCACACTCACCATTCCTCTTGAAGAAAGTGCTGAGAGTTCCGACTTCATTAGCTACATGCTGGCCAAAGCTGTACAGCATTTTAAGGAACATTTTAAATCTTGGTAAGCAGAGTGTTTGATTAGAGACATTTGCTGATAGAAATAGATGGTTCTTAAAAGGGAAAAATGACAAAATTAGCTTTTGAATACCTTGGAAACATATTCAACCTCATTAATAATCAAATGCATGAAAACTAAGACAAGTTAACAGTTTTTACCTATTGAATTTGCAAATTAAAAAAAAAATCCTGATAGAATGCAATGAAATGAGAATTCGCATATGTGATTGCTAGAAACATAAACTGGTTTTGCCTTTTTGAAAAACTATTCAATTATACATATCAAGAGTTATAAAATTTCTTTTTGATATAATAATTCCACTTCTGTAATCAATCCAAAGGAGTAAATCTAAAATTGAATTGAAGTTCCCACCCCAAGATCTATAGTTACAAAATTATTTAAAAGAGTAAAATGTTAAAAACAATCTAAATGTCTAAAAACCAGAAAATTGTTAAAAGTTGTGGCTAAATATGCTCCAAATATCTTATAAAAACCATTAAAAATATTTTAAAAATTTAAATTGTGACATGACAACTGCTGAAACAAGAGTTTATTCTAAGCCTATCTATAAGGCAAATATTATTATTACCATCTTCCAGAAAAGAAACTTAGAGACTCAGGGTCCAAGTGTTAGTTGCTCAATCATGCCTGACTCTTTGAGACCCCATGGACTGTAGCCCACCAGGCTCCTCTGTCCATGGAATTCTCCAGGCAAGAATACTGGAGCAGGTTGCCATTTCCTTCTCCAGGAAATCTTCCTGACCCAGGGATGGAACCCAGGTCTCCTGCGTTGCAGGTAGATGCTTTACTATCTGAGCAACCAAATGAATTACTCAAGTCAGTAGGGGGTAGAGGCAAATTTTAACTTAGTTTTCTCTGAATCATAATTGCCACATTAAACTGGTTCCTGTTGGGACATTTGGTAAAAAAAAAAAAAAAAAGTGAAAAATGAGTACAAAACTCTATAAATATAATGATCAAAGCAAAAAAATCTACAATCTTCATTAAAAATAAAAAGAGTTGGCAGGAATTACAATGGGAAACAGATAATTTTTTTAACCTTTCCATTTTTTGATATTTTTACAATTTTCTATAATGAATACATAATTTTGAGATTTCAAATTAGAAGATATGTTGCTAAAATAGCAAGGCAAATGTAGATTGAACACTGTATCAATGTGTTCTGCATCTTTAAACTTTAGTATAAGTAGTTCCATTCCATGGTAATCCTACAGTGAGACAAAATGTAAATCTGTTCGGTCTGCACGGAAAACAACTGAATGACATTTCAGGCATACATTAGTCACTGTCTCTGTTAAACTTAGGATGATCTTCTGAATTAGTGGCACAATTAGAACTGTACATTGTATTCTCCTTTGGTAAAATGGTCAATCTTAAAGAAGCATTAAATGTTAATTCTAAGTTATTACTCATAAGGGACCTTGTTAGTAGGTCACCATCAATGTATAATTAAGCTGGGTATTACTGGATTCGCTGCCTCTCCCTTTATCTCTGAATTTTGGAGAAGTTGTTACATCAATCAACCAGTATCTTTTTAGCATGTACTAAGTGAAGGCACGGGACTTCCCTAGTGGCTCAGATGGTAAAGAATCTGCCAGCAATTCAGGAGACCCTGGGTCGGGAAAATCCCCTGGAGAAGGGAATGGCTACCCACTGCAGTATTCTTGCCTGGAGAATCCCATGGACAGAGGAGCCTGGTGGACTACAGTCCATAGGGTCACAAGGAATCGGACATGACTGAGCAACTAACACTTTCACTTTAAGTGAAGACACAAGACCCAGGTACTGTGGAGGAGAAAACGATGAGTTAGGGAGAGAAAAGATGCACAGAACAGTAATTTGAGGTGGCATTTAGTGAGTGCCCAAGGGGGCCCTCTGAGAGTGGAAAGTGTCTTTACTTTCCATGGGGGAAAAACTTCTCAGGTGACATATTTCCTTGTTTTCTCTTCTTTTCCTGTCTGTCTTGTATCTCCCTCATCCTTTCCTCTTCTTTCCTCTTTCTCTCCCTCCTTCCTCTTCCCAAAATATATGATATATATCATATATACTTTTGATCATATATATATGATCATGTGATCAAAATATAAAGATGAAAGACGTCCCTGGTGGTCCAATGGTTCAGACACCGCTCTTCAATGCAAGAGGTGTGAGTTTGATCCCTGGTCGGCTGCTGTGTGGTACAGCCAAAAAATGAAATAAATAAACAAAACATTTACATAAAGGTGAAAATATTCCCCCAAAGATTCCTCAATTAGGGGAAAATGTGAGCAAATGGAGCCAGAAAGACCAGAGTGCCTAGATCCTGGGGACCCTGAGAAGTCCTATTAAACTGTTCTCCTCCCACGAGGGCCCTTTGCCACCTCCCTCTGTCCAGAAACCTCCCCGGTATGAGTTTGAGTTCTCTCTTCACTGGTAAGCAACCAAGACAATTAAAAGTCAATTAAAAGACAGCAGGGTTACCGTGTGCCTCACAGAATGAATGGAGAAGCTGGGCAGCCGTGCCTGGGGCTTCAACTCCGTAGGCCACAGTGAGACGCTGCAGGATTTTGAGAAATGAAACAACATGTTTGTGCTCAGATGGGATTGACAACTTATTTCTGACTGAATAATAAAAATATTTCCAATAAAATTCTTTCCCAGATTGTGGAATGAAGAGGCTGCAATGATATTGGAAATATGTTGAAAAATCGCGATAGTGGACAAATTATTTATTAGTAAGGCTCACAGAGTGATCTTTTGCAAAGGCAGTATTATTTTTTTAATATTTTTTTAATTCTAAAAGTAACAATCACAAATTCCAAACATTTAGAAGACAAAATATATCCACAATCCCCAGTCTTCACAAAACTGCTTGCTTATTTTTTATTCACATTTTCTACTTATCTTCTTAGATAGATTCCAGGAAACAGAATTATTTGCTTAAAGGTTCACATTTGATTGAGACATATTGCCAAATTTGATAGCAGCAATGTCTAAAGTCCTATTAATACTTTCTCATATCCTAATTAGTGTTTTGATTTAAAAACTTCACTAATAAATGAAATTTTTTACTATTATAAGTTTATGTTTTTGATTATTTGTGAGAACAAACATCTTTTAAAATTTGCTTACTAGTTGAATTTCTTTTGTGCATCCTAGTCAAGGCAGCAGGTAGGTTTTTGTCAGTGTTTGGATTAGATCAACACATCAAGGTCTCAAACCTGCCATCAGTGGAAAGAGCAACATACTAAGGAAAGGAACAGTAAAGATGGAGGAAAGAAACACCCTTGTCATTTCCTTTCAAATCTATGAATATTTGTGAGGTCCTTACTCCAAGAATGTAGCTCATTAAAACATGAATACCAATTTTATAGGTTAGAATATACATTAAGAACCCTCTCCTGGAATTCTCATCTACTCATCTAGTATCCTAAGTGCCCAACTTTATTGATTGGTTTGCCGTGTGTTTATCTCCCTATTCCAAAATTTCCCGGCTGCCGTGGTCAGGATCCACAGTAACAGGCTGTAACATAATGTCTTGCATGCCCCAAGTATCTAATAAGCGTTTGGGAATTGGTTCTTACCGTAATTATCAGAATGAAAGGCACTCATAGGAAACGCATTGAGTAAAGTAGTGTGCCATAAGCAGTAGAAGTTTACTGAACAAATACTATGTACATGCAGAATGCACTCCAGAAGGAGTGCTTTATCTTCACATCAGAAACAAGGGCCTACTTAGAGGTTTCATGAGCCTGGGCAACTGAGGAGATCCCTTTGAGCAGTATTATTAAAAACATCCATACAGATGAATTTTCTGTTATTTTGCTGTGTGTTGATTTTTTCAAAAGCCAAGAGTATTCTGTTACTCATCCTAGACTTTATTTCAAAGGAAAAAATGCCCTCTGTCTGTAAGTAATTTATTAATATTTTGATTATTGATGCTTTTTGTGAAGGTAAAAACTGATACATCCTATACACAGGAAACAGAATTACCTCTTCAGCTGAGACCTGAAAATCTCAAAATACATAAGATAATGAACTATATGTAGTTGCAGGAAAATATGTCACTTATGCAGATTCTTTACCATCTGAGCCACCAGGGAAGCCCATACATATTGTACAGTACTGTTAATTTTCTTATGTTAAATGGCAGTTTAATAGCTATTCAAATAGAGTTAAAAGTGAACATTCCTTTTTTAGAAAATCAAATGTAAATATCACTGTACTTTATGATATATTCACAGTTTGTATATTAAATATTAAATCACCAGGGTGTCTGTGTTCTATCACTTCTACTATAAATATGTCACTTTCTAATTAACAGAGAATTTTTCTTTCAGTTTGCTTTTGAGTTTACAGTATATAACATTTGACTTATTGAAAAAATCTGTAATTCATTCCTTTGTTCAGTAAAGATCTATAGCTTCTCTATAGTTTTTTATGGTAAAATATGCATAACAAAATTTACAATCTGAATCATTTTTAAGTGCACAGTTCAGTGGCATTAAGGAAATTCATACTGTTGTGCAGCCATCACCATCATCCATTTCCCAGACTTTTTTCATCTTTCCAAACTGAAACTCTATCCCCATTAAACACTAACTCCCATTCCCCAGACCCTGACAACCACCATTCTGTCTCTATGAATCTGACTACTCTAGGTGTGACTCCATGAAGTAAAATCATATAGTATTTGTCCTTTTGCAACTAGCTGATTTCACTTAGCGTTAATGTCTCCAAGGTTCAACCCATGTGGTAGCACGTGCTGGAATTTCTTTCCTCTTTAAGGCTGAATACTACTCTGTTGCACACGTGTATCACATTTTGTTTATCCATTCATCCGGAGATGGACTCTTGGGTGGCTTCCATCTCTTGGCCATTGTGAAGAGTGCTGCCATGCGTATGGGTGTACTGCTTAGATTCTTTTTAAAATTAACAGAACAGTGCTGTCTTTTAACAAGGCCATACACATACTGCATGTAAAACACAAGATGTTTTTGGCTGACACTTACTTAACCTCAAAGTCTGGACCTTGATGCAATATGAGAAGAGGTTCATTTGTCAGTATGTGTCACCAAGGATTACACCGGGGATATATAAAGTCAGTCACTCTATACATAGACTATGTATAGTCAGCCTTTCAAATTATAGAGAGCAATATATTTAAAGAGAGGACTCAAAAAACCTTTAAAACTTTTTTTTTCACCCAGTCTTGAGCTATTTGGTAGGAAGGTTCGTCAGGTAGACTTAAAGTTCAAAGTCAGCCCATTGAACATAGTCAATTTCAAATGAAGTTAAAGCTCTTCTTATATCTGAAGGCTATAGAAAAAAGTATACTATTGATAGAATTCTGGATAGCTTAATGTACAGTAAATCTCAAATAAATAGTCTATTCAGTCATATATTTGATATATTTGTCAAAAAAGGTGCCAAAAAACAAGTTACAAAGGGAATCTGACTATTTTATAGCCAATGTTTATCAAAAATTTGTAGAGTGAAGAAAGGAAAGGGAAATACTGGACTCACTGCAGCTGTCAGAGAAGCCTTTGCGTGCAGCTGACCTGGATTTTAATCCAGGCTGCCAGATTTTCTAGGTGTTTGACTAGGCAAGACCCTTAATCTCTCTAAACCTCTGTGGTTTTATCTATAAAGTGATAACCGTAACGTTTTTTGCTTTATTGGGTAGTCCGGAGAACTACAGTGAGTCATAATGAGAAGCATCAATTGGTGGTGGTGGTGGTGATTAAATCACTAAGTTTTATTCGACTCTTTGCAACTTCATAGACTGTAGACTGCCAGGCTCCTCTGTCCATGGAGTTCTTCAGGCAAGAATACTGGAGTGAGTTGCCATGCCCTTCTCCAGGAGGTCTTCCCGACCTAGGGATCGAATCTGGGTCTTCCACATTGCAGGCAGATTCTTTACCATCTGAGCCACTAGTAATACTATTATTACTTAATACCTGATTCATAGTTGGCTCTTAAAATTTTTAGGTTTCCTACTTTCCTTTGTCTAGTTGTGCCAACATTTTGGAGAGTTTACCCTACAAAGAAGAACCAGTATCCAGATCAATAATATTCAAATGTTCTTGCTCTCATATACCCTAAAAGGAACCTGAAAAATATATATATATGCTGTGTCACACAATTTTTCAGTAAAAGTTGAAAGAATAGGAAATTTTATTTTTCCCATGTATTATAAATATTAGCATCTTAAAAAATAGAACTCATCCTTCTTTTAAATGTGCCCAATGGAATCTACAAATCACAGCCATTTAATACCCAGAATCATCCATTTAAACAAACATACAAAATTTTCTTTAACAGTAAGAAATTTTATCTCATTCCATTTTCTCCTTAAACTCTCATTTTCTTCAGAGAATTTATGCTAATGTAATATGTTTATGCTTAAACAACTTTATTGATCAATACAATGTAAATATTTTTAAAATTTGAATATATTTTAAAATGTCCTGGGACACAAAAATCTAGGTAGCAAATATTCATTCTGGATTGAGTTATATGTACATATAATTTATAATGTACATAATTGGTCAAAATAAACGTTACACATTCCTATGACTATTAAACACAGTGAAATTTTTAACATAAATAGATCTCTTGATGAGAAGAGCTTTTTTTCTCCCAGTAAGTTAATGGATCTATTAATAATGATTATTTCTTCCAAGAATGGGATAGGATTCAGCATCCCTATCATCCTTGTTTTGTGTTTTTATAGATGCAAGCGCTGAGTAAAGCTGAGGGTATAATGCATTTAAAGTTGGACTCTTTTCTCCCCAGATCTTCCCCTGCTGGTTTTGTTTCACTTTTCAGGTCTCAGTTCAAATGTGACCCTCCTCAAGGAGACCTCTCCTGATGGTGGGATCAAAAGTAGTCCTTCTGAACCTGGCTATATAATCGTCATCGCACCCATCACTCTCTGCAGGTGTCTTGTTCAGGGACCTCCCATTGCTACTCTGGGCTAGTGTCAGTTCTTGTGCCAGGAAACTTGTCTGTCTCGGTGATGCCTGGGAGGCACTGTGCTATAAATGCTGTTGGATGAATGAATGATATGCTTGTATGAGAGCATCATTCATTTATGGAGCAGCCACCAGTAAAGAAACCAGGCTCTCTCAGTTATCATCAAACCAAGATCCTCCAAGCAACACAATGGAAGAGGAACCTCCTTGCAGGCCGGGGAGTCTAAGCTTGTATCCTGAGATTCACCCTGCGGTATAAGTGATATTCCACTCTAGCAACTCAAGTGTTAGTCCCTCAGTCATGTCTAACTCTTTGCGACCCCATGGACTGTAGCCCACCAGGCTCCTCTGTCCATGAGATTCTCCAGGCAAGAATACTGCAGTGGGTTGCCATTCCCTTCTCCAGGGAGCAGCTCAAGAGCTCAAAACAACCAAAGGGAAGTAAACACGTAAGAGTAACTGCAACCCGACAATCTGGGAGATCTCCTGTCTGGGATCCTGCACATGGTTGGAAACTTGTGGAGACATTTTGGGTCAGTATGGGGTGGGGAGAATGCCTGCATTTAGTTGGCCCCCCGCCAGTATCAACAGTCCTGCAGTAATTGACATGAAGGACTATCCCTTGCTGGAAGACTGCACCTTTGCACCTCATCTTAGCTTCTAACACCCAGGGGCGCTTTCAAGCTAAGGCAGACAACGAGAGTCCCTATCCCTGTCCGAAGCCTGTTTTCTGAGATCAAGTTTTCAACAGAGCCTTCTCTTCCCAAATGACCATCAGAAAGAAAGCCCACTGCATCTGGAGACAGCACAACCACATCCACCCCATCCAAACAGCACAACCCAGGACCATCAGCCCCAAAGCAGTTACAGGTGACTTTAATACTATGGTTACACTGGTGTGGGCATGGCAGGGTGGCATGGGGAAGGTGCTGGGGGGAGAGGGGAAGAATGAATCTAGCTGACAGAGGAAAAGCCAGCCTAGCAGGTGATGGATTAAATAGATTTACTAGATTAAATTATTTAAAACAGCTGCTCCCTGTGCATTACAGCTTACCCTTTGTGAGCAATCATACAACCAAACAAGCAAGAACATTCCAACTCTGAGGCTCTTGAAATGTTCTCTGAAACACTCCCTTAGCCTAGTCTTAGTGCTTGTTTTTCCCTCTGATTAACCCAAATAGTCTTCAGGATTGATTTATTTTATATTAGGTTTTGTGCCCCAGAAAGACACAAATGCTGGGAGTCCCCTAGTGGCTTAGTAGTTAGGATTCCAGGCTTTTACTACTGTGGCAGCTTCCTACCCAGGTTGAGGAACTGAGATCTCAAGCCAGAGGCACAGGTCAAAGGACAAAAAAAAGTGCAACACTGTTTTTGCTGAGCAGATTAGGCAGACCTGCAGGTGAAAAATATTCACCTTCTTCAGTCTGCAGTAATTGATAAATAACTGATAAGTAACTGATAAATATTCAGTCTTCCCAGAATGTTTTCCTGTTACAAAAAAATTTAACCTTGAGTTTGAGAAGTATCCTATAGCAGAAAGATTCAAGAATCTTGCTTGCCTATCTTTATTGTCTATCAATAAAACTGAGATGGGAGGAGGAGGAAAAAGAAAAACCATCGACTTTACTGAATGGAAAGAAAGTGTTTAGTATGTTTCATACAGAGCCGACATCTCATTCTTCCTAACCCCAGATGCAGCAACAAGAAATTTATTGAGCATCTACTATACCCTCAAGACACAGTTGACTCAAAAGACTGCTGTTGCATGTACATGTATTAGTACCTTTTAAATGCATTATCAAATATTTTATACCCATCAGTGTTTATATTATAAACATTTCACTAATATTGAAAAATTTGGTATTCAAAACTGAAAAGGGCTGGCTGTCATTAAGTTAAAAAGCTGTCTTAATCCATTTGCTTCAGCTGTTGGCCTTGAGTGAGGATGCGGGAAAATAGGAATGCAAATCACTTGCTGGAGTCCCCCCTCAGTTGTAGGAAATATCTCAAAAAAAGGGGGTTTTGTTTTTCGATTTCACGAACACGTGGAAATTGTTCCAGGCTTCCTTTGATCACGGAAAGGCGCGGTCGACCCAGAGTCTTTCCAACGAGAGTGGCTTTTCTCAGGCAACAAACCAAGATACAGCTTTAGAATTTCTTTCTAGGCCAAAGGTTCTTCAATTTTAAAATGGAACACAATCTATTGGGGAAGACGAGAGCCTTCTTATCCCGAGGCCCCGCGAGCTATCGGGCCGCGACGGACCGTTTCTCGCGGGATCGGGTGGGGCCTACGTCACTGAAGCGTCACAGGAAGGGGCGGAGTCCAGCACTGTGGCGGGAAAAGAGACTCCAGGCAAGGGCCTGGAGGCCGTGCCCGCCGCCGTCCGGCCCTCGCAGGCGTGCCAGAACCAGCACTATGCCAGCCGCCGGCTCCGAGCAGCCACGCCCGCCGTCGCCGCCTGCCGTGCAGGGGCAGGGCGCCGAGCCGCGGCCGCCGCCGCACGGAGAGCTGCAGTACCTGGGGCAGATCGAGCACATCCTCCGCTGCGGCTCCAGGAAGGATGACCGCACCGGCACCGGCACCCTGTCGGTATTTGGGATGCAGGCGCGCTACAACCTGAGAGGTGAGGTGACCGCGTCACGGGGGTGGACGTGCCCGGTGCGCGCGGAGCTGCGGTGGGGAGAGCGTTGCGGACAGGCCGGGCCCCGCGGCGGGCGTTTAGCCCTAAACTCTGCAGCGTGAGTAAGGGGAGTGGCCTCCGCCCCACTTTACTGACGCCGAAACTGGACTGGCTCGAACGGAGAAGTGAACTTGCATAAGGTCACACGGACTGGACGGACAGAGCTGGGAGGTAAAAGCAGGCCCTCTGGCTCTTAATCACCCCGTTATGCTGTCTCCCCTAAGCGGGCTTGGCTCTGCAGCGTTAGCCCCAGACTAGAGGCTGGGAGAGGATCTGCCCGGGCTTGCCCGAGGCCTTGACTGCAGGGCCTCTTTTCCGCCACTCCTCTTTCCTCCGCGCTGACTGTTACGCTTTGTTTTTAAAAATTGGAGCCCAGATGACGTGGGCGGGGCCTCGGCGGGAGGAGACCGCTGGGAAGCAGGGGCGGGAACTTGGGGCTCGTGACAGTTCTTCCTTCTGGTCTAGCGAGCCAGCTTTCCTCCCTAATCTTGAAAGAGAAACGCGAGAATCCGAGGAGTTCTTATTAATTTTTTGACGGGGTGAGGGGCGGACCGTGCCACAAGGCTTGCGAGTTCTTAGAACCTGGGCCACAGCAGCGAAAGTGAGGAGTCCTAACCACTGGACCTCCAGGGAATTCCCTTATTTGCTTCGCTGGTGGCTCGGCTGATGCAAGAATCCGCCTGCAATGCGGGAGCCCTGGGCTCGATCCCTGGGTTGGAAAGATCCCCTGGAGAAGGGAACGGTTACCCAGTTCTGCATTCTGGCCTGGAGAATTCCATGGACCGTATATATAGTCCATGGGGTCGCAAAGAGTCCGACATGACTGAGCGACTTTCACTTTCCTGGGGAGAAATGTGTCTTGGAAGTTGTTAGTGCCAGGCTCTCAGGGGACAAAGAGGTGGGATGGGGGTCGGGCTCAGACAAAGGTCTGTGAAACAGGTATGGAGGGTGGTTGTGAGTGGGGAGATCAGCTGTTGGAGGAGGTGCACCCAGGTCAGGGCAGAAACCCTCTGCCACACACCCATTGCAGAGACTGGAAAATCCGGAGCTGCTGTGACCAGATTGGTGTGGACAGTGTGGGGAGTTTTGTCGTGAGCAGAGGGGTCCACCTTCCTGCACTGCTGCATGGTGGCCTCCCATGAGCCGCAGAGGTCATTTTCACTCCAGCCCCTCTGATTAGACTTGGGCACTGTTGGTTAGCTTCGCCTATCTTCAGCTTCCCCATGTGCTCAAAATGGAGGAAATGATCCCCCAAATGGAGGGAATGTAAGTGCTTGAAGACTCTGCCTTTGTTACATGAGTATCACCTGTACAGCTGGCGGAATAGGTACTGAATTTAGAGATAAGCTTTTACATTTTTCTCAGCTGTTTGATGCAGACTTAACCACCTCCTGGTGCCTGTAAAATGGAGATCATAATGGAGCCTCAAGCAGGATTGTATTGAGGATCAGATAGGATTGTGCATATCAGGTGTTTAAACAGTTAACTATTTTTAGTTCAGTTAAAAAATAAAGGTTGGGGACTTCCCTGGGGCTCAGTGGTTAAGACACCATAGACTATAGGGGGCATGGGGTTCACGCCGTTATAGGGGGAACTAGGATCCCGCATACCTCTCGGTGTGGTCAAAAATAAATCTATAAAATGGATAACCAACGAGGATCTGTTATATAACACATGAACTCTGCTCAATGTTACGGAGCAGCCTGGATGGGAGGGGAGGTTGGGGAGAATGGACACGTGTATGTCTGAATCCCTTTGCTGTTCATATGAAACTATCACAACATTTTTCATCGGCTATACCCCAATACAAAATAAAAAGTTCAAAAAGAAAAAAGGAAACAGGAAAGTTTTAAAAATATATAAATAAAGGTTAATTTTCTTTGCATATATTTAAGAACTATTCACTTTTAGCCAGGGCAATATCTGCTATTTCCTGGTGGTGAGCCTGTTCTCCCTGGCAGGATAATCTTGGAATAGGGAGCCTGAGGCTGTGTCCTAGGGCACATTGTGTTGTCTTCACACCTCTGGGAAGGATTCGCACTGACTGGGTAGTGGCTGGTGGCTCTTTTCCCTGTCCACATGGGCATCCCCTCCCCATCTCTCTGTGAAATTCCTGTGTCTGGTGGTCAAGGGGAGGCAGGAGAGTGATCTCACCTGAAGTGTGTCACTGACTTGGGACTGCAGCCTTGGGAAACCCACTCTGATCTGGGGGTGCCCACGTGGCAGAAGGCACAGGTTTCCAATTCCTCTGCAGTCACTTTCCAGGCTTTCTGTCCTGGGGCATGTCCTCTCTTTTTACAGAAAAAGTTGGATGGCACGTTCTGTCTTCTCATCTTGAAATTACATGGCAAACTGTTTTCCAGATGAATTTCCTCTGCTGACAACCAAACGTGTTTTCTGGAAAGGTGTTTTGGAGGAGTTGCTGTGGTTTATCAAGGTAAAGAAGTTGCTGCTATTGGAAGTCAGTAATCTGTTGTCAGTACAGCACCAGCCAAATCCTTTTAAAAGCGCATCATGTCACTCCTTGGCCTAAAGTCCTTAGTGGCTCCTGTTTTATTCAAGGTCCTTACAGTCCTATTTCAGCTCTGGCCTCAGCCAGAGTTGCACTCGCTCTGCTTCTCTCACCCTGGCCTCCTTGCTGATCTTTGAGCACACGGGGACGTCCCCGTTTGGGGCTGGGTACTCACCGCTCCTGCTCCCTGGAATCCCCATGTAGCTCCTTCACCTTCAAGTCTCGACTCTGAGTTTTCCCTGCCTCTGATCTAAAACCGTGATTACCCCCACCCCTCCTTTGTTTCCTCTCTAGAGAAGCCTCATCTTATGTATAAGGTCTTCTCCCTTTACCCCCTTCAAGGGAGAAGGCAGACAAATGAATAAAATACTATCATTTAAAAAATTTTTATTTAAAATAAAAAATTTTGACGTTTAGAAAAGTACTATAAGCTCCATGAGGGGAGAGAATTTCTCTTGTCTGCTGTTGCGGCCCCTGGAACACAGCCTGCCACGCAGTAGGCACTCACAGGGATTGCTCACTGAGTATAGATCCCAGCCGTGCTCTCCTGGGCGGTAAGCCAGAAGAGGCTCTTGAGTAACAAGCTGAGCACGGTGATGGCGGGCAGGGGCCACACCTGGGTCTCCCCTTCATCTCCTGGTTCAGACCAATGAGACTGGCCAACACTGCTCACAGGGTGCCTAAAGAGATGGGCCCTCTTCTGGGCTGGGCTCGAGGTTGGGCTGCCTTCTGCAGGCACTTCTGTGGCCCAAGACCTCGACGCATTTTAGAAAAGGTTTAGGTTTGGATATAGATCTCGAGGATGTTTGCAGACCAGCTAGAGCCCAGGCTGAATGGATGGGGAGGGAGACTTTTGAAGCAACATGAGTGATCAAGAAATGAGTCATTAGAAGTGAAAATAACTAGTACAAACTCAACGACAGAAAGGGAGGAACTGAGATGCTCAGAAATAGAGTACATGCGCTTGTTTGATCTTAAAGCTGGAGTGCGGGATTCTAGCGAGTCCTCACCAGGAAGACAGCAGACCCGCCTCTGATAGTCACTCCACGGGTGACTCAAGATACAGGAGTCGGCGTACCTACACTTCAGCTGGGTCTTTGGGTGAGATGGGGAGATGGAGTCTGTGCTGTAGTTCGTATCTGTTGAGTGCCAAGCGTTTGCTTCTATTATCTACTCCTCCTAGTAATGTGGGTGGTGAATGTTACTACTGTGCTCTTTCTTGGGTGCAGATACTGAGGCTGGAGGGGTCAGGGAGCTGGTCAGAGGAGAAGCGAGGAGATGGCAGGCCTAGAGCTCAGATGTGTGGCCTCACTGCCCTGCTTATAACCATTACAGCACATCATACCCAGAGGCCAAATGGGGTCTTGACCTGGATATACCATCAGGTTACATGGGCCAACTCTGATGAGATGAAATACATAAGAGGAATGTAAAGTTTTTTACTTGGCACCAAGAAAAGCCCAACCCCCCCCATAAGAACCCACACCTTAACTTTGCAAGTACAGGTTGTTGGTAAACATAACTTGATAGTGGTACTTGTAAAGATATGACTGACATATTTGACAGAAAAGGTAATACTGATCAGGCCTATCAGTGGAAATATCCAGCAGGTCTAAGATACACCAAACACACTGCGAGTGAGGAGTAGCTTCATTCTGGGGTGTCACTTCGTCACAGGACACATTTAGTTAAGAAACAGAACGGTTAGATGGGTGCAATGAAAGGACTTGGAGATGTTTAGAAGTCTTGGTTGAGGAGAATAGGAAAAAAGATGTGAGAGAGTGATTGCAAAGAAGGATCAGACTATCCTGGGGGTCTTTGGAAAGTCTGGGCTGGGACTAGCCTGCCTAGTGATGGGGCGTGTCAGGTGCTGCCCGTCTGTCAGCACAGGCCCACTTGTGGTTGGCCTGGAATTCACCGGATGCCCCGTCTCTTATAGGGATCCACCAACGCTAAGGAACTGTCTTCCAAGGGAGTGAAAATTTGGGATGCCAATGGGTCCCGAGACTTCTTGGATGGCCTGGGCTTCTCCAACAGAGCTGAAGGGGATTTAGGCCCAGTTTATGGCTTCCAGTGGAGGCATTTTGGGGCTGAATACAAAGATATGGATTCAGGTGAGGAGCTGGAGGGGGGCCTTGGATTTCCTGAGTGCCTCTCACAGCCGGGGTTTTTTCTGTGGCTGCAAGTGAAGCCTGGGGGATAGGAAGCTGATGATGGGGAAGTGGATATATAACTTGGACCTTGTGAGGGGCTGCTTCGGATCCAGGGGGAGGGTCGGGTCACACACCAGGTGGTCAGCACTTGTGGGTCTGGGCACCTTCCATACCTTGTTCATCAGCAGACAGTGACCTGGTGGGTGGTCGGTCGCTGTGTTGGAGGCAGGTCGGAAGTTCATCTGGGGATGAGTCTCAGGGACTGACTGCCTTGTGGTCACCTTGATCTCCCTTTTCAAGACCGAACCACCCAGCACGCTGCCGGTGGCACTGATGTGACAGCATCTGTCTTGGTCGCCCTCTTTTCCCCACCCTGCTGGGGTGGAGGAGATGAAACCTCTCACTCCTGGATGCCCACCCTCCTCTGTCACTTGGTGGCACCACCTCTCACATAAATTAACGTTGGTAAAACCCACAGCACTTAACAGATTTCTCCAGCTTTGCAAATTTGTGTGCAGTTTTAGCCTATGGAGATTTATGTAGCCATCAGCACAATCAAGATACAAAACTGTTCCAATTAGAGGTCATCTTTTTTAAAATCTTTTCTGGAACTGTGATAGTGACAGGGCTTTCTTCCCCCAAATTAAGAACTCCTGGACTCAAGCATAGTCTGACTCCAGCAAACAGACATTTAACCATAGAGGTGGGAGGCTTTGCACATCTCAGCTTCCAGTTCACTTCAGAAGGAGGCAAGTTCAGAGACCGGACATGGGAGAAAAGTACAGGGTGGTATAATAGGTTTCCTGATGTTTACAGGTCAGTAGCTGTTTAGCTGTTAAATTGTAATTTTTGGTGGGAGTGTTGGAAGGCTAGTATCTAGATGACAAAAAGGAATCCTCATCACCTGTTGTTGGACCACGTAGGGTAGGAAACATTCTACTGCAGATCCAGTCCTGCCTGGCAGTGAAGTGGGACAAGAATGGTTGATGGTACAGACACGATGTCCCGTGGGGACCACTGGAAGAAACTGATTGTTGAGGATGAAGGAGGTTTAGCGATAGGAGAAGAGGGAGGAGGGACACCGTGGCCAAGTATTTGAAAGTCTCGTAAGTAGTGGGAAAATAGACTTATGACTCCAGAGGACAGACCTAGGAACCCAGACTCAACCCAGCAAAGTATGAGACGTCAGTACTGTTCACTGGATATCGTGTGACTGGGCCGGCGGGGCTTTGGGGGGAGGACAGTGTGCTCGGTGACCTGGGGCCCTCTCCCAGGATGCCGTGGTTCACATGTGTGGTGGTCTCTTGTTTTTGCCAATTCTGCAGATTATTCAGGTCAAGGAGTAGATCAACTGCAAAAAGTGATCGACACAATCAAAACCAACCCTAACGACAGACGAATCATCCTGTGTGCTTGGAATCCAAAAGGTTGATGGCACTGCAGTCATCCTCCCGGGTCCTAACTGAGCCTTGAGCAGAGACGCCGGGTCGGAGGTGGTCCTGGGAACTGTCCGCGGCTGCACAGCTGCTTGTGTGACCCTGGCCATGTCCCAAGTGGCTGCATTTTTACCTTAAGAGAGCGAGCTTGGGCCCAGATGAAGTTAATTTGTGTGTTTACTGGTTTTAATTATAAAAATACACATGAAAATTTAACATTTTAGGTTGGGACAGTTGGAATTTCAGATCGCCTCCACCTCACAATTATGAACCTTTTAAACAATTGTAAAACTAAGGTCTCCCAAGGTGTAGTAAACAGCCTGAGTGGGATTCTTGCATTAATGATAGCAATTTGAGTACAGGAGGGTGTGCCTGAGTCACCAGTCTCTCATGGTCCCTGCAAATGAATTCATTTCCCCTGTGCTTGTGGCTTGGTGGCACGGCGGTGGCCCAAGTGATTCATTTCAGCTCGGATGAGAGCAGGTGGCCTCAACAGTCAGTGTACACCCACAGAGGCCTCATGGTGATGGACAGGTCTCCGTCAGCCTTATGCCATCCCTGGGGTGGGAATGGTTCGTGGGGGTCGCTGGCCCAGTGGCTCTTCTCACCATCTCCGCTGTAAGAGCTGGTTTCTGCTGCTTTTTGCTTTGCTTAGAGCTGTGTTCCTTAAAAACCACCTCCTCCTGAATTTCCCCTGTATTGGCCCCTCAGATCTCCCTCTCATGGCCCTCCCCCCATGCCATGCCCTCTGCCAGTTCTACGTGGTGAATGGTGAGCTGTCCTGCCAGTTGTACCAACGGTCGGGAGACATGGGCCTGGGTGTGCCCTTCAACATTGCCAGCTACGCCCTGCTCACCTACATGATCGCACACATCACGGACCTGAAGGTGGGCTTCTCTGGGTGGGGTGGAGGCGGGTACCAGCCTAGAACACTGGGCCGTGAGGTCCTGTCATGTGGGAGAACCAATGGCTGAGAATTCCAGGTCTTTGTAGTCTTTAGATGCAGTCTGTAAATGAGATGAACTGCTCACTCTGACTTGCCTGGAGCAGTTATGGCTTTGGATCAACTTTTCTCAAAAGTGATACTGGTTAAATTTCCTTGTGAAGAGCTTTGGGATGTCTGCATGCTCACGTGTTTTTACATGATGTGTTGTAAAGGAACTCAAACTAAAGCCTTGACAGTTTCGCTTTCTTCTGTGGGGTTTAGCCAGGTGACTTCGTACACACTCTGGGAGATGCACACATTTACCTGAATCACATCGAGCCGCTGAAAACTCAGGTAAGAAATGTGCCTGTCACACTTTGGGGTTTGGTACCTTCTGTTGAGACCTTGTCCATATGGGAGGCGTCCCTCCTGTAATAGATGTTCTCCTCCAGGCTCTGATGGAGCTGAGGAGGACAGGCTTCCAGGTTTGTGGATGGTGGTGGACAGGCAGGGACCAGGCAGATGGGCCTCAGTGGCCACAGACACTGAACGTGACAAGTGCTGTGAGGTACTGCACGTGTATATATTCTTTCCCATTGTGGTTTGTCCTAGGATACTGAATATAGTTCCTGTGCGATACAGTAGGTCCTTGTTTACCCATTTTATGTATACCAGATTGTGCCTGCTAATCCCAGTACCCACTCCTCTCCCCCTTGGCAACCACCAGTCTGTTCTGTCCATGATCCTATTTCTGTTTCAGGGACAGGTTCATTTGTATCATATGTTAGATCCCACACTTAAGTGACATCATATGGTATTTGTCCTTCTGGCTTTGCTTAGTATGATTTCCGGGTCCATTCATGTAGCTGCTAATGGCATTTCATTCTTTTTTTATGGCTGCGTAGTATTCTATTCTGCCTCTGTGTGTGTGTATCTGTATATATGTGTGTGTGCAGATATCTGCATACACATAAACCTTATCTTTATCCATTCATTGATGGATATTTAGGTTGTTTCCTTGTCTTGGCTATTGTGAATAGTGCTGCTGTGGATACAGGGGTGTGTGTATCCTTGAATTACAGTTTTGTCTAGATATATGCCCAGGAGTGGAATTGCTGGGTCATATGGTAACTGTTTTTGGTTTCCTGAGGAACTTTTCATACTGTTTTCACCAGTGGCTGCACCTGTTTACATTCCCACCAATAGTATAGAAAGATTCCCTTCTCTCCACACCCTCTCCAGCATTTGTTATACTTTTTAATGATGGCCATTTTGACTGGTGTCAGGTGGTACCTAATTGTGGCTTTGATTTGCATTTCTCTAATTAGTGATGTTGAACACTGTTTCATGTGCCTGTGGGCCATCTGTGTATCTTTGGAGAACTGTCTCTTTAGGTCATCTGCCTATTTTGAAACTGGGTTTTTGTTGTTGTTGAGTATATTACAGAGCTGTTTGTGTATTTTGGAAATTAAGCCGTTGTCAGTGCATTGTTTACAAATATTTTCTGTAGATTGCCTTTTAGTCTATGGTTTCCTTTTGCACAGCTTGTAAGCTGTGCAAAAGCTTGTAAGTTAGATTAGGCCCCCTTTGTGTATTTTTATTTCTATTGCTTTGGGAGACTGACCTACGGAAACGTTGGTATGATTCATATCAGAATATTCTACCTGTGTTCTCTTCTAGGAGTTTTATGCTGTTGTCTTATTAAGCCAGTTTATTTTCAACAAAGGATGACTTAAATGGCAATTTAAAAAAGGGAATGTCTGTGCTTAATGAACTCCGAAGGAACAAAACTTGAACCAGAAACCTTTTAGCCCCTGCTGGTTAGATCTGGGAGAGGGTGACCCCAGGGTTCATCCAGATACTCCGGTTGTGCTGCCAGAGGAGGAGGGCAGGCCCTGTGCCCATGTCCTCGTTGATGCTGTCTGTCCAGCCCAGGAGTCCTGGTTTCATTGCTGTTAGTTGTCAACATGTGTCCTCTTTCCTTGTCCTCTCGGCCAGGGACAGTTGGGCTGGCTAGGCATCATGGGACTCAAGTAAACATCCTGTAACTACTTAAAGTAAAAAACTGTGCCCTGTTTTTAACAAATTTAAGACCTTAAAGCCAGTGAACTACCAAGGCTCCTGACACCATGTGATCCACTGATCACCCTTCACTCTCCACGGGGGTGAGAGAATGGGTCAGCAGCATTGAATAAAGAGGGACGAGGTATCTTCAGTATTCCACCCCTGCAAAATAATGCTTTCCTGGTAAAATACTGTGATTTGTTTCATGAAGGGACATGGGGAGCAAAAATTAAAGCAGGGCATATGGATCTGGTAAAATAATGGTTTTACATTGTTTTTAGCTTCAGCGAGAACCAAGGCCTTTCCCCAAGCTGAAAATCCTTCGAAAAGTTGAGACAATCGATGACTTCAAGGCTGAAGACTTTCAGATTGAAGGCTACAATCCTCACCCGACTATTAAAATGGACATGGCTGTCTAGAGTGCTTTTAAAGGCGTTGTTTGAAGGATATTTACACCCAGGTAAAAGTTCACTTGGCTCTAAAGGGGAAGGATCTAGGTCAAAACCTGTTAGTGATCTATTGGTTATTATCCATTAACTTTTAAGAATGTTGCCACTGGCAGATAAGAGCTATGCTGTTCTTAGTAATAAAAGGCCTTGGGTTTGGGTTGACTCACTGAGGGTGTCTGTACCCGTAGTGATTTTGAATAAAGACAGGAAAGAGAATTTGTATATATTCAAATTTCATAGTGTTTTTAGGAAAATGGTCAGTGCATTTCAAGAATTAGAACTATTTCCCCAAATCTGAGCAAGCTGGGTAACACCCATCAGTCATGTTAATGCCTAGTGTGGTTATGAATGTTTAAAGTTTTACATGTTGCTACAATAAATGTTCTGCATTCATGTTTTTTAAAACTCTGTATTACCCCTTATCTGCGCAGTTCCTGCCTAAAGTAGATTAACTGAACCCTCCTAAATACACATGTGCTGTGTTCTGGTTTGGATATGGCTTAGATAAGGGTGTATTTTAGAAATGCTGACTAAGCTATAGTTCACCCTATTTTTCTGTGTTTCATCTAATTCTGGCTTTATCATTAAAAAACAATGATTATCTTAGAATAAAGGCTTTAAGGGTTATAAAAATAGTCTGATACCATTTTACCCTCATTAGCTTCAGCACAGTGTGAATTCTCTAATAGGCTTACACTGAGCAAGAGAAAGATGCTAAACCACCTCAGGGCTATCAGTGATTTTTTTTTTTTTTTACTTTTGTTGCAGAGCAGATACTGCACAGTGCTGCAGCACTGTTTGTATTACACTAATTTATGACAAGTGTGTTTTTAAAAAGATTAAGGAAGTATTCCAGCATGCTGCTTATTTTCAAAGTACAGTTCAATGTCTAGGTATCAGCGTGTGATGGAAAATTTAAGAACATCTTCCTGTACTTTGAATTAATTGGAGCTATTTTTGTTTAACTACTACACAGGGGAATGTTTTTTCTGCTAAAAGAATCAAGTAATAATGATGACTAAGCTGATCCCTGAGGTTAGTATGACTTTTAGCTGAACTTGTCTTGATGGGTAGGATGATTTTTTTTTCTTCTATTTTTGTAAAACCAGACCCAAGAAATCTTAAGCCTTTTCACTTAAAGCAAAAGGTGTCAGAGCTGAGTGCTTAATTCCCTTGAGCAGTTAGGAGCTTCTTCCAGACTTCACCATCTGGATAGCGGTGTCTCTTTACCGAGTCCTCCTTCATTTCTGTTGAATAACCAGCATCCTATCAAAGACAAAAAATGGAGTTGTTAATAACCTCCCAGAACAAAAGTCATTTATTTTACTTATTTCGGCTGCTCCAAGAAATGCTTTTAAGTCTTAGCCAGAGGCAAGTGAATTAACATTTTTAAAAGTAAGTTTGCAGGTTGTTTGAAATGGGGGAGAGGTACCCTGCTACTTCCCAGGGTTAGTTAACTAATCACACTTCCTTTGTTAGTTCCACCTCTGCTGGTGAAAATGAGCCCTGATCTCTTGAACAGGGGGGTCAGTGGAACAGATTAAAACAAAAAAAAAAGGTAGGTACAGTCAAAACCTTTTGCTAACTTGCTAGATGGTGCCTGGTTTTTAGTTTTGTTGCAGGGGGTGGGGGGCAAGGAGTGCGTGTTTTCAGGTCCAGCTAGTGGAGAAAGGCTGCCAGGAGAGAAGCTTTGTCGGGCCATTTCACCCCAAACCCTGACCTTTGGTCCTGGGGACTTAAGTCTAACTAAAGAACCATTTGTTTTCTAGATAATGAAAACAGACTCAGAGGAGACCAAGCTTTGTGCCTGGGGGTCTAGCTCTCTAGAACAGTAGGGCGGGGCTGGCAGACCTCCTGGGGAAGCCTGGGGGCGGGTGCCAGGCTCACCTTTGGAGGCATGTAGGAAGCCTCCCTGATCAGCACAGGATACTTGAAATGCTCATGCAGGTGGTCGACGTACTCACACATCCTGGGAGGAAGGAGTCAGGTTGGAGTAACAGTGCCTTCGTTAGATGGGCTGCTGGGCAGAGGGCTGACACCACTGAGAGAGGTGGACTCCGCCAAGGGGTGGCCGATACCCCATGGTTCTAGGCAAACCCCTCAGCCTTTTTCTCATCCCTCAAAACCTGCAGAACCTTTCAAGGTTGGTTGAAACCCACCCCCTCCTTGGTCCTGCTTTGCAGAACTGAAATGGGGGAGGCAGAAAAACCCTTGGAGTTGTGGTTTTTATAGTTTAAAATCTCTCAGGTGTATTAAAACCCAGCAGAAGAACCAACCATTGCTTTATAGAAGAATTCTAGGATGTGCCAGTGGCCAGAGTTCTGTCTGGACTGAGAGGCAGTACTGATGGTAACGCCACATCACTGACCTGTCTTGGAGGCTCGCAGAGACGGATATGAAGTCAAACATGATCAGATGCTGCACCAGTTCACAGAGGCCAACTCCCCCAGCGTGCGGGCACACAGGAACTAGAAGTGAAGACAGGTTGCCACTGAGTGCCAAGGAGGGCAGAGGGGGAGGTGTGAAGGGGGAATCTTTGGCTTTTCTTAGCGTCTGCAGGTGATTATATCATTAATATTTAGGACTGAAAATCATCAAAGATTCCCTGATTAAGCCTGAGTTAGAAAAAAGTCAGCATGGCAACTCCAGAGGGAGCCAGGGTATGTGATATGTGGGGAGATGGTGCCTGGCCCGCGGCCCCATGGCACCCTTACTTTCAAACTTCTGGGCCATCAGCAACACGGAGAGGTTCTCGTTGACACTTCCCAGCCTGCAGCTGTCGATCTGCAGAAACTTGAGGGCTTTCGCCTGCAGGAGTTGCTTAAATATCACTCTGTTGTGGCACTGGAAAGAGAATTAAAACACACCAACAGGAGAGTCAGCCCTCGCCTTCAGGGTCTATGAACCTGGCACTGCGCCCACTCCAAGTCACTCAACAGCGGCCTCCTGGGAGCCTGGACTGTATGCATTCTTCGTCCTCAGTGGGCGTGAGTCGAGCCCTGACAGGTAGGAGGGGACCTCCTGCTCACTTCATTACAAGTCTGCTGGCACAAATAAGTATGTGTGTGTGTCTCATGTAAAAGACTGTCAGACTGTGTGTGTCTGTCTCTTGTGTGTTGCAAGAAAGACCATCTATCAGGGCGCGATTGCTGCAGGCACTGGTAAGTGGGAGAAGCAGCACCGGGATGAGATACGGGGACTGCGGTGAGCAGGTGACCCAGGCAACAACAGACACAGGGCACAAGAGCCGAGAATCCATTCTTGCACAGCGCTGCTCATGGGCAGTCTGCCGTGGGTTTTGGCAGGTGCTTGTGCTCGTTTACAAGCACAGAAAGGGAACGCACTTGTGTTTAAGTAGTTTCGAGGCTGGCTTTCTTAAAATCAAACGGTGCCTGCTACACCCCTGCAGCTTTAAATTGCTGCCTTGTAAATTCTGATGAGATGCTTTGAAAAAGATCATTGACCTGAGTCACAGGAATTGTAGAATCTACAAACTCTTGACCATGTCTTGCTGTAAAGTGACCCCATTTCTAAGATGAAGAAAACCTCCCATCGCAGAACAACACAGGTGGTGTAGCCTCGTATGCAGTGTCCATAGGCAGTGCCAGTGTGTGCCACCCCAAGGAGCTGTCTCCTACCTGTTCTCCCGTGGCCACGCCAATGCCCAAGGGGGCGAGTGCCTGTGAATACAAGGCGACCCGATGTCATTTTCCAGTTTTTGAACTGACACTCCTAACGTTTCAAAATATTTTTGGGCTGTTCACCTGAAGAAGGAAAGAGCCCTGCTTTGGAGCTGTGTGAAGTTTCAGGTGCTGCAAAAGGGGGGCACTGGACCACCTGGGTCTGATGGCATCATAGGTTCACGGCCCACAGCTGGTTCCTCCCCCCGACTCCTTCCTTATAAGTGACTCCCTGGCATTCTGGCTTCATAGTCAGTGCTGTGAACCCGGCTAATGGGAGACTCCCTAAGACATAGGATGTTTCTCACATATTCTCATGCACTGAGTTCTGACACCTGAAGGGAAGAGAAGCCAAGAGGGCCCTCAGTTCGGGTGGATCTGCTCTGGTTCAACCAGGAAGTGCCCTGGTTCAAGGGCTCTAGGGGAAACAGAGGCAGCCTTCTATGGGTCTGCCTGACCTTGACCTTAGCAAACCTCTGCTTGTGAATCAGCCAGAGGAACCTCCACTTTGTTCAGTCGGGGTGAGTAAAAGATCTGAACATCAGTCAGATTTCTGTATTTACAAAGTAAATACAGGTCTGGTGACCTCTGTGTTGCTGGTAGCCTTTCAACTTTTAGTGATTACTCTCTCTAGGATAAACAGCAGTGCGAGAGGGAACAAGCCCAGGAATCCTAGGGTCTGAGACCACCGCTCTGGCAGCAGCAGTTTGTCTACCTTGGAAATGGCGGCGTGTCCCAGAATGTCGTCAGGGGAGGTGGGCTCCTCGATCCACAGCGGCTTGAACTCGGCCAGCTTTGTCATCCACTCCACGGCCTCGGGCACATCCCAGCGCTGGTTGGCGTCCATCATCTGAAAGGGGAGAGAGACCCTTCAAGGGGAGGCCTGCCCACTGCTGACCCTGCTGCAGGACTGTGCCTCCAGGGAGGAAGTGCTGTCTGTTACTCGCGGTCACTCGGCGCCATGACTCTGGGGCCCAGCACACAACCAGAACAAGGGGTCGCCGAGATGAGCTTGACATGCTGTCTCAGGAGATGGCGTCACTCAGGGAGCCACTGCGAGGTCTGGGAGTGCCCTGGGCTGGGCCCAGAAGTGCTGGCTGGCTCTGGAGCTCCAGCAGGATCTGCATTTGTGCATTAGTGCTCAGTCATGTCTGACTCTGTGACCCCATGTAGCCATTCAGGCTCCTCTGTCCATAGGATTTCCCAGGCAAGAATACAGGAGTGGGTTGCCATTTCCTCCTCCAGGGGATCTTCCTGACCCAAAGATTGAACCCATGGCTCCTGCATTGGCAGGCAGATTCTTTACCACTTTGCCACCTGGGAAGCCCAGTCTGCATTTAGAAACCACCAAAATACATTTGTCTTGCAAGGTTCTGAGTTTGTAGAAACTGTTGCATCACATTCTGAATCAAGTTAACGCTGAGTTTGCTCTCTGGTCTTTTACTGGCTATTGTCTACACTGGTTGGCAGGATAATAAATAACCTGAAGTGTATCATTAATTAAGCACCTACTGCACCAGGTGTTTTACAGATCATGTCCCATTTAATGTCATAATAACTCTTATGAGGCAGTTCATATTAACCCATCCTACAGACAGGAAAGCTGACATGCAAAGGAGTAACTTGCAATAATTAAGTGATGATTTCAAGTCTGGGCCTCTAGAAGCCAGGTGCTGAGTATGCATAGGTAAGAAAGGGCCTCTCCATCCCTGACATCAAGCTTGGCCAAGTCAGACCCAGAGAAGGAGTTCTCTGGTAGAATGTGCTGAGTGATAACACCCAGAATCGATCTATCTCATAAATTATTTAGATGAGGATGACCTCAGAAGACAAAAGTGGTGTTAATTCATATACAAATAATGGGGCTTTTGATCCTAGGTCGAGAACTCAAACTTCTATTTTAATATATGAAACATGCTAACAAAATAATTTAAAATATCTTATTGTGACTTTCTTTTAGGAAAATATTTTACACGTTATTAAGAAACATAAAAACACACAGGAGTGGCTGATCCTTACATTTATCTCAGCAAAAGTTCCAGATTCTTGAGCAATGGCTCCCTGAGACCCACCTACCCAAGGGCAGCTGGGTGGATTTGTTAAGAAGGGTGATTAAATGATTGACACACTGCAGCACCAATGGGAGACCTGTTTGCTCAGGCACAGCCACACTAGCACAAAGGAACAATCTCTAAATTGATCTTACTGAATGGTTCTACAGAATAAAACAGTTAAAAACTATCCACCCCCCTCACTTGTGTTTGTTGGTTTTCAGCTTTTTTTTTTTTAAGATTTGCCTACTCCAAGACCTCAAAGCTGTACCTCTGACATACAGTGTTAAAATTCCCAACATTCTTTAATCCTCACTTGAAGCAGCTCGTGTTTTGGCCCCAGCCAGAGGCTTCCCAGGTGGCACTAGTGGTAAAGATGCTGTCTTCCAGTGCAGGAGACTTAAGAGATATGGGTTCGATCCCTGGGTTGGGAAGATCCTCTGGAGAAGGAAATGGCAACCCACTCCAGTGTTCTTGCCTAGAGAATCCCATGGACGGAGGAGCCTGGTGGGCTACAATCCATGGGGTTGCAAAGAGCTGGACATGACAGAAGCAACTTAGCAGAGGCCTCATAACAGGCTGCTCTCCTCAGCGGCTGGGGAGGGTACTTACCAGTATTTTCTCAGGCCCAATCATGTTTCTGATGAGTCGGCATCTACGGATGTCATCCTGGAGATCAGCACCAACTTTTACCTTAAACCTGTAACATAAATTTCATCTCACAATTTAGATCTGTTCACTGACTCAGTGAAGACATTTGGATTTTCTGCGGAAGTGACTTTCAGTAATTTACAGGTCCTGTCTTCCAGTAAACTCTTTCCCAATCAGTGTTCAGACAAGCCACTCAAAAATAATCCTGTAAGCACCTCTCTTTTCTCAGTATCAGGGCAATAACTCTAAATGACCTGCTGACCTCAAGTCCAGGAGTGGACAGAGCACTAGAACTTGAATAACATGATGGGTTTTTGCTGTGCCATGGAAGAGAATTAAGAACAAAAGAGGCCGTGGTCAGACCTGGCAGGTGAGCCAGCCTCCTCTCCCCTTGCTTACTTGCCTCTGTCCTGCACGTGGACATCAGCCTGCTGCTCTGGAGCCTAGATGGCCCGAGGTCCCCTACATTGCACTACGCCCACCCTGTGTGCTGACAAAAAGCCCCTCTTACATCCTCTGCACTCAGCACCAAACACTGAAGATGACCTTTCCATCCTGGGTAGAAGCCTCAGGAGGACTCTCCTGGGCCTTCTCTGACCCCCAGCGGTCACTGTCAGCCTTTCCCGGCTACTCGGAGGGAGGAAAGGTGCTGGCAGTTACTAAGCACCTGCTACCAACCCCAGCTGTGCTGGTCCTTTTCAGAAATAGCAACTTTGAGGAGAACCATGAGATCTATTATTCATGGTTTATAGAGAAAACAAGGTTCAGAGAGGTTGAGCAATTTCCCCATGATCACACAGCAGGTACTTACAGGGAATGGGGAAAAGGCACAATGTTGATTCCAAATCCACTACATCCCAAGCGTCTTTCCAGTGCCCCATGCTGCCTCCATCAAGTTCTCACTTGCCTAGCCCTTTCCTTAGCTGAGTCAACAGGAATTCAGTGCCTCTCAATGTTCTGTGGGCATGCAAATCACCCAGGGATCTTATTAAAATGCAGATTTTTGGTACATGTATACAATGGAGTATTACCCAGCCACAAATGAACTTATTTATACAACAGAAGTTGAAAACATGTAGAAAACAAACATGGTTACCAGGGGGTGGGGGAGGGATAAACTGGGAGATAGAGATTGACAGGTAAACACTACTATATATAAAACATAACTAGTAAGGACCTCCTGTACATAGCACAGGGAACTCTGCTCAATATTCTGTAACGGCCTATGTAGGAAAAGAACCAAAAAAAAAGTGGATATATGTGTATGTGTAACTGATTCACTTTGCTGTACACCTGAAACTAACAACATTGTAAAGCGACTATACTCCAATGAATTTTTTTTTAATCACACAAAAAATACAGATTCTGATGCAGCAGGTCTGGAGTAAGGCTCAAGATTCTGCATTTTAAGTTACTTGGAGACTTTTTTTAGTCCTTATCATTCATCAAGCAACCTACATAAATCATTTTCTTAATCTTCCACAGCTGCAACGGGGCTGGCTGGCGCTCCTGCTCCACAGACCACTCTTGGAGCAGCAGGAGGCAGGTGGCCAGACTGTCGTGCAGAAACCCAGGAAACATGTCACAGGCACACTGTCCGCTGTGAGCCGCATGGATGGACTCGCAGTGGCCACGGACAACCACAGCTAACCCAGAGGAAACCCCAGGATGCCCAGGGGTCCATAACCACACAGCAGGACAGACGAGAAGTGCAGAGGGATAGCCTGGAGAGGTGGTGGCCTGGGGAAGAGGAGGAGCTTGGCTCCTGGGAGAATTCTGAGGAGAAACATTGGGACCAGTGGCTGGAAGGTATAGGGGAGTCCAGGGTTCATTACATCGAAGCTCTTCTAACACTCAGAGCCCTTCAACAACACACAAATGCCCTACCAAGTTCGGTGTATCTGGAGGTTTTCACACACAAGCTGAATCAATGCTTGGTACTGCGGTAAAGAGTGGCTTTCTATTCTGGATCGATGCTTGAAATCAATGATCTCATTTCACTCTGATGTGCCAGGATTCTAACTAGACTCGTCTTTGGATAAAGCTGGAAATCAATGATCTCTTTTGACTCTGATGTTCCAGGATTCTAACTAGGCTCATATCTTATCTTTGGACAAAGGGCCTCAGATGAAACTTCTGAGTCCCAACATGCCAGGCTGCTCCTGGCGAATCCTGACCTCCCTGGTGCCCTTGGCTCCTGGCTCCTCTCCACAACCGGCCTCACTTGCCAACCGCAGAGTCAAGTTCACTATCACCCAAATGAGTTACCTGGTCCAGCCGTGCTTGAGCGCCTCGCTGCAGAGCTGTGGGGAGAGGAGGAGAGCCATCAACACACACCCTCCCTGGTCTCAGCGGCACCTCAGTCATCTCTGACTCGGCTTCACAAATGCTATGGCCGCACCGTAAGCCAGAAGAACAACCATGTGTTGTTGAAATTCAGAGCACAAACAGCTTAGCCAACAGAGCAAGGCTGTTTGGTGACTTTCCTTCCTCATCTCTATGGGAACCACTTCATTCATTGTCACAACATCCCTGGTGGGGGAATGGAGCGTCTCTGTCCCTCTTTTTAAAGCTGGGATAGTCTGCAGCGTCCACAGACTGAGCCAGTCAAACAGTAACAGCCAGAAGCTAGTCCCACTTCTCGGTCAGCTCCAGGTGAGCACAGGGTGATGAGAAAGGGGACTGATGCAGCCATGGGCCACCTCTGGTCCTTGAGCATCACAGAGGGCAGCGTTCATCGGAATCCTCAAAACCACCCCTGGGACAGCTATTATTTCCCACCTCTCAGTGAGGAAACCAAGGCAGAGCATGGTCAGGGGTTATGTCATACAAGGTTACACCACTGCCTCTGCCCAGGGCCGGCTTTCCCATCCAGAGCTGAGGGGGCTCGCCAGGCTACAGAGACCCGCGTCCACAAGGGAAACACCTCTCCTTTTACGTGGAATGTGTCCACGTGTCCAGGATGAAGCCTGGAACCCACAATGATTCAGGAAGGCCAAGAGAAAAATGTCACATCTCCTGCTGTCTACAGAAGCCAGTTCCGCAGCCCACCTGCTTCAGCGTGGCATCAGGGTAGCCCAGCCAGGCACACGACGTGGTGTAGGCGGGGTAGCCGTGTGCCAGCATTTGCTCCTCTGCGGAAACAAAACCATCTTTAACAGTTTGCACCCGCGGGACCTCCAGCTTTAGAATCATCTGTGGCTGAGGTCCTGCCTGCAGAGAATCCAGCTGTTCTGCCCGCCCTGTTCATCCTCATCCCCCAGCCCCGAGGATGTCACACTGGGGCCCAGATACTCTCCGGGAGGCCCCGCTGGCCAAGCCTTCCCCTGTCGTGTGGTGTGACCCTAAAGCCAGCCCTGCTCCTGGCAGTGGCCAAGGTGAGCTCTGACCTAAGAGGTCACCCCTGGAGGCTGCTGCATCCGTACCCAACCATCTGTCTGCAGGGGATGGAGGGGGGCAGGTGATGTGAGCCCCCAAGGACAGGGGCCTGCAGAGGTGTGCAACGAGAGCAAAAATAATGAGGGAATTTCCTCATAACCCACCTCGCTCTTTTTTCCCGACTTGACTTTGCCGCAGAATTTCTGGAAAAAATAAAAAGCGTCATACTCTTAGACAGTGAGGCTCTGGGCCTGGTGGTGCCGCCAGGTCACAATAAAACAGGAAGCTCCCGGTGCCTGGGGACGACTCACCGCAGGCCTCCTCCTCCGTCAGGACGTCAGTGATGTACCTGAAATCAATGCAGGACACCAGTGTCCGGGGGTCCTGGCGGCGAGACAGCAGGACGGAAAGGCCCATATCAGTCCACAAGTGGATCTCGGTTCTAAGAAGCTGCTTATGCTAAGCCTGGGCTCATTCTGTCCAGGAAAGGACTTTTGGGCCCCCTCCTCCTTCCACCCTGCCCTCAGGGCTCTGGCCTCCCTGGAGAAGCCCACACTCAGCTGGGCCTCTGGCTGAGACCTCCCCCCACCAATCTAAGTCAGTCTGTTGGGAAGCAGGTTGTACCGTGACCAACAGTTCCTACGTCACTGTGACCCTTCACTGTCATCAAAGCCCTTTGAACGTGGAGATTCTGCTTCTTTTAAGACCACTGGCTTTGAAATAGAGAACAGGATCCAAAAGAATGAAAACTCTACTAGGGGGCAATCTCAGTTACCTCCTCGTGGTCGTCAGATCATTCAATTCTGGGGGCCACCTCTGGCACCTCCCTGGAGAGGCCAGCCTAGAGCCTGCAGGTGGCCCAAGAGGTCCATGCCCTTCCCTTCAGGTGATGCCCTCATGCCACCTGCAACCATGTCAGAAATGATGTGACAGCCTTTCGTTTCCACTTTCCTCCAACAGTCTTCAAGGCCACTGTTCTTTGTTTCTCCTTAATTATGAGGCCTAATAATAAGGGCCTTTGTTAACCACCAGATTTTCAGTGACCATCCGAGGTGGCTGAAGCTCAGAGAGGTTAAGCGGCATGCTGAAGGTCACACAGCCAGCAAGTGGTGAAGCCTGGATTGAAAGCCAGGTCTTCCTGGGTCTGATGTTCACTCCCTTTAACCTGCCCAGTTTCTTCCTCCTCGGCAGTGAGATGCTCGTCCCTGGTATCAACATGTCAGGGAGAAAGGAAACGGCAGAGGCCTATCCTTAGAATTCACCCTGGGCTCTTTCCTCAAGGGTCTGATCTGCCGTTTGTGTTTGACGTCAAAGTGACCAGATAATATCTTAGTAATAACACCTTGGTCTTCAGAATTTGAAGCACTTTTCTCAACTAGTCTTTGAACCAATTCTGTGGAGTTTCTAGAGAAGTTAGGATTATTCCCTTTTCATAGTCAGGAAACAGAAGCTTGAGAGTTTGTATCACACGTGGAAGGAAGCACCAGAATTGGGGAGGTGGGACCCATCAGACGCCCCCCTGCCTGTGTGAGCTCAGCTCTCTGCCACTTCAAACACCAGAGAAGGAATACTGGACCTTACTGCGTGCTGCCTGATCAGCAGTACAGTGACTGATCCAGAGACGATGCTGAGTGCATCCACTGATAATCAAAAGGCATGAAATCCATGAAATCCATTTCATTTATGGAAAACAAATAAGAGTATTAAAGAATTTACTTACCATGTCAACAAGTAACTTCCACAGAGGCTTGAAGAAAAGAAAAGATTTGTAAAACGTGTGAGGCACCCATGTGTTTTCTGACAATAAATGTGCCAGTGGCAAATTCCCGCTATCAGACTAATGCCTGCCGGCACCCCAGCCCACTGGCTCCCGCTGGCCCTCACCTCTGGTGCCCGCTTTTCTCAGCCCTTTCTAACCTACTCCGATGATGTCCCAACTGCTGCCAATATCCCTCTGGGCAGACAAACAACCGAACAATTCTCCTTGTGTCCCCTGGGAGCCTGCCGCATGCGCCTTTGCTTGCAGAGGGAGTTGTGTCCCTCTGTCGTGTGTTGTGTGTTCCATGGGGTCAGGGATGCTGCTGGAGGATTACCTTCCCCTCCTGCTTGGCCCACAGGTCCCACACGGCGTTGAGCACGGCCGCCGTAGCCAGATGCACCACACCCTTCTCAGGACCGATCTGGTTAGGAAGCAAAACACACCAGCACTTCATAGAAAAGAAAAGGATATTTAGGTCTCCTAGCCAGGGACATGCTTCATGAATTAAAAGGCAGCAATGGAAGCTCTGCCCTAATGCTGGGAAAGATTGAAGGAGGGAGGAGAAGGGGATGACAGAGGATGAGATGGTTGGATGGCATCACCTACTCAATGGACATGAGTTTGAGTAAACTCCGGGAGTTGGTGATGGACAGGGAGGCCTGGCCTGCTGCAGTCCATGGGGTTGCAAAGAGTCGGACACGACTGAGCGACTGAACTGAACTGAACAGAAACTCACTTGGGGGTTATGCTCTTCTCCAGTAGTTTCTAACCTAGAGAAGATCTGCAAGAATAGTACAAAGAACTCCTGTATATTTCCTCTCTCTTTGTATTTACATATATATACATACACAAACACATACATATATATATATACATGGATAAATAAAATACATAAGGAAAATTTATTTTACTGAGTCACTTGAGAATAAATTGTAGAACCTACGCCCCCTTAATCCTAAATACTTCAGAGTATAGTTCCTAAAAACAAGGACATCCTCTCACACAGCCATAGTGCAATGATCAAATTCAGGAAATATAATATTGATAGAACACTATTATCTATGAAGACAGTCCATAATCAAATTGCACCAACTGTCTCAATAATATACTTTCTGTTACTCACAAATGGCATTTAGCTGACATGTCACTTTAGTCTCTCTTTATCTGGAGCAAATTTTCTTTTCTAAAAAAATAATTACCAGTATTTTCAAGGACAGTGTTCCTCCACCTGGCTTGTCTGCAGCCCCATTGTGATTAGACTGCAATGCTGCCACTGCATTCTTGTTGCTGTTATCAGGGCTGTTATTGTTTAGGGCTTCTCTGGTGGCTCAGACGATAAAGAATCCGCCAGTGCAGGAGATGTGGGTTCCATCCCTGGGTCGGGAAGATCCCCTGGAGGAGGAAATGGCAACCCACTCCAGTATCCTGGACTAGGAAATCCCATGGACAGGGGAGCCTGGTGGGCTACAGTCCACGGTCAAAAGTCAGATAGGACTGAGCACGCACATATTATCTTTTAGCGCTGGGGTAAGTTAGTATCCTTTAGGCTTCTCCACTGTGTGGTTACCATTTCCTTTTCGAAGTGAGGAGATTAATGTTGCCCCTAAGTTTTAACACCCACTGATCGTTCCTGCCTCAATCACTTACAGCCATGATGCTTGCAGTATGGTGGTTTTCTAACGTTACCGCTCCTGTTATATTAGTTTGTACTCTGTGGTAATGACAAGCTTTCCTTTGTTGGTTGTTTGCTATCTGAATGGACTCAGGGATTCTTAGGTTATTCAATGATTTATCAGCCATGACTACCACATTGTTTTTTTCTTAAAGCAAAGAATATAGTAAGAGTCTTTATTACAAGTACCAAAATTCAGAAATAAGGAAAACAAGTAAAATGCCAACAGTTAAATATTTATGACATAGTTAAATACCACCTTTACTGAAGCACCCCAGATTTGACCAATGGGCACTCCTTCCAGGGGATGCTTTTAAAGCAAGTTTCACTCAGTTTGCTGAAGTTAAGAATGAAATCCGAGGCAATGTGGACAATGTGCCTTTCTCTGTGCTCAGGAGTCTGAACAGTTAGGAAAAGACAGAGATGACTGTCAGGAGACACCGGCAAGGTGTCAGCTACTGGACTGACCTTGAAAAAGTGAAAGTGTTAGTCACTCAGTCGTGTGATTCTTGGCGACCCCATGGACTGTAGCCCACCAGGCTCCTCTGTCCGTGGGATTCTCCAGGCAAGAATACAGGAGTGGGTTGTCATTCCTTTCTCCAAGGGATCTTCCTGACCTAGGATTGAACCCAGGTCTCTTGCACTGCAGGCAGATTCTTTACCACTGAGCCAGCAGGAGAGCCCTGATCTAACCGTGATAAAATTCTATCTCTAGAATCTTGTTTCATGCTTTGAACTTAAGATTCAAATACAGTCCTACACACATGAAGGTGCTCTAGTCTCTCTCTGCTTAACTTCTGCTCTTCTCTTATGTTTCTGTCCTTAATAACCTCCACCCACAACTTCAATTCTTCTCATATTATTTCTCCCTTTAAAAGGTTCCCATTTGGCACTTTATATTCTAGGGAGTCTAGACCAACTTTTTTCCATTCAGGGAGCAGAGATGAGGTCTGGAAGGGCAGCGATAGCTCTTGGGATCCAAGTATGTCCAGAGTCAAATCTCACAGAAAGGAATAGATTACCTTAAAATACTGACTGTCCACCTGGTTCAAGCCCTAATTCATCTGAATAAGATGTTTACTTTAATATCTTAAACCTGTCTCTATTCTCACAGTTGTTGCAATCAAAGGACATGAGACTTCAGATGTTATTTACAGAATAGTTTTACAAAACAAGACACCTTACCCATCTGAGCTGCCCATCACTCGTGAGCTGCCTGTAGAAGCCTCTGAAATCCCCAACAATGTCACCAAGGTCCTTGTTCAGCACGTGGGGGGCCAGGGCATTCACAGCACAGACAACTGTGAAAGAGGATACAATTCTTGTTTAGTGTTGGTGTGAATAAATTAAGACATTAAGACATGCAAGTACTGCAAACTAAAGCGAGGATTTTATGAAGATAATTTTAAATATAAAAGGTACATGCCTTTAAAAATTGCCTCAAATACGTCATCTGTGGTTGTTATAACTAATAAACAAAATAGTTGCTCACCTATATTCTGAGCTTAATTTCTGAATAGAGCAAATCCATTTTGATTGGTTGCCACATGAAAAGAACCATAGACCTGAAAGTTTAAAGAATGTTCCCAAATCATTTTCCTATTCACTTTGTAAACTGTCCATATGTCAGCTGCAAAAACAAAATCTTGCTATTTCATTGTTCCCAAGGAATAAGAAGACTGATTTATAGAATTTTTAGAAATGTCTTTTCATCATTGTCAAATATAGAAGATATCTTGAATTCACAATATAACTAGATTAAAGATGAAATGAATTTGCAATTAGCTTAATATTTACATGTAAAATGTTAAAGTACATGAAAAAACTTCATGAACTTTAAACTAATTTGAAGGTTAACCTTCATTTGGGTCAGCATTACCATCAATTACTTATTTTTGGTATTCTACTTTAATAACAGTTTCTAGTGTTATTTCAGATGAAGAATCAGTAAAAAAAAAAAAAACCAACAAAAAAACTGTCTGCAAAGACCCTTCTATCATTTGCTCAGTCTATTAAACACTCTCAGTCTACGTTTAAATGGCCAGAATAATCAACTTAGCCCCAAAGCAATGAATTTATTATAAAAATTGTTGATTGATTTGTTGTTTGGCATAGCCGTTGCTTCAATATTAAAATTCTCACATCACTTCACAGGGTAGTCCCAGAGACAGTTTTACTTTAGACAGACCTTAGGAGAAAGACGTTTTGAAAGTATTTGAACATGTTCACGGGATATGCCTGGCCGCTGCGTGACACAGCCCTCAGATGATGCTCATACTGAGTATTTGGGGCTGATCCCCACACCTTCCGTGTTCTCTAGGGCTCTTGTTATTAGGATGCGGAATGATTCCAGTTCAGACATTTACCCCCTTGAGCTCTGAGAAGACAGAGCCCCCCTGAGCCCTTGGTGGTTGGTGCTCTTAGATTAGAGACGTGAAGAGTAAGTCGGCAGCTCAGGGAGACCTGTATCGATACCTACATCAAACCTCCGTCTCACGAAGGAGAGGGTTACGCCACAGACTGGTTTGTGTCACAGAGCAAATGCATTTAACGAACCTTGAGGATAAGCCCATCATATTTGGCTCCAACAGAAGCATAAACAACACTAATACATTCATCGAGAGCTTGTGGATTCTCCTCCCTCAGACTGAGTCCACAGTAAGAAGTTTACTAAAATCTGGTGGCTTCCATAGAAATCTGGGTTGTGGTGATCTGACTCCAGGCTTCCCTGGTGGCTCAGAGGGTAAAGAAACCACCTGCAATGCAGAAGACGCAGGTTCAATCCCTGGAGAAGGGAATGGCAACCCACTCCAGTATTCTTGCCTGGAAACCCCCATGGACAGAGGAGCCTGGTGGGCTGCAGTCCATGGGGTCGCAGTCAGACTGACTCCAGCGTGAACAGGCCACGTCAGTTGTGAGTGCCTGAAAAGATGGGTGGGAAATCTGTCTGGAGAAACTTAGGCCTTGAAGGCAGCTTACTGCTGACTGAAGCCAGGGCTCCCTCCTGTGACTACATTTGCCTGAAACTTTCTGGGATCCTCCTGCCCGGGAGGGATGAGTCAGAAAGGCTACAGAGAACACGGGTCTGAGCTCTCAAGCTGCCAGGAACCCTTATGGCTATTTAGTCTCTTTAAAAATTCCACTTTTTTCATCTGTTTTTCTTTCCTATACAAAAACTATATTGGTCTCATCTATACATAAAAAAAATCAAGCACAACCTCCCTCTCTCTCTCACATACAGGCCCTCTCTTCACGGTAATGAAAGCACTGTTTTCTTAGATTATAAAAGAATGATTAGTCAAGTAAGCTGACAAAGGCTGCAGAAGAACCATGATGAGCTAATGGAATTTTTTTCAACTTTAATTCGAACACCATGCAATGGTTCAGTGAGATGGCAGTGAGTCACCTGAAAAACGCAGCAAGGTTACAATTAAAATGGTTCTGTCATGCTGTGGTCTGAAACAGGCGGAAGCCAACTCCGTCACCACAAAACAGCCATTTGTTCCAGGCACAGAGAGATGGGAATTGATTTCTCCTGCCGGAGGTGTCCATAGGGACAGTGGGGGTGGGGAGGAGAACGGGAGGCCCCCACCCCGTGAAAGCAGCACACCTGTACCAGGAAACACAGGCCCTTCACGGCGGGCCCGAGCAAGCACAGTTCCAAGTCCTGTGGTTCCGAACGCTTGTTCCAGAATGCATCTTGTAAGCTTGCTGAGTTTGGCATAAACTTTGGGGGCTGCCCTGTATGGTTAGAGCTTCATGAAGTGCTCAACCTACACCAGAGAATTAAAATTGCAGGAGAAGCTGAAACATAGCTCTCCAGCCTGCGGGGGTCAGTGGTCACTGCCTGGGGAAACATCAACAGTAAATAGTTGACTTAGGGGGTGGGAGTCTGGGAATCAGTGCCCAGGTGCCTCCATCTGCCTGGTCAATTCCTGGTTACCCTTCAAGGCTCATCACAAGGCCTCACTGTTGCTCTGAAGCTGTCCTGACCCTCCTGGACAGTTTCCGTGTAGCTCATACTCACTTTAAAACAAATGGTCCTTCTCATACTGCACTATTGTTTCTTGTACGCCTGTCTCTCTGAGAAGTTCATGCATTCCTGTCCCTTGTACATGGGACTCTGTCCCCTTTCTCTCTCTCCTTGTAAAGTCATTTCTGCGGTGCCTGGCAGAGCATGTAACACACAGGGGCACACAGGAGGCATCCATGGAAGGACAGGCTGATGGATGACTGGATGGCAACCCTGGGAGGGGTGGGGACAGCTTAATGGCATCCATATAACATTCAAGAAAGGTTCCCTTCTCCTACACACACACACACCTCTTTTATCTGCTTGATGATATTAAAATCATTCAATGGGTCAAGACTATTCTACAACTAGGAGAGGGTTGACAGTGCAAATATCCATGAGAGGAGGGTTAAGTCACCACCAGTCAGAGAATCTATTTCCTTGTTTCAGCCCCTAATGACTCAGTGAAATTGATCTGGCAGAGAGGTCTTCTTTTGGTACATCTTGAATTTTGTTCTTTGTGCATGCATAAACCAAATTATGCTTTAAAACAACAAAAGAAAATAATTTGTACTTAAATGTTCTGCAGGACTAGCTGAACAGCTGTCTGGGCCTGTTTCCTTGTCTCCAAAAATGTGGAGGCTCAAGACCATGACTGAGCCCTCATCCAGCTCTGAGAAAAGAAAGACGGACTCGTGGCTCAACAAGCAGTCTTCACTGTCTGCTCGTCCCAAATAAGAGCTCTGAAACTGGGCAGGACCTATGGCCTTTGCTACAAAGAAGGGCAGTGAACTTGAAACTGACTCTGTGTGGAGGATTCACAAAAGCAAGTAGACTCTCTGTGTGCACGACAATAAGCCTTGTTCCATGAACACACGTCTCCCCTCTCAAGCCCCTCAGCTGCTCACCTAGTTCAGGTCCTCCTAGCTCGGCAGAGAGAGAGATGGGCCGAGCTTCAAGGATGTGCCTGCAGTTCTATGGATAACCTCAAGGAGAGAAGCCAAATTCTGCTATTTAAAAAATTTCTTCCAGTGAAATAAGCAAACCATCAAACATTGTTTTTACTCATGGCAAGAAAAATATGGAGGCAAATGAGGTCAGAACTGGAATGTTAGTGAAATGAAAGCATCCTAGGGTCTCAAGAGATGCCCAACTCACCAACTTCAGTGCCTCTTCCCAAAGTGAAGGTGATTCCATAGCCCTTGAGTCCGTCTTCCGCATCCGTCTCCAAGATAACATAAGCTGCTGAGTAGTCAGGGTCTGTGTGCTGCAGGGGAAATGCCCCCCGAACCCGCAAATGTGAGAAATCCCCGAATAAACCCAGGAATGATGTCACAGAAGAGCAGAAGATGCAGTAAGAGCTCCCATTGGAGGAAACCATTCATGATCCCCAAAGCCAACACAGGAGTTCTGAATGGACGAAAGGAATGTCTTCCTGGAGGATGGCAGAGGGACTTGGAGTGAGAGGGAAGACCCAGGAATGAGATCTCTGTATAGCAGAGGGAATTATATTTAGTATTGTGTAATAAACTACAATGGAAAAGAAAAAAAGGTATTGCTGGGAGGTGGTAGGCTTGGCTGGAGCTGGGCTCTCTGAAACTTTGGTGAGCGCCTGGAACATCGAAGGCCTGAGTGGTCCACGTTTCTTAAAAGGCTGGTAAGAAATTCCAAGGACAGAGGAGCCTGGTGGGCTAAGTCCATGGGGTCGTAAAGAGTTGGACACAAGTGAGTGACTAACATACACACACACACACACAAAATCGTTGGAACCCTTTGCTAGAACAAGTATGGGGAACAGTTTCAGGGCTCCTTTGGGAAAATATCCTACTTGTGACCAGGAAGGCTTGCTGTGCTGGCAAGTGCTGAGGGAGCTGAACTGCTGAATCCAGCTTGTGGTGAGGGCTGGGTGGCAGGGATGGATGGGGTGGGGGCAATCCTGAAAGTCATGGCCATACTGCTGAGAACTGCCACGCAGACTTTCTAGTAAGAAGGCACTTGGGGGGACTTCCCTGGTGGTCCAGTGGTTAGGACTCTGCACTTCCGCTGCAGGGGGCATAAGTTTGATCCCTGGTCGGGGAACTAAGATCCCTATGCCATGGGGCGGCCCCAAAAATAAATAAAAGTGGAGGCACTTGGGAATGAGCACACAACACACACCACATCTCTAGGAGCTAATATACATAAGCATTTATGAGCTTGCAATGCAGGTGTCAGATATAATCTCTCCTGACCCAGATGTCCTAAACCACTCAGGCCAGAGACAAATTCCATTTCTTATTCTACAGTAAGCCAGCAACCTTAACACTTGACAAATTCAAAGAGGAAAATCAAGGTTTCAGTTCATCAGCAAGCAGTAATTACAGCCACACCTACTGACAGCCTTCTCTGTGTCAGACTCTACACACATCTCATTTACATGGATCCTGCTATACTCATTTTACAGGTGAGAAAACCTAGGCCTGAAGAGATTGTGTGGTTTCCCCACAGCTGCTATCCCACAGAGGGGCAGAGGCGGTTGCCCTAAATCAGGTATTTTAATTTTACTAGTCAGCATAACTTCAAACAGAGATTTGAAGATTATTCACAAAGGACGGCCCAATGGGTGGCTTTTGTCATTTACCATAACATCATATGGGCTTCCCTGGTAGCTCAACTGGTAGAGACTCAGCCTGCAATGCAGGAGACCCCGGTTCGATTCCTGGGTTGGGAAGATCTGCTGGAGAAGGGATAGGCTACCCACTCCAGTATTCTTGGACTTCCCTGGTGGCTCAGCTGGTAAAGAATCCACCTGCAATGTTGGAGACCTGAGTTTGATCCCTGAGTTGGGAAGATCCCCTAGAGAAGGGAAAGGCTACCCACTCCAGTATTCTGGCCTGGAGAATTCCATGGATAGTAGCATAGCCCATGGGGTTGCAAAGAGTCAGACATGACTGAGTGACTTTCACCTCATAACATCATATGAGAAAGGATACATAAGGGTTTTGAAAATCAGGAATAACCTAACCTCAGAATAAAGGACATTCTTTTAAATCACGTGAGCACTTTTTAACAGGAGGCCTTTTCAGGTGCACAAAGAGAACACGGAATGTAATGAACATACACAGTGTGCCCTCCACATTCAAGAGGCAAATATTACAGTGTGAATCGAAGTCCTCGGGTACCAATCCCTTTCAACTCCCCACCAGTAACAGGTAACCACTACCCTAACATGGATTCTTCCCACATTCATTACATACAGGGAAACTTTGTTTTTCCAGTGTGGCCAATGGTGAGTGGGCGTGGGGTGGGGGGGAGGAGCAATAACATCCAAGGCAGGCAGGACTGGAGGACTGGGCAGGACTTATATTTAGGAGCCACTGCAGGAGAAGGCAGTGGCACCCCACTCCAGTACTCTTGCCTGGAAAATCCCATGGACAGAAGAGCCTGGTAGGCTGCAGTCCGTGGGGTGGCGAAGAGTCGGACACGACTGAGTGACTTCACTTTCACTTTTCACTTTCATGCATTGGAGAAAGAAATGGCAACCCACTCCAGTGTTCTTGCCTGGAGAATCCCAGGGACAGCGGAGCCTGGTGGGCTTCTGTCTATGGGGTCGCACAGAGTCGGACACGACTGAAGCGACTTAGCAGCAGCAGCAGCAGGAGTTGTGGGTGTGGAGCGCCCTGCTAACACTCTCAGGGAACAAAAACACCTTCAAGGGCTCACTTGACTGCATCTCCAAAGGCTGACATCTACCTAACTGTTCACAGAGACACATCCGCTATACTCTTGTTTTCTGCGAACATCATGGCATCACGGACTCAATGGACAGGACTTTGAGCAAACTTTAGGAGATCGTGAAGGACAGGGAAGTCTGGTATGCTGCAGTCCATAGGGTCACAAAGAGTCGGACACGACTGAGCGACTGAACAACGAACAACATGAGAGCCCCTTTCACATGACCCAACTGCTGTGAGTTTGTTCATCTGGTTTTCCAGCCAGACTGCGACTCCTTCTTTTCACGATGGGCCCAAGAGGTCCAGAGAGTTAGGGCCTTCTCCTGGCCACACAGCAAGTTGTGGGGGGAGGCAGGGATCACCGCCTGAAACACCTTGCGCGGGGCTTCCTGGGCTGCATCAGGGCGGAGGGCTCGCGCTCTGTTTCAGGGCTTCACTGGGGGTGCCCCAACAACATCGTTTTGCAAATACGATTCACATTTCCAACAGAATGTGAATCATACACATAAAAACAGGAAATACTAAATGCCAGCAAAGAAAGGAACATTAAGAAAAAGAAAAAATCCTAGGAGGATGGAGAGTCTCTAGATACCTTCACTGCACTTTTTGGCCTCTCCACTTACAAAAGCAACGGTTCCAAAGGTAGGAACCTTCCAAGGGGCCCCCTCCGGGAGCCCCGCTCCTAAGGGGCCCTAGCGTCGGCGGGGCAGGAGGGCACCGAGACGGACAGCGCTTACCATGGCGTCCGAGCCGTGGCCCCCGAGCGACGTGGGGAAGCGCACGTCGTGGACCGAGAGCCGGGAGACCCTGCCGTGCACCATGCCCACGCGCTCCGAGGTGCCACCAACTTTGGGGACCGGACGCGGGGCTCGCGGAGAGGGAGGGGCGCGGAGCCGGCGCTGATTGGCCCCGCGGCCAGGGGCGTGGCTGCGCCCGAGAACTCGGGGAAATTGTCAAACTTGGTGGGACTGGAGGGGCCGGCCCGGCTAAGGGTCCCCTGACTCACACGTTTTCCGCGCGAAGTTTCCGCCCCACACCTGGGGCGCTGTTCCCCAAGGCGGACTCGCTCGGGGTCTCCACCCGTCCCGCGCCCTCTCCCCTCTCCCGTCCCTCCTCCTCCCAGGACCCTGCTCCGCCCAGACTAGAAACTGTCATGTGACCTTACCCGGAGCGGCGCCCCGAGAGGAAGAAACCCGGCCGGTTCAGAGTGCGATCGCCTCGCAGCCGATTCGGACCAGCTCCGCTCCGGACTTTAGTCCATGAAGGCTGGCGCAGCCAGGATAGCCTTGGGCCAGAAAATCCTCCGAGTCTTGAAATGACCTCAGCCTGTTTGCCATCTGATAAACTAAGAGGCGGGTCAACATTTATTACATCCTTGCTGATGCAGAAAGCTTTAAATACAGGACTGCTTATCTACCCAGCCCTACAAGGTAGGCAGGTATTGTCCATTTTACTGAAGAAATGGGACTCAGAGAGATTAAGTAATGTAAGAGACTAGCCCGAGGCCACACAGCTAGATAAGCGGCTAAGTGTACTAGCTGCAAACTCAAGGCTCTGTCCTCTGGGTGGCAGAACTGTGGCGTTCAGAGCTATAGGATCCCTCTGACAACATGGTGAGGGCTACCGACAGCCCCCCACGCCCAACATACACACCGCAGTGTGCACACATGTCAAGTTTTTATACCATTTTACCGATGGTGCACTTAACCCCTTGTCTTGCGTACAGCACGCCACCTTTCAGTTCCTACTTCTAGGGACTGTTTTGACGACTGCTTGGGAAGCAGTGCTATACAGATATCTTTTTTCATTAATAAATGTTCCTGTGGGTATGGCAGGGATGTTTCCAGGGATCTCCAGGTCATGTGTACTGCTCAAGGATGTATACACACAGAACCCTGCCGGATAAATTCCTCTGGCTAAAGACTGAGATGGTTAGCTCAAACCCAGAGTCTGGGTGGGTACCAGGAAGCAAAGAGGGGTGAGGTAAGAAGCAGTGACTGCAGGTAAAGGGACAGCCAGGCAGCCCCAGCTGATTGCGGCCCTGTAGGAATTAAGAGCGCAGAATGCCCAATCTTCCTAGTTTCCACGAGAAGTCTGAAATTTGAATGTTAGTGGAAAATAGACCTTCTTTCCCCCTGGCCTGTCCTACCCACTCCACAGTTTAGAGAGTTAACTTTATATATGGATCAAAGTTTATTAACATTTAATTGTATTACCTATTTGTTCATCCTTATTTTTTGCTTTCTTGATTTTTAGGGTGGGGGTGTCTGGCTGGAATATATGCTCAAGTTTTTTTTTCCGAATGGTTCTTTGGGCTGAGTGATATATTCTGAGTACTTTGTGTTCTGAACATGTCTTTTTCTTTCAAGATTTGAAGGATTTTACTGTATAGATTGGAGAAGGCAATGGCACCCCACTCCAGTACCCTTGCCTGGAAAATCCCATGGACGGAGGAGCCTGGTGGGCTGCTCTCCATGGAGTCGCTCAGAGTCGGACACGACTGAGCGACTTCGCTTTCACTTCTCCCTTTCATGCACTGGAGTAGGAAATGGCAACCCACTCCAGTGTTCTTGCCTGGAGAATCCCAGGGACGGCGGAGCCTGGTGGGCTGCCGTCTATGGGATCACACAGAGTCGGACACGACTGAAGCGACTTAGAAGCAGCAACTGTATAGATTAGTTCAAATTAATACTTTTTAAAGTAATGTTGTCTCATTCTTTAAGATTTTTTTCTTCCTCATTCTCTGGAAAATGGATTTTCTCTTTATGGTTTTAAAGTAACTACTTATATATATTTAAGATTCATTTAGATATTAATCTTACCCCACAGCTGATGGATTCTCTCAAACCAGAAGCAGCATACTGCTCTGGAAATTTTCTCTACTTGGTTCTTCCTCTTTGTTATTATTTTTTCATCTGGAACTTATGTTGGTTTGATATTAAACCTCTGAATCTATCACCCATGCTTTAATTTAAAAAACAAACAAAAAAAATTCTTTTTGATTCTTCGTTCTTTTGAGTTCTGGTATACCCTTTGGTTAACTATTCCAGCTCACTGACTGGGTCAGTTTATTATACAGGTTCAGTTCTGCCTCCACAGCTATTCCAAATGCTGATACCCCCTCCCTACCCCACACCCCTATAATTAATAGTCCCATTACAATTTAGGAAAAATAAAGTAAAATGGAAAGGATTTATATTCTTATCGCAGCAACGAAGACCCAGCACAGCCATAAATGAATAAATAAAATTCTATATAAAAATACACTATGTGGAATGAAAAGCTGAAAAAACACTGCAAAATAAGAGATTAGTGAAAATGAAGACAGAGCCCAAGTATCCAAAATGAAGCAAAAGAAAGTCATGTGAAGGCACATCATAAATAAATTGCTGAAAACCAGGAATAAAAGACTTCTTTTCAGAATGTTTTCAAGATATTTTTATGGACTCCCCTGGTGGCCCAGTAGTTGAGAGTCCACCTGTCAACGCAGGGGACATGGGCTCGATGCCTGGGCCACAAAGACCCCACAGACCGAGGAACTGAGCCTGGCGCCACAACTACTGAGCCTGAGCTCTCCAACAAGAGAAGCCACCGCAACAAGCCCAAGGACTTCAAGAGTAACTCCCCTTACCTGTACTCGAGAAAGCCCTCGGACAGCAATGAAGACCCAGCACATCCATAAATACATTTAAACATTTTTCTGTATTAGTATCATTTTCTAATTTTCTAGCAGTGATAAGGATTACAAAAACACAAGTTAGAAACCCAGATCTCTGACCCTTTTCGGAGGGTTTGGGATCAGGAGATGTAAGCCAGGCATAGTTTGCTAATTCCATGGTATATTCTCTCAGTGTTTTAGGAGACCAAAGCATTCCCAGGAAAATAGCAATTATGTAAGTAGTAAAGGGACTCTGATAGCCTTTAAGGAACACACCACTTTTCATAATTCAGTTTTTCTATTGGGATCACTGTCACTCCTTTCGGCCAATTGTTTTTATTTCTCTCATCTCTATTACCACTTAAGACTGCAGGCAATTTTTTACTTCAGATTCTCAGTCTTCCAGCTTACTCATGCTAATTTGACCTTTAAGATGCGAGTGAAGCTGGACTGAACTGCTTCCCTGTGTATGTGGGAAACCCACTGTCTGTGCCTCCCAGCGTCTCTGAGGCACTTAGAGGCCTTTTTCCTCACTATATTTAAACTCCTTTGTGTGAAACCCACCCCTCCCCTTTGCTGTCAACCTTTTTGGACATTCTCCTAATCCCTTTAACTACCCTTAATGCCACCCACCCAGGTCATAAAGCAGAGTTGAAGGAAAGTTTGTGGTAACAGAACTTATCAAGCATCTTAGACATCTTGTTTCTTAAAGGTCTGTGGGCCTTTCCTGGGTTCTCATACTATTTAACTTGGCTTTCATTGTTTTACTGATTTTCTGGGTGCTTCCTCTTTCTTCCATTTCCTCTTTTTCTTAGCTCAGCCCTCCTACTCCCTCATTCCTGTTCATCATTCATTCTACTCATGAATGAATGGAGTGTTAATACCTAACTGGTCGGTTCAGAGGCGTTTTACCACATTTGGTTTGCCAATTTTTTGAAAAACAGTTAATTGAAAATTTCTTAAGGTTCAGTTTAGAAATCAGAGTTCTGAATATGCTCATATGTTCTCTCCATTTATGGTAACTAGGGCTTCCCTAGTTAAAAAATCAGCCTGCAATGCAGGAGACCCAGGTTTGACCACTGGGTCGGGAAGATCTCCTGGAGAAGGGAAAGGCAACCCACTCCAGTATTCTTGCCTGGAAAATTCCATGGACAGAGGAGCCTCCCGGGCTATAGTCCATGTGGTCACAGAGTCAGACACAACTAGGCAACTAACACTTTCACTTATGATTACATTTAACAGAATAACATATATTGCTACTGTACCAAAAATGTTACTTTTGTATGAACTCTCACTTTGATGTAATAAAGTAAGATACAGCTAGTAGTAGCATGCTGAGTATCAGTCAGGGTCCCACATGGAAACTGATGTCATACTCCAGATGATTCTAGGATATTTACAAAGAGGGGGACGGGAAAAGGGGACCACAAGAATCAATGAAGCAACCAGTCAGTAGAAGCACCCCTAAGGCAGAAAAGACAGGGGACAGCAGCTGCTAACAGTCCCCCAAAGGAGAGAGGAGGTCATACTGAAAGGAACCTGCAAGTGGAGAGGACACAGCCAGCCCAACTCCCAAGGAGGGAAGCAGGGGAATAAATAAATACCTTGACCTCTCAGGTTTCCTCGGTCTTCTGCCTGAGCTCCTCACTGGCTTAGCTCAAGAGGAATCCAGAGTGAGGGAACCCACTGGTGAGGACAGGTGAGCCTTCCGGTGGAGTGTGGCTGTGAAAGGACAAATGGATGATACCAGGCACACACGGCTTGTTTTACTTAGAACTATTCCTATGTCTCGACAGCTTGAATGTGAATCAATCAGGACTCTGATTGTTATGGAGGAAATTCGATGTCAAAAAAAGAAAAGGGAGGGAGGGAGGAAGGAAGGAAATGGAAGGCAGAGGAGGAGCTGATATTATGGAAATAAATGCTGCTGGCGCCCATGCTCTCTCCCTCCCCTCTGCATGCCGGTTTGGTTTGGATCTAAGTGGGGACCTGGACTCCAGCAGCATCCGGGTAGCATCTTTAGAGCAGTATAATCAGAGAAGAGATGAGACTCCTCTTCCAGTTCCATGGAGAAAAGTCTTCGAGACTTTACTATGAGATGTAAATCAAGATTTTGCATAAATGGGATTGGAAGATTGATTGGAAAAGATGGTAAGATATTATTTCTTACCAAACTAATTTATATAAACGTAATATAATCCTACCAAAATCTCCCCTGAATATTTCTGGAGTACGAAAAATAAAGTCTAAAAAGTTTATCAAGAATTTGCCAGAACATCAACACTGGAAAAAAAAAGGCATCACAAAGGCTACTTCCTTAATTATTAAACTGAATTATCAAGTGATTAGCCATTGAAAGTATTATACTCATGTCAGAATGTCAAGTTAATTGGACAAAACCAGTGGGGTGGGAGATGCATTAAACAGTAATTGCTGCTGGGAAAATTAATGGTATGGGGGGAAAAAATCAAGCTAGACCCTTAAGTCACATTTTATGCCCTCAAAACCTCCAAGTGAATTAAAGAGTGATGTAAAACACAAAAGGATCAAATAGAACAGATGAGATGAATATTTAATCTTGGGATGCAAAGGACGTTTAGGAGTAAAAAAGATTTGACAACATACAAACATACAACTTAAATGTCAAAAAAATACATGCAAAATTAAAAGGCAAACAGCAAACTAGGAAAACATTCTTAAGTTGAGAACTTATTTCTCTACTGTATAAAAGTATTTAATAAATGTTTACTAAATGATGTGTTCATTAAATGTTACTTTTCTGGAATCATTAGGGAAAAGCAAAGATAATAATTTTAGATAAAATAACAGTAAAAAGCAATTAATACTATTACCTTATTGGAAATAACAAATGCTTTTGATTGGCCATTCATAATTTAGCATAATCTTATTTTCATTATACCTATAACAGAAGTGTAAAACACACAAAGAAATAAGGCTTGCATATTTTTCATTTTTAGAAAATTAAATCCCTTATGATCAAAAGTGGTTATTCTATTTTATATCCTTCACATAGAATCTTTCTCCATGAACAACTTCACTTAAATTTCTTAGGTTTGTCAGTACATTAAAACTGTGCTTGCTGATATTAAAAAAAAAAACAAAAAAAAAACCTTGTAAAAACAATGCCACTCACCTGACATGGAAAATTAACCACACAGAGTAAGTTTAATATTCTGAATTTAAAAAGAATTGATTTAACTCTGCTCTGCTCAAGAGTCGTAACTCAATACTTTTTTTCCCCCCAACGGAAGAACTCAGAATATACTTTGCTTTAAATGCCATTTTTAAAAAAACGGATAGAACATATGAATAGTGGCTAAAAAGATAAATGGGTACATTCAACGAGGATTTTTATTTCAATTATCCACAAAACAATATAATAATACTTTATAAAAATATTAAGTTTTAGGCTACATTATTCATTAAAAAAAGTGTGCTAGAAGGCTGTTTTTACCAACTTCCTTTTTTGGTAAGGAAAACACATTAAGAGGCTGAACAAAAGCTGTTGGAAAAAAATCTTCAAATGTACAAACTTGTTTATTTTTCTCAGCAATTTAAAAATACATAAACCATTTAAACTGAATACACATTAAGTTAGTGTTTTATTTCCTAACTATACAATTGATATTATAAGGAACTGCTCCATTCAATTAAAACCTAATGAATGCCATCAACTTTTTCTGGCTTATTTTTCAGAAGAGAATTATTAGTACATAAACATAATTTTATCCTTTTTAAAATGCTTAGAAAAATTGAAATATCATAGTTCACACAAAGCCCTTTAAAAATCTTAAGTCACAGGTTGAGGATGTAAAAGGTAAGTGATGACAGCAGTCTTCTTGGGAAAATCCTCGTGGAAGGATTCAATACTATGCAAGTTACGTAAACATAAGAAACCACTGCAAGTTTTAGTACCAGAACTACTGCCAACCTGCATGAAGTTCATCTGTCACATTTTTAAAATGGTTTGGATCTCAACACAGATACCACAACACAGAACTGTTTATTTAATGACTAAATCAGGTAAGTGATGATAGTTACTAATGATATTCCTAAAATGCTGGGACTGGATGTGTTGCTATATTTAAAATGTGACTACAAAAGAGAGTGTTTTAAAACATAAATACCAGACTTTTGCCAGACCCAGTTCCTTTGCTAGACACTTACACCTGTGATGCTGCCATTCAAATTCATATTTTGGGATTTTAATTTCCTTTTTGAGTTAGTCATAAAAATCAGTATTATTCTGCATGTTTCACTGGTGTACTTTAAATATGCAACAACTATCCCCCTCTTTTCACCAATTATTCTAAGTATGTTCTCCTCCTCAAATCAACTAAATTCTAAAAGGGGAAAAATGATCATCATTAAGTATACTTAAAAAGGGAATGCAGATTTCAACAGGACTTGAAAACTGGAGTTCTAAAAACGTTCTGCATAGAAGCTGTATCACTGGAATTAGTGGGAAGCCTTAACTTAGCTATTTGAGGCTACAGCACTCATTTAGTGTTTGTGTTAAGAAAGATTAGTTTTATAGTCCTACCTATAACTCTTAAAATCTCAGAAAATAGATTAAGTGAGGAGCTTTGAGTGCCAGCAAAGCCATTTTGTCACTCCATAACATCAACATTAAACACAACACCCCATCTCTCTATCTGTAAAACTTTCACATTTTCTTTTCTCATATTTCTTTTAAATACATTTTCCTCTCTGTTAGTCTATATTTAGTATGAGCAAAAGTGCATTCAAGTCCCTGATCTAGTGATATTTTCCTTTTGTGGCACCCACCGTTAAGTACATGTTAGCAATCTCACAGTACCAGTCTACTTTTCAAAAATGACTGTTAAAAAACGCTGGGTTTATTTTTTTCATGCTATCTAAAGATTAAAAGATTTCCCCTTGGATTGTACGATTTCAATTATATATTGCCTTAAAAAAAAAAAATCAATGCAACCTTACAAAAGATTAACTCACTTTCTAGTTACCTTCATTATTTTAAACTGAGCTATTAAGATATGATTACAGTGAAAAATGTCTTCTACTTTCCAGTTTCATGAGTATATTGAGTATTAACACAGTGCATTATACTTTCAAATTCTACTGCTGTCATCTAACATTTAATCAAGTTTTAGATGCCGTTTATATTCCTTTTTGCTTCTAAAAACCTGGCCCACTTCCATGCAAACAGAGGCATATATTAAGGTTGCATATTAACTGTTCAACTTAGAAAAAACTTCTAAGAAGAATAAATGCAAGACATTTTTAAAAACTGGAATGGAATTGTTTGGTCCCGCGAAAATTCCGTAATTCTAGATTTTATTATGGTATAACTGATTTTAATCTCCCAAGTTTTGCCTATACTGATTGATAAATTTTTCTGAATTATGAGTTTGGAGAATAAAAGAAAGGGAGTGATTCATAAACAGTAGCCTTGCCACTCTGCACTGTCATGCCATCATTCACATGGTCATCCAAATCTTAACTATGCTTTCTTTGGACCCTGAAATCAGCTGGAAAAATTCATCATTGGTACTTTAGAGTTTAACACTTGGAAAAAAAAAAAGTGGTTTTGTGCAACCATGTCTGGAATTCCAGTTTACCATCAAAAACATGCAGGGTGAAGAAGATTTTCTTCTTTTGATTCCTGTACGTTAAGTGAGGAAGTCTACACAAGTTCTTTACAATTTTGGCAGATTGGTGCATATAAAATAGGCTTCTTGGATTATAAATTTTCTCCTGGCTGGTACTGTGGCTCTGTAGCAGTGAAATAGTCTTCCAGGAAGGACTGGATATACTCAAATGTTGGTCTTTCATCAGGGTCCTTCTTCCAACACAGATTCATCAATTCATGGAGGGACTCTGGACAGCCCTGCGGGCATGGCATCCTATACCCTCGTTCCACCTGCTCCAGCACCTCGCGGTTCACCATACCTGACACACGAGATTCAAACAGCAAGAAATAGTGAGAAACAGTGAAAGAAACAGTGACCCTAAACACCACAAGCGAAACAGAACAAATCCCCCAACCACTAATTCGAGATATATTCAAGTGAGTTTCTTTACTGAAATGATCCTTTCTGACAAAGAAATACATTTTAAATGTCAAAGAACATCAACAAAAGCTTAGAAAAATGCTAATCTGTTTCAACATATCTAACTTTCTTCATTCCACCTAAAATCTGGTTTTTAGTACTCATGCCTTTCACAACCAACCCCAAACTTGGGCTAATGAGGAACAGAGGCAAAACAGTATCTGAAAGGAATTCAGAATGAGTTCTAGTTCTGGTTTTGCCAAATATACTGATTGTTACTTTACATCAAGTCACTTCCTTGAAACAGTCTCCTTATTTAATGTCACCTGTTTGACTTTGCTCGAATTTATTACACAGGTCCTTTCCTGTATTCCTATGTAATCCCCCAACTATGTCATCAGCAGCTCACCCTGTGTTATCACAGGCTAAGCATACCCTCAGTTACTTGTGGAAGGAAGGGAAGGAGATGACTGAGATATTTATGCTCATCATCTGAGAAAACAGTAGAGTAAAAAGACCCTTTTAGAAAAGGGAGAAAGCTATGCACTCAGAGCCCCATCTCAAGGACTGTGGCTCTCACAGACTGCTCACCATCCAATGCCAAAAACAGAGAGGGAGGGAGGGAGGGAAGAAAGAAAAGAGACAGATAAACAAAGAGAAAAATAAAGGCCTTTCCCCCATAAACTCCAGTTACATGAAATGCAAGCTCACCTGGATATGGCACTCTGCCCTTTGTTACCAGTTCTGTCTGTAGAATTCCAAATGACCATACATCAGACTTGATTGTAAATCGACCATACAACGCAGCCTCAGGAGCTGTCCACTTGATTGGAAATTTTGCACCTAAAACAGTATTGACAAGCTTGCTTCAGTAACTGGTTTCTTTCTGTGCACATATGGCAAAAGCAGGGCTCATTTTTTGTCAGTATCCCTACTGTACCTGTTATCAGTGTCAAGTTCTTCAAAAGTACAAGATCTTCTTTAATACTATTTAAAATTTCCATTAGTAGAAAACACAGTTCTTCCCCGTAAGATATTCAATGACATAAAAAAGAGCACAGCTGGTGGGGACAGAAAACCATTCCAGAAGGAACAGAGGTAAAAGCGCTTTAACAAGCAGCAACCAAAAACACGGATTACAGGATCCATAACTTTTTAAGTCAGTCCAGCTGCCTGCATGCTGCAGTCCATGGGGTCGCAAAGAGTTGGACACGACTGAGCAACTGAACTGAACTGAGCTCCTAGTAGTTACAACTGCTGGCTGCCAAGAGCATATTCTGTTGGTTCTAATGTCTACGGTTTTCGACCATAATCTCCTTTCTACACTATGGTATCTCTCTAGGAAATTTTACTGTACTATAGTTGTGAAAAGCCTGAATTAATTTACTCATATATTTAGTGTCTCAGCACTTTTTATGCACATTATGCTAATTGTTATCAGAGACACAAAAACACAGCCTTTGTGATGTTTATATACTTATACTGAAAATAAAATTATAGATGTCTTAAATACTTAAAAGTTACTTACATATGTAGGTATATAATGTTGTAAAATATAGTTCTTTAGATGTTCTGACAAACAGAAGATCAATTTTCATTAGCACAATCACAAGAGGTTTCATTTAACAAGTGGTAGCGAAGTTTAGCCTTAAAGAGTGGTTAGAATTTTTGTAGGTAAAGACTGAAGAAGAACAGGAAGATATTCTAGCTGGAGGAGCCAGCACACAGGTATGGAGATGGAAAAGAAAGCACTGAGCTTCTAGTGCTTAATGTAGTAAAACCTGGACGGTTCTGAGGTTTATTACAAATGTTATTTTAAAATGCTTCTTATTTGTTGGCATGCCAAGGGAAGTATGAAGAGGAGAATACTGCTCGTATATTCACAATGCAAACACCACCCACAGTCAAGTTCTTCTCTGGGGGAAAGAGCCATCAAAAAGCCACACATATTATGCACTATGTATAATTTCATGAACAAAAATCAATGTTTCTGACTCTTTTGAGCAGGCCTAGAGCTGTTTGCTTAATTCTGTACAACCCTGTATGTTCAAAAGAACATCCATTTTCAAAAGAAAATCCATTCACTGAAAATGAGGTTAACAGCATTTATTAAACAGTCATTTTACCTTGTCTTGCCGTATATTCATTGTCTTCAATTAACCTTGCTAAGCCAAAATCTGCTATTTTGCACACAAGGTTTTCTCCTACAAGAATATTAGCAGCCCGAAGATCTCGATGAATATAGTTCATTCTTTCAATATAGGCCATACCATCAGCAATCTTGGGAAGAAAAACAAACACATATGGTATGAAGGGAAGGATGGAGAGGGCAATTCTGGTTAATGTTAAACCAGATCACTGAAGAAACGTCTCTTGAAAAGAGATGATGGGTAATGGGGCAGAGTCTAGTAGATGAGAGGAAAAACAGAAAACCTTTTAATGGAGCAGGGAGAGAAGGATGAGGAGGAAGAGAGGGGTCGAGAGAAGGAGAGGGGAAAAGAGGGGAAGGGGGGAGAAAAGAGATGGCACGTGGCCCACAAAGCCTGAAGCATTCAGCTGGCCCTTCTTCACAGATGAACAGTCTGCCCGCCTCCAGCATAAAGGAGCTCAGAGCCTGGGGTTCAGGCGTATGGACGAGGCTTGACATATGCTAAGGTCGCACAGGTGTGGTTTTCTTGGTATAAAGTTTCTCTGAATTGCCAGATCCTGTGGACATCTGGACACGTGTTGTGAGAGGAGTCTTAGATTCAATGTGTCAACCAAAGCCAATAAAAGGCCCCTACCACACATCTGAATAAAACTTTTAATAGTTCTCGATTATATTTAAAAACAAAAACTCAGAAGAGTAAAACTACCCCATCTTAAACTGTATACCTGCCATCTAAATTCTTGTTTGGGACTATATTAAAAAAGAAATTCAGCATATACTTTATTTTTCTTTATTTACAGACCAATATGATTAATTACTTAAGGAATATTGGGCCTTCCCTGGTGGCTCAGAAGGTAATGAATCTGCCTGCAATGTAGAAGACCTGAGTTTGATCCCTGGGTTGGGAAGATCCCTTGGAGAAGGGAATGGCTACCCACTCCAGTATTCTTGCCTGGAAAATTCGATGGACAGAGGAGCCTGCAGGGCTATATTCCATGGGGTGCCAAATGGTCAGACATGATTGAGCAACTAACACTTTCACTTAAGTATATTACCTTCCCACCTTCTATCCTAGTAGGATCAGTGTGACTCTGTGTTGCTTAATATCTGCCAATCTACTGCACCCCACTCCCAGCTTTGTTCAGGTCTTCTGCAGCATATACTTCAGATTTCTAATATTTTCTTTGGAACAGCAATCATTCATTGTCTTAACATGTATCTACTGAACTATAAATACATACAGATTTTGTATTTGTGGATGCATATGTTTCTGAAAGGCCACATGATACAGGCCACCATGGTACTGGGATCACGGATTCTAATACTTGTAAGTTGTATGAATCTTAGATACCTGGGTCCTCAGATACTACAGTATCTGTAATATACAGAGATTAGACTGGATTATCTGTAATCTTCCTCCCAGCTCTAAAACTCCATGATTTCACTATATAAACAATAGTATTCTGAGGAGCCTGGCAGGCTGCTGTCCATAAGGTTCACAAAGAGTTGGATAAGACTGAAGAGACTTAGCACGCGCGCGCACACACACAAGATTAGTTTACAGTTTTAATGTGCACTTGCAGTTCAAATGGACACACAGATGAACACACAAGTACCTGAGCAGCCATGTCAACCAGCTGTGGGAGCTTCAGATACTTTCCATCTCCTTCCTTCAGGAAGTCTAATAAGCTCCCTGTAACAGACAGCAAGACATTCATGAACAATAAGCAAATTTAACAAGAGTAAAATGGGCTAATGAGGATATAAAGATGTAATACGGTCTGTTCTTTAAAACAAACAAACAAAAAATCTTAACTGTGCAGGGAAGCAAGAGCCAGAGAGAAGCTGGTGGAAAGCGGATGCTGGGACCACGGGAGGGTTTTGTGTTTAAATGAAAGGATGAAGAACACAGTGTAAGAAGTGTCCTTAAATAGAAGAAGTGACACTTCTTCTTTTTAGCCTGCAAGACAGACTGATGTTACATAAGTACTCTGCAAGACAATGTGGAAATACAGAGAGAAGCAAAAGCTACAGTTCTTTGTTTCTGGGCTCAGAATCTAGACAAAGTGCCACAATCAATCCACTAAGTAGAACATCATTCGGTGTAACGATAATTGCTAAAACAGTACAAAAGCTGCCGAGCCCGGAGACAGCAGGAATCGGGGGCTGGAATGTGTCATTTAGACAACTGTTTTTCTTTGCTCTTTAACCAATTACGACAAATCCCCCCTCCCTTAAGTGTTCCTTATATCCATTCATCGGAGCATTCTAGATGTACCAGTGGGCCTTCAACTTTTTTTTGGTCATAGGTTATTTTGAGAATCTGATGAAAACTACTGACTCTTTGTCGAGAAAAATACACATAAGTGTGAAAAAACTGATGGAGAACTTCAGAGGAAGTTTTCTGGACCCTCTGAAGCTCATTCATGGCAGAGAGCAGGTACTTGGTAAGTAATTGTGAGACCAATTCAAAGCAGTCCTTCAGTTTGCCCCACACACGTCTCTAGCCTTATTTCCAACCAGCCTTCTTCTGCACTTCTACTACCCATGGTTTTGCTCTCCATTTCCTTAAAGCTCTGCAGAACCAGTAACCCTTCTGTTTACCCATCCACATCCCTCATCATCTTAAAGGATGGTACAAGACTTGTCTTTTCTACTGATTTTTCTAATTTTTATTCCAACCTAGATAATCTCTTCCTCCATTTCTCTGTTATTCACTGAATGTGTCAAACACCTAGAAATTCATTATGCTTTGGCTTGAACTTATTTGTTCATAGCAAGCTGTTATTTAGTTTTATACTGAAAATTAACTCATTGGGTTAGGTCTTCTTTCCAAATTCAATGTAAGTTAGTTAGATGGCTTTATTTCTTTGATGCCTTATAATACTAGCAGACTGTTTATATATTAGAAGCTTTCAATACATTTCAATTATTAATAATTTCTTGAGTATCCTGCTTCCCTGGTGGCTCAGATGGTAAAGCGTCTGCCTGCAATGCAGGAGACCTGGGTTCAATCCCTGGATCTGGAAGATCCCCTGGAGAAGGAAATGGCAACCCACTCCAGGACTCTTGTCTGGGAAATCCCATGGATGGAGGAGCCTGGTAGGCTACAGTTCATGGGGTTGCAGAGTCAGATATGACTGAAAGACTTCGGTTCCAGTTTCAGAGTATCCTGACAATTAAAGAGAACACAGGAGGCAATGAATTTGGTTGGGTTACAGAGGGCCAAATTCTAAGTGCGTGAAGAGCAAAATGGGGAACTACAGAGTTTAAAAATAGAAGGGGCGTTTGTGATCCTGCATTCTAAATATCCCATCTAGATATAATCCTAATCCGGCAATCTGACAACACAGACTTCTACCACATTCCCCAATTAAATATTTCTTGAAATCAATACACAAGCTATATGGCCCGTTAGCTTTATCTCCACAACACTCTTATAGTCTGGATATCCTGATTTAAACTTCCTCCTGGTCCCTTTCCTCCCTTCTAGTTCACCCTAATATACACTGACATAGGATATCTGGCAGTTTTTTTTAGGCAGAGACTCCTTGTTAAAAATGCCATGTGCTCTGATTCATGTTGAAGTTGAACAGAAAACAACAAAATTCTGTAAAGCAATTATCCTTCAATTAAAAAATAAATAAAACATTTAAAAATGCAAAAAAAAAAAAAAAGCCACGTGTTTTAGGAGCTTTAGGTAATGTTTTAGCCACCAATTAGTTCAGTTCAGTTGCTTAGTCATGTCCATCTCTTTGCAACCTCATGGACCGAAGCATGCCAGGCTTCCTTGTCCATCACCAACTTCCAGAGCTTACTCATGTCCATCAAGTCGGTGATGCCATCCAACCATCTCATCCTCTGTCGCCCCCTTCTCCTCTTGCCTTCAATCTTTCCCAACATCAGGGTCTTTTCAAATAAGCCAGTTCTTCACATCAGGGGGCCAAAGTATTGGTGTTTCAGCTTCAACATCAGTCCTTCCAATGAATATTCAGGACTGATTTCCTTTAGGATGGACTGATTGGATCTCCTTGCTGTTTAAGGGACTCTCAAGAGTCTTCCCCAACACCACAGTTCAAAAGCATCAGTTCTTGGGTGCTCAGCTTTCTTTATAGTCCAACTCTCATATCCATACATGATTACTGGAAAAAACAAAGCTTTGACTAGATGGACTTTTGTTGGCAAAGTAATGTCTCTGCTTTTTAATATGCTTTCTAGGTTTGTCATAGTTTTTCTTCCAAGGAGCATCTTTTAATTTCACGGCTGCAATCACCATCTGCTGTGATTTTGGAGCCCAAGAAAATAAAGTCTCTCACTGTTTCCATTGTTTCTCCATCTATTTGCCATGAAGTGATGGGACCAGATGCCATGATCTTAGTTTTCCGAATGGTGAGTTTTAAGCCAGCTTTTTCACTCTCCTCTTTCACTTTCATCAAGAGGCTCTTTAGTTCTTTGCTTTCTGCCATAAGGATGGTGTCATTTGCATATCTGAGGTTTACTGATATTTCTTCCAGCAATCTTGATTCCAGCTTGTGCTTTATCCAGTCCGGCATTTCGCATGATGTACTCTGCGTATAAGTTAAATAAGCAGGGTGACAATATACAGCCTTGACGCACTCTTTTCCCAATTTGGAACCAGTCTGTTGTTCCATGTACAGTTCTAACTGCTGCTTCTTGACCTGCATACAGATTTCTCAGGAGGCAGGTCAGGTGGTGTGGTATTTCCATCTCTTGAAGAATTTTCCAGTTTGTTGTGATCGACACAGTCAAAGGCTTTGGCATAGTCAATAAAGCAAAAGTAGATGGTTTTCTGGAACCCTCATTTTTTTCGATGACCCAACAGATGTTGGCAATTTGATCTCTGGTTCCTCTGCCTTTTCTAAAACCAGCTTGAACATCTGGAAGTGCACAGTTCACATATTGTTGAAGCTTCCCTTGGAGAATTTTGAGCATTATTTTGCTAGCATGTGAGATGAGTGCAATTGTATGGTAGTCTGAACATTCCTTGGCATTTCCTTTCTTTGGGACTGGAATGAAAACTGACCTTTTCCAGTCCTCAGGCCACTGCTGAGTTTTCCAAATTTGCTGGCATATTGAGTGTAGCACTTTCACAGCATCATCTTTTAGGATTTGAAATAGCTCAACTGGAATTTCATCACCTCCAGTAGCTTTGTTCATAGTGATGCTTCCTAAAGTCCACTTGACTTTGCATTCCAGGATGTCTGCCTCTAGGTGAGTGATCACACCATTGTGGTTATCTGGGTCATGAAGATTTTTCTGTATACTTCTTCTGTGTATTCTTGCCACCTCTTCTTAGTGTCTTCTGCTTCTGTTATGTCCATACCATTTCTGTCCTTTATTGTGCCCATCTTTGCATGAAATGTTCCCTTGATATCTCTAATATTCTTGAAGATATCTCTATAGCCTTTCCCATTCTATTGTTTTCCTCTATTTCTTTGCAATGATCGCTGAGGAAGGCTTTCTTATCTCTGTGCTATTCTTTGGAACTCTCTTAAGAACGTTAGTTCTTAACTTCTGTTTTTCTGTTTCTTTTGGGGGGGGGAAGTATTTTCCCGTCATTGTGCAGCTTGTAGTTGGTGCTGTCACCAGTAGGTGGAGGTACTTCACTAACCAAGATGGACATCTGGAGAGCGACGACGCCATCAGAGGTTTTCACTATGGGTTAGTGACTCATTAATACTGAAAAGAGGAGATAAAATTCAAGAGGGTAAAAAGCAGGCCTGTCAGCAAGCATACTCGGTGACTTACCGGTCCCTCTTCCAATGCATCATCAGCAAAGGGGAAAGAGGGAAGAGCGACAACCTTTCTTTCTCCTTTCCCTGCCCTAATCCACCCTGTTACTGAAGATTCCACACCTTGTGGTCTGGAGTTTGGAGAAAAAGACACCCTTCAGTTGACAGCAGTGGAAAAAAGAAGTTTCTAGGAGTCCTCAGAGTGTACTAAAACTAGACAAAATTAATTTCCTTCACTTTACCTGATTTCTTCATTTAGCACTGAAAACACAAATATCGTTCTGATTGCACTGTTTTAAATCAACTAGTGCAAATACTTTTTTTCCTATTCTACTGCCTCTGGTCAAACGGAATGAAGGACTTTACTTTCAAAATAAATTCAGTGCCTTATTTTCAACTCTGTACTATCCTCCAGAATAACTGGGACTAATTACTGAGTATTCTGTTAGACAACATATCAGACGTTCTCTTTTCATACGTCTACATAAAAATCTCCAATTAGAAAACACAATAAAAATCTGTATGCATAAAGACAGAAATGACAAAATTTATTAACATGAATATCCCAGGAGATACTGACGTACACATACCTTTGGACATAAATTCAGTGACGATGTAAATCGGCTCTTCAGAAACAACAGCATATAGTGGAACAAGTTTATCATGTCTTAGTTTTTTCATTATCTGAGCCTCTTGAAGAAATGCTTCTGGCATCATTGTACCTGGCTTCAGTGTTTTGATCGCTACTTTTGTGGTTCCATTCCATGTTCCTAGAGAAACAACCCACATTTCACTATTTTAACCTATATTTTAAGAGATTTACAACAAACTTCAATGAGCAGCAGTAAGCTTACATATATTGCAACATATCATAAATTATGGCCTTTTAATCTATGGCCAAACAATGAAAGAAAACAAAAATTCAGGCTCCTTACCCATCCATACTTCACCAAAACATCCTTGTCCTAGTTTAACTTCTAGTCGCAAAGATTCTCGTGGGATTTCCCAAGCATCTTTTGCCAGACCTTGAGTCTGGGGTTTCACAGTTGGACATACAGTTGTTAATTTATGGCATAAACCATCGGCATGTTCTAGATAAATGAATAAACTACACTGTAAATGAATAATTTTCAAAAACTGAGGTATATATAGTTGTACCAGTGTTTTTAAAAGTTTAAATCACAGGAAATAAAAACACGATGTTCTATCAGTATTATTACAAAAGCACAAACACAAAAATGAGATTGCTTATAAGAAACAAAACATACAAGAAGTGAAACATTTTATTAAATACATTTTAAAGTTATTATTTATTGACTACTTATGTCCCAGCTATTGTGCCAATTCAGCACTTCACAAATTTATATAAAGGAACCTTAGAAAACTTAAGCAACTTTTTCAAGGCCACCCAGTAAGTATGTGATGGAGATGGGTTTTAAACCTTAGATCCGACTGCCTCCAAAGTTCTGCTTTTGATCACTGTGCTGTATTTCTTCCCCAAAGAGAATGCTACCATTAACAGCTATTTCTAGAATCCACAAGTGTAAGAAGCACAATAAAATCAAGGAAAAACTTCTTTAAAGGACTGATTTTCAAATAAAGGGAGACACAAAAACAGGAAACCCCAAATTTACAATGGTTTGACTTGTGAATCCTGTTTACACACATTCCCTTCCACTCTCAACAAGTAACCACACACATCCACATTCTAACAAGTGCAATTACAACTGATACTACTGCTTGGTAATGTGCTGAGTCAATGTCAAGACTGATGACTGACTTCGTAGATTCAATTTGCAGCTAGCTGTCACTGAAGAAGAAATTGTCATGAAACTTCCCCTCCCCTAGTATTAATCATTTAAAGACTTGCAGATGCATTTATGTATCAAATTGGAGATTAAACATTTTGAGACAGAAGACTCTAATACTGACCACTGTTCAAAGATCGGTGAAGGACTGATAAATGTCTACACTTGCTACAGGTTACTTTTCCATGAAAATAAAATGCACCTTCAGATCACATTTCATTAGAATCACACTTCACCAAGTCTTATGTGGTCCAGCCTATGCTGAGGAAGGCAACCCAACAGGACATATGATAATAGTTTTTTACTAATGTGTTTAGTTTTACCTACTTAGTAAGTATCCCAAAATAAAATTTTGCTTTTTCCTTTATTGGCACATCTATTTGGCACATCATACAGGAGCCCAAATCAGGCAGTAACTATTTCTGTTCTTCATTTTAAAACTAAAATACACTGGGCACATTCTGTGTGAGAAGTAGCACACCAAACCTTAAGAGGCATGACGACATGGATCTGTCCTCATAAAATTAAACACAAGGAAGTAACTTTCACCTGTGAAGTATGCACGTACCTGTGTAGTGTTTTACCAGCTTCTGCAGAGTATCAAACTGTGCTCTGGTTGTGATGTAGTATCCACCGTTGTCCAGTTTCCTAATTTTGTAGTGCTTCACATTGTCACCCCTCACCTCATCCCAGTCCCGAATAGAGAGAGAATAAGCACCTGGAGGGGAAATGGACACTCTTACTGTATCTTCCTTAAAATACTGCCTGAGGAAAATTTTATACTTGTCTTAACAATATTCATACCTTTAGTAGTTTCACTCTCTCTTACTAAGAAAATACCTCGCTGATTCCCAGGATTCAGAAGTAACCTTTCAGCATCTTTTCTCCCCATTTTGCCAAAATACCATCTGAGGGAAAGAAAGAGTAGTGTTCTGAGTTAGAAGAGTGTAAGCATCAGAAAACTTAAACACAGGTATTAGTAAGAATGGAGTGGGGCAGGGAGGATGACAAAGAATAAAACACAGCTTTAAAATATATCAGAACAAAATGGAAGGTCTTTCTTTAATAAGAATATTACAAGTATTACTGTCAAAATATATTCTGTCATAGTTTTTTCATGTACTAACTACTCAATAGGTCTTTTAAACTCCATGTGGCAGTCAGAGGAACAGTAAATACAGAAGGAAAGGCAACAGCGTCAGACTGCCTTTTAGACAATGACAGATGGAAACATTAACATTACAGAAGAGTGAAAGGGCTTCCCTGATGTCTCAGATGGTAGCGAATCTGACTGCCAATGCAGGAGACCCAGATTTGATCCCTGAAGATTTGATACAGTCCCCCAGATTTGATCCCTGGGATGGGAAAATCCTGTGGAGAAGGGAATGGCAATTCACTCCAGTATTCTTTCCTGGAGAACCCCGTGGACAGAGAAGCCTGGCAGGCTACAGCCCATGGTGTCGCAGAAAGTTGGACACGATTGAGCAACTCACACACATACAGAAAGAGTAAAAGTGGTTCTCTGGCAACAGTGATCATTTGTATTCAGTTTTATTGTTCAATCGCTCAGTCATGTCCAACTCTTTGCGACCCCATGGACTGCAGCACGCCAGGCTTCCCTGTCTTCACCACCACCCAGAGGTTGCTCAAATTCATGTCCATTGAGTTTGTGATGCCATCCAACCACCTCATCCTCTGTCATCTCCTTCTCCTCCTGACTTCAATCTTTCCCAATATCAGGGTCTTTTCTAATGAGTCGGCTCTTCACATCAGGTGGCCAAAGTATTGGAGCTTCAGCATCAGTCCTTGCAATGAATATTCAGGGTTGATATCCTTTAGGATTGACTGGTTTGATCTCCTTGCTGTCCAAGGGACTCTCAAGAGTCTTCTCCAACACCACAGTTCAAAAGCATCAATCCTTCGGCACTCAGCCTTCTTTATGGTCCTACTCTCACATCCGTACATGACTACTGGAAAAACCATAGTTTTGACTAAATGAACCTTTGTCAGCAAAGTAATGTCTCTGCTTTTTAACATGCTGTCTGGGTTGGTCATAGCTTTTCTTAAAAGAAGAAAGTGTCTTTTAATTTCATGGCTGTGGTCACCATCTGCAGTGATTTTGCAGCTCAAGAAAATAAAGTGTCTGTCATGGTTTCCATTGTTTCCCCATCTATTTGCCATGAAGTGATGGGACCAGATGCCATGATCTTAGTTTTCTGAATGTTGAGCTTTAAGCCAACTTTTTCACTCTACTCTTTCCCTTTCATCAAGAGGCTCTTTAGTTCTTCTTAGCTTTCTGCCATAAGGGTGGTGTCATCTGCATATCTGAGGTCATTGATATTTCTCCTGGCAATCTTAATTCCAGCTTGTACTCAGTAAGATGCAAGTGAATCATACCCAGATTATTAGGGATCCTAGTGTGGGTTTGATTTTGTGAATAAAAATGCAATTTTTGCTGTGGAGGAGCCATAGAATACTGGAGAAGACAAAAGGACAAAATGTAAAGAAACAAGTGCCAAAGCATAACAGAGAGTTATGGAGACACATTATACATCACAAATATAAGCAAACAAACATTGATAGAGCACCTATTATGTGCAGGGCGCTGTGTTAACTGCTGTGATATGAAGTATTATTTATGGATCTCAGGCAAACCTGCTTTGACATAAAGGTGCAGGCATGTTTGATCTTACTGTGTTTCGCTCTACTGCACTTTGCAGATGCTGTCTTTTTAAAAACTGAAAGTTTGTGGCAACCCTGCTTTGAGCAACTCTATCCAAGTCATTTTTCCAAAAGCATCTGCTAACTTTGTGTCACTGTGTCACATTTTGCTGTCTTGCAATATTCCAAACATTTTTTTCCACATAAGACAGCGAATTTAATTGACAAATGTGTGTGATCTGACTGCTCTACCAACTCTCCATCTCCGCTCTGCATGCCCCCAACTCTCTGAGACACACAATACTGAAATCAGGTTTACAATGGTCTCGAAGTGTTCCTTTCTCTGAGTGAAAGAACAGTCAATCAATGCAGCAAATTTCACTGTTGTTTTAAGAAACTGCCACAGCCACCCCAACCTTCAGCAACTATCACCCAGACCTATCAGCAGCCATCAACATGGAGGCCGGACCCTCCACGAGCAAAGCGATTATGGTTTGCTGAAAGCTTAGATGATGGTGAGCATATTTCAGCAATAGAGTATTTTTAAAGAAGGTATGTATTATTTTCTTTAGACACAAGCTATTGCACACTTAATAGACTAGAGAATAACTATAACTTTTATATGCACCGGGAAACCAATTCACTTTACTGTAATATTTATTTTATTGTGGTTGTCTAGAACCAAATCCACAGTATTTCCGAACATGCCTGTAATGTCACTGAAGGTGAACTTTAACGTTTTAAAAGTTGCAAGAATGGTATGTAGAACTCCCATTTACCCTCCACCCAGGTTTCCTGTTAACACTGCTTTGTCATCTTCTCTCTTTCCCTGTGTACGTGTGTGTTTGTGTGGCTGTGTGTGTCTTCTTCTGAACTGAATGACAGTTGCAAACATGCTGAATCACTGTCCCTAAACACCCAGTGTGCACCTCCTAAAAGACAAAGACACTCCCACACCACCGTGGAGGAAGCACCTAAGTCCAGGAGTGAACACTATGCCACAGTAACACCAACTGAGGATAAGCTTCTGAAGTGAAAGAGTCTGTGGAATATAAAAAGGGCTAATGCGATGTTTTTAAAGTGGAAAATAGGGACTAGGCATAATGCAGTTATTATAAATGCAGCTTCATTTATGATCCTACTGTAAGCAAACACTATGGCATTAATTATTAATTCTCAAGTAACATCTCCTATTAATACGATACATTAGCTGTATTAAGACTGGCATGTAATTGTGTGTGTGTAAAGTTGTGGCTAAGCAGAATGTGCATTAAGACATTTTAAAAATCAAAATAATTAATAAAATATGAAGTGGAGCCGTACTCTTCAGCCTGAATGGAATCCGCCGGGGCTACGTAATTGCTTGGGATATAGCCATTCTTTCCTGTAGCAATCGATCTCGCCTCCCACCAGTCTCCTTCCCTGCAACACACAGAACAACAGTCACCGCAAGGCAGACCGCAGCCCAGGACACAGTCTGCTGCAGTGCCGTCTTGTATCTGAAATGGACAAGAGGGGTTACTTTCAGTTTTAATTTATGCATTCGTTTGATCAAGAATTAAACTCAAAGAATAGTATTAGAAAAATAGATTACACGAATTAAGGAAATAAGGCTAAGCAAAATCACAAATGTGTATTTTTGCTCTGAATCAAAAAAAAACAAAACAAAAACCCTGAAAAACAAACCCCCTTGCCCTAAAAAACCAAAACCCACTTTAATTTTACTTAAAAAATCTCTTTTTTACATAACTCTTTTCAACCTAAGACAATAAACTATACTGAATAAAACAATTTGGGAAGTGAATCTTTCAGATTACTCAGTTTAGAGTAAATGTTTTCTCCTTTAAAAGCTTTACTGAGATATAATTTGTATACTGTAAGCTTCCCCCTTTTAAGACTTTTTGAATTTTGCAACCATCACCACTATCATTTCAGAACATTTTCATCGCCCACCAGAAGAAACTGTGTACTCATTAAGAGCCACACCCCATCCCGACCCTTCCCCATCATTTCCAACCACTAATGTGCTTTCTGTTTCTATGGACATGCCCATTGTGGGGGCATTTCATGTAAATGGAGCCATACAACATGTGGTCTTTTTGACTGGCTTTGTTTACTACGCATAATTTTTTCAGCATTTATGAGTTTTTTTTTAATTGCTAAATGATTTTCTTTTTAACAGTGCAGAAAAGTAATGTTCTTTTTTAGTCATATTAGGGGGAAAAAAGTTCAGATGCCCTAGAACTCTTGTAGCCAAAATATTTAGCAATGAGCAATAATAAAAAATTTAATTCCTGGAACAATACATATTTATAAGAATGTTATCCATCAATATCCAAATAAGACTAAAATTAATTCAGAACATGAGAAGTACATGTAATTTTTAACATGTAAGCCTTGAACTTTCCCCGAATTAATGGAAAGGAGTCTATATTATCAATCTACAATGAGGAAGACACATGGATTCTGCTACTGAAGATTAAATGAATGTTTGGCTTCACCAGAGGATAAGTACTGAAAACACTGTCTACATTGAAATTTTATTAAAGCTTGAGGTGAATTTTCTCTCTAAAAAATAAAATGGAAAATCTCTGGATTTTCAAATGTTTAGAAACTCAAGCACTTGCCTTGTAGCTTCCTGGTATATATTAAGCACATTCAGACACACAAACTGAAAACTCTGACCCTGATAATCCTTCAATGATTCATTCAGACTTGCACTATCTTTTTAAGTGACAGACCTTACAATAGGGTGTGCCAGAAACAGGGGAAAAGTCCTTAACTTCAGGTAACTCTGTGGAGGGCAGGATTTGTCAACCTCAGCATTACTGACGCTTTGGGCTGCCTAACTCTTTGTTGTGTGGGACTGTCCTGTGCACTGTCAGATGTTGAGTAACAGCCCTAGCCTCTATCTATCAGATGCCTCTATCTACCAGATGACAGTTGCAGCACCCTGGCAGTAACAATCGAAAATGCCTCCAGACATTACCAAAAGGCCCTTGGGTGACTTAGCCTCTGCATGAGAACCACTGGTCGAAAGGAATGACAGGCAAGTGATAAACTACAATTCAAAACTGTGGTGGCAACTGTAACTGAGGTTAGCACAGGCTACTACGTGACCATTTGAGAGAGACATTCAGTCCAGCAGGAGGTGGGGACTGGGCCCGGCAGGGAAGGCAGAAACAAAATCAAGGCAGGCTTCCTTGAGAAAGGACACGGGAAGATACACCTTGAATGACAGACGGGGTTGGCTAGATACAGGGAGAAAAACAAAGAGACAAGAAGTCACATTTCAGAAAGAAGAAATCACGCGTGTAAAGGCACAGAGAAGGGGAGAACCCTTGTGTATAGAGCCACAAGTAACCGAGTCTGGCAGGGCAGCGGAGTGGGGAAGGGGAAGAAGCTCGATGAACGATGCCCGCTCTTATTGCTGTTTCATCTTCATGGCAGTGAGCAGTTACTGAAGGACTTTAAAGGACAAAGACAGGACTCTATTTCATGTTCTCCAACAGTAACTGGTAGCAAGTGGGAATAAGGATGGAAGGAAACACGCCTGGATGCAAAGAGACCATAAATATCTATTTTGAGAAGTTACAAAGTGGCTGCTGTGCCTGCTAATGAAATTATGGGATATGTTTTTCATAACAAGCATTGAATTTTCTAAGGTGGATCACTAAATGACAGCAAGTCTGAGAGTCACATAAGGCAAGAGACAGTTTGGGACTGCAGGGGCTCCTTAGTCTTCTTCTTGTTTTTCAGAAAGAGATAAGATCTTTAAACCACCTGGTATTTAGATAAACGGGATCACAGAAATCTCTTTATAGCGGTTTTTTTTTTTTTTGAAGTAATGTACTTACTTTCATACATTCCCTCAATCCTCATTCTTAAAACTCCGTTTATGGCAGAACCACAGCAACACAATTTGTAGAAGCTGTAACTTTTGGCATGAGCAGTAGTCTTCTGCCATGTGTCTGAAAGAACCAACGTATCACCCAACCCAGTGGGCAGACTCACGCCCCACCACTCGTCTCTGAATCATCAACCAGCTCAGGGGTTTCAGGGTAAAGCAGGCTGCCACCGGTATTTCTCCCTTGTGAAAAAAACACTTGTAACACTTACGTGTTGTTAATTATTTGAAATCTTTCACCCTTCTTAAATGAAAGGTCTTCTGTAGTTCTAGCTTCATAATCATATAAGGCCACAAATATAGTAACACCACCTATTGGGGGAAAGAAAGACCAAGGTAAATTATACAGACAAATTAACAACAGAGAGATTTATTAGTAAAAATATTGCCAACGACGACAAAGAAAGCTTAAGCATAGTTCTCTACCTAGACTCCAGAATCAATTTTTAAAAGTTGGAGATTTGGGCCACTGAAGTTTTCAAGTTAGTAAGATGATGTCTTAAGGTCTTCCATGAGACTACCATACTGTACAAATTCTAAAACTCTATCGAGCCAGAGAAACCTTTTTAATCTTGATTCATACTCGCAACATCTCTAGCTTGAGAAGTGATGTGGTGATAGGTGATTTAGTCACTAAGTCGACTTGCAACCCCATGGACTGTAGCCCGCCCACCAGAAGAGGTTTCCCAGGCAAGAATACTGGAGTGGGTTGCTACTTTCTTCTCAAGGGGATCTTCCCTACCCAGGGACTGAACTTGAGGTTCCTGCATTGCAGGCAGGTATTTACGGCTGAGCCACCAGGGAAGCCCAAGTTCAAATCAATTTTTTTTGGCAGAAAAAGCATTAACAAGTATTATTAACTACTGGCACGGATCACCTCCATTTCTTAAAAACAACAGGTGAACAATTCCATCCTTAAGACTAGGATGTACACTTACTGTGTAGCACATCATTTACTGTACAGCACAAGGAGCTCTCCTAACTATATGGGAATAGAATGTAAAAAGAGTATGTATCACTGACTCACTTTGCTGTACAGCAGAAACTAGCACAACCTTGTAAATCAACTATACTCCAATAAAAATGAATTAAAAAAGACTAATGATTAACAGTAATAACTAGGTTTTTAATTAAGATTATTTATTACATTTAATGCAGAGATAAAAAGACAGCATGTTTTTCTTAGAAAGTAAATGGTATGCCTGATAAGGATTATAAATTCCAAAAATAATCATATCATATAAATCACTGTATGTGGATGCTTAAGAGATTAGCAATTTAAATAATCAAATTATTATCTGCAAGGGGAAGAACAAAATCTCATTTATCTGGCTTTGCTCCTGAGGCCCAGCCAGGTATTAACTACCTATTTGACATCTCAATGTCTACCAAGCATTTACAACTTATTAGGTACAAAATAAAGGTGTTGATTTTTCTCCTCTAACCTGTATTGCTGAAGTCTTCACTATCTCAGCAAACACTACCAGCCAATCAGGTACTCAAAGCCAAGTCCATTAACAGCACTGCCAGTTGTACCCCTTAAGTACCTTATCCACTTCCTTGTCCATTTCAGCGCTTCCATCCTAATCCAAGGATGTTATTTATGTTCTTTCTCACTGGAAGTGTAGTGTGTGTGTGTGTGTGTGTGTGTCACTCAGTCGTGTCCAACTCCTTGGGATCCCATGGACTGTAGCCCATAGCTGGTGTGTGGGTGTGTGTGTGTGTGGGTGTGTGTGTATGTGTGTGTGGGTGTCACTCAGTCGTGTCCAACTCCTTGGGATCCCATGGACTGTAGCCCATAGCTGGTGTGTGTGTGTGTGGGTGTGTGTGTATGTGTGTGTGGGTGTCACTCAGTCGTGTCCAACTCCTTGGGATCCCATAGACTGTAGCCCATCCGGCTCCTCTGTCCATGGAATCTCCAGGCAAGAATACTGGAGTGGGTAGCCATTCCCTTCTCCAAGGGATCTTCCTGACCCAGGGATCAAACCCAAGTCTCCTGCATTGCAGGCAGATCTATGAGGTCCTGAGAAATCCTGACTCTTCAATCCCTTATCATGTAATTCCACCCTCTGCCCGTACCAGCCCTCATATATGCCAAGGCCACCTGTACCTCCTGAACTGCATTTGTTGTTCTCTTTTCCTAGTTCTGCACAGATTTAGGTCATTTTCATCATCTAGACCTCAGCTCAAATAATTTCATCTCAAGATGGTTTTTCCTTGATAATTTAAAGAGCCTTCACCAATCTTCTGGTTAGCTCCTTCATAGTATTTATGAACTATTAATCATCCTGTTTAGTTGTTTTTATAATTATTACCCAACCCTCCTTATAATGTAGACTCCATTAGGGCAGAAACCTTGCTTCTCTTGCTTACAACTCTCTATACTGTACTCAACACACAGATACTCATTAGCAAATGAATATCCATGAATGGACTATTTCACATAAACACACTGCTTTAGGCAACATTTAATCACTTTGGATTACTACCTTTCCAGAACATGTAATACTGAAAATAAACTTATTCTGGTGATGGAGAAATACCATCATGACCATCTATTACTATGTTACTATACTGTTAAGTATTTAGAGTTAAGGGGCTTAAGTTGGGACTCAAACTGGCTCTCTGATGTCCACAACTCCTCAAGTGAACAGTCCATAGATGAGTGTCTGATATTCTCCAGTCACTATTTTTGTCCTGGAGGTGAGCAGAAGTAAGGGACACATTTATAGTCCAAGTCTGTAGAAGCGATTCTTCTTTTCTCCCCACAAGTTGCTCAGTTTGATGCTGGCAGCTGTTTCCCCAAGTCTAAGGATAAAGAGCATACTCCAAGGGCTGCCAGAGCGGAGAGACCAAAGAAACTTGAGTCCTTGATGACATGAAAAAACTACTGGTTCAAGGAATCCTAGAATCTCCCCTACCTTTAAAAGTCAGTTGCACTTTTGCTTGTTACTCAAGGGAAAAGCAACCTGGTAGGGGACCCTTCACAGAAGAACTACTTCTCTTTTTAAAGTTTCTGACTACATTTTTTTAGAGCATTTCTGGTTCCATGAAAGGCTGTCGGCCATCACTTCGACTGTTCTCTGAAAAGACATTTTAGTGTAATAAACAAAGTTTTAGAATAGGGCTTTATATCTGCGTCCTCCTGCTTATCATCTGTGACTGGGGGAAAATAAAAACCACTTAACCTGTGAGCCTCAGGATTTTTCTTTTTTCAATCAGCAGTACCTAACAGAACTGTACTATCATCACGAAACTGCCTTTACCTAACATATCAAGTAACTACTGTAATACTTTAATAATGGCCAGCACTTTATAATCCTCAGAAATTGGTAGCATTCTAGAGGGAGGGGGATACATTTTTAATCTTTATATTCCCAATGCCTGCCACACAGTCAGCACCCAGTAATTATTTGACAAATGAATTAGTGAAGTAATTAATGGTAACAGTGTGTGTGCCAGTCGCTCAGTCATGTCCGACTCTACAATCTCATGGACTGTAGCCTGACAGGCTCCTCTGTCCGTGGAATTCTCCAGGCAAGAATACTGGAGTGGGTTGCCATTCCCTTCTCCAAGGGATCTTCTTGAACAAGGGATCAAACCTGGGTCTCCCACATTGGAGGTAGATTCATTACCATCTGAGCCACCAGGGAAGCCCAATTAATGGTATAAACCAGTACATAATCACCATCAGATTACTGCCAAATTTCTGAGAATAATATCCATGTAGAGTTTACTTTGTATGTTGGAGATTTTTAATTTTCACATAAACTTATTTTAAACACCCCACTCCCATCCCCTCGTAACTTATTTTTCTTACAGCAGATCAACTTGATGTATGTAATGCCCAAGGTCACATTCTCAAACAAACAGATTGTTCATGTAAAGCTCACCTGTTAAACCAGCAGGATACGAACTTGGCACCACTGAAAACGAGGAAGATGCTCCTCCAAAAGGTGTGACCGCTGAGGACCCTCCGAATGGTGTCATGGAGAGGTTGCTGAAATTGACAGACGTGCTCTTTGTGGAGGATGTTGGTGCCACCGCAGTGTGTTCTGCTCCATAATGGCTGACTCCTGTGCTGACCGGCTCTGGCGCGTTTTCTGGTCTATATTTAATGGATGGACTTTTGTTCTCTTTACTTTTAATGCAGCCCATTATCAAGCCTACAAAGGTGATAAGGAAAAGTGTGAGAAGCAGTTAACATAAAGGATACTTCAAAAGAGGCATACTTTAACAGTTGCCTTTAAACCAGGCATTTCTCTCCTGCAAAAAAAATAACAGTAACAAATAAACCAAAAAAATCCTAGGCAGCTAAAAATAAAGTCTCTCCTCATTTATTTTTATTATAGTTCTGCTAACATATCATTCTAATCATGTCCTTCTCCAGCTCAATCACAACATGCCACACTGTACTGGGAAAACCGTGGGCTTGGAAGTCAGAAGCCAAAGTCTGAATCCTGGCTTCCTACTTTCTAGTGGAGTGACTTCAGGTATGTTGCTTAACTTCGCTGCAACCCCAGTTCCTTGAAAAAGAAGAACAACAATATCACCTACTTCATAAGGTTTTCCATGAGAAGTAAAAAATAAGTTTATTTATCACAATTTCTAGACTATCTCTGGTACACAGCAGGTACTAGCAAATTCTGGCAGTTTTCCTTCTACCTATAACAGTGCTGTGTAACAGAAACAGAATCTAAGCTGTATCTATAATTTTAGATTTTCCAGTAAACACATTTAAAAAATAAAGACAGGTCAAATTAATTTTAGTAATATATATTTCAACATGTCATCAGTATGAAAAATGTTAATGAGATTTTTATACTCTTTTGTACTAAATCGTAGAAATCTGGCGTGTATTTTAAACTCACAGTACACCTCAATTTGGACCAAGCACATCTCAAGTGCTCAACAGCTCTATGTGGCTAGTGGCTACTCCACTGGACAGTGCAGTGCTGTATCTTTTCCCTATTGATGGACACACCTCCACTGCTCGCCAAATCTGACTCCAGTCTATCTTTCCCACTTTACCTCCTATCATTTCCTCACTTATCTTACGCATAAAAGAGAAACAGTCTCAGATCTCAGAGTTGGAATGTCTTTAGATCACTATCTTAAAACCAGTATATTCAGAAGACGTGACAGTAAAGCACAGTATAGGAACATGACTGGGACTGGAAGCTTAAGTATCTACTGAAAACAGTATGAGAGAATGACAAGCTAAATATATGAAAGGCAGTTGCTTCTGAAAGTGTTAGAAGGAATTTAAGGTAAGTTGGTTCATTATGCGGTAGTTGGAAAAGAAAAGCCTTTACAGCATAATGTGAAAGTTTCTAGAAACCCTGAAGGAAAAGATGAAGAGATATATGATTAACTTGGGGATGGGGGGTGGGAGCAGGGGGCAGCTATGGGCACAGAAACTTTTAAGTGAAACTAAAGTCATGAGAAGTAGGGAAAATGTCTCTGTACTTGCTCATGCTCTCACTTGCTCTCTCAACACAGGAATGTACCATATAACAATTAGTTGAGGTTCTTAATATAGACAAGGGCTTCCCTTGTGGCTCAGCTGGTAAAGAATCCGCCTGCAATGTGGGAGACCTGGGTTCCATCCCTGGGTTGGGAAAATCTCCCGGAGAAGGGAACAGCTACCCACTCCAGTATTCTGGCCTGAAGAATTCCATGGACTATATATATAGTCAGTCCAGGGGTTGCAAAGAGTCGGACACGACGAAGCGACTTTCACATACTCACAATACAGACCACTCTTACACATGAGAAAATATATACAGCCCCTTAGAAAAATCTGAATGCCTGTCAAGAGGCAATTCACAAATGAACCATGACACAAATGAACCATGAAAGGCCAATTAGCACATGAAGACACCCCGGTCTTCAAATAAACGCAAATCTCTCAAAGTATCCTTTTTGCTTATCAGATTGGCAAATTTTGACTCAATACTCAAGGCTGAGGCATGAATTTTAATCAACAATCAATATATACCCATAAAATACATTAAGCTGCAAAAAATATTTTAAAATCTGTACAGAGGGTTTTCAATACTACCAATATCTGAAGTGTAAATATTAAGAAAATATTTTAATAATGACATAGACTTCAAAAAAACAGCAGTTGTATGATGGAGAAAAAAAACACGAAAGCCAGAATGGCTGCTAACTTACTTTAAATTTGATAACAAACCAATTGAAATACATCATTTCATAACCGAAGTTACTGTACCCCTCACCCACCCTCATTTCCATTTCCAGCTTTCTTAGTTCCTCATTTTCACCTTTTTCTTCACTCAGGATTCCTGTTAAGGTCTTTTCTCCCCATAAGACACCACTCCTAACTTAACTCTTCCTCCCAAACCCCATCACTCCTAACTTAACTCTTCCTCCGTAAGTTCTATCCTTTTCCCCCTCACCCCTCCAGTTTTCCATTACTTCTCTTAACCTGTCCTCCAGTTTTTTTTTCTTAATCCAGAATCTTTGGTCCAACTAGTCACAAATATACAGGAGCCATCACTGCTGCCTACCTCTTTTAGAAACATAAGCATAAACGTGGAATGTGACTTACATTTTTAAGTAATCTTCAGGTGTAATATGTATTTAACAGATTTTAATGAATTCTCTTAGAAACATAACATGATTTAAATACTTATAAGTGAAAGCCTCTTTCAGGTTCCAAGCTACTAGCTTATAGATATATTATTTATTAACAACATATATTTATTAGACACTATAAAGGGAGCCAAAGATGGCAAGAAATGGTTCTTTTTCTTTAAAAAGGTCGCAAGTAAGTGTAAGAAAAATCATAGTATTGTACAATGTGAAAACCCTGGAGGAGGGCACGGCAATCCACTCCAGTATTCTTGCCTGGATAAGTCCACGGCCAGAGGAGCCTGGCAGGCTATAGTCCACAGGGTTGCAAAGAGTTGGATACGACTGAAGCGAATCAGCACGCATGTATGCATGCACAATGTGAAAACTGCCAGAGTGAAAACAAAAAACGCCAGAGCAGAGGTATATACGAACATGTCGGGAATACCATCGAAGTTATCGGCTCTGCTTTGAGGGCTTGGGAAAGAAAATTCTGCAGACGGTGGCACTGAGCTAGGTTTTGAAGGGCTGGAGACTTGGGAAAGAATATTCTAGAAGGAATGAAGTGTGAAGAATGGCTCCAACGTTTGGAAAAGCAAGGTGTATCAGGTAACAGAAAACTCTGTGTCAGAAATACAAGGGGGTGTTTTTGAGAATGGTGGGACAGGCAGCTAGTTAGAGGAGAACTGACCCACACAGAGGGTTATTTGCTAAGCAGTAACTTTTACATTTATCCAGGGAGCGCTGGAAAGTTGAGATCCTTAAAAAGGTGAAGAGCAGAAAGTATGTTGAGAATAACTATGTGGAAGCACGAGTCACAGACTGGAAAGAAATGGTGACGGCAGTCAGTCAGGTCATGCAACGACTGCAATGGTCCCTGTGAGGAAGCACAAAAGCAGGAATGCTGCGGGGCCAAAGGTGGGGGGGTGAGAGGTAAACACGAAACACAACCATCAAGTTTAGAGGAGTGGCTGCTTATGGGTGGACGTGAAGAAAAAGGAGTCATTTATGCACTCCCTACAATTTATCGGGCACTTTAAAAGTAGTAACTATTTGTGTGCCAAAGGGCTGCTGCTGCTGCTGCTGCTAAGTCGCTGCAGTTGTATCTGACTCTGTGCGACCCCAGAGACAGCAGCCCACCAGGCTCCGCCATCCCTGGGATTCTCCAGGCAAGAACACTGGAGTGGGTTGCCATTTCCTTCTCCAGTGCATGAAAGGAAAGGTGAAAGTGAAGTCGCTCAGTAGTGTCCAACTCTTCGAGACCCCATGGACTGCAGCCTACCAGGCTCCCCCGTCCCTGGGATCTTCTTCTAGGCAAGAGTACTGGAGTGGGTTGCCATTGCCTTCTCCAGCTAAAGGGCTGGATGTCTCCAAAGTTTCTAGTTTGAACTGAATGGAAAGCAACACCATAACGGAGGTAGAGAAAAGAGAAACAGGTTTTTCTGGACCAACATGTTCAGTTTCAGAAGTTAGTTTAGGGGCCTGCCGGGAATGATGTTGCAAAATCGAGCGGGGGACTGATAATAAAATCTAAAACTCACAATGAGGCAGAAACCAGAGAAAAAGCAAACGAAAATATTTTCACAGTGTCATCACACCTTTTGGAGATAATAAACTCACCAAGGTACAGATTTGGAGGGGTGTGAAAAATTAATACAGTGTTGCAGGACACCTACAGATAAGGGATAGGCAGGCAAAGAAATAGGAAGCAACAATTAAGAGTCGGGAGAGCTTTCCTAAATATCAAAACACAACCGGAAAGGATTATCATTGATTTCAAGATGGAGCAGAGTTTCAACTGTCTCTGTAGCACTTTTCTTTTTTCCTTAAAAGAAATATGGCAATGAGCTAAGTGTGGGTACCATATAATTCTTTTTGTTAGTTTGAAGTATTTAATACACTTTTAACAAGTAGAATAGTAAAGTGGGAACATCGAGATAAGACTTTCAAGAAGAAAATGGCTAATAATGGTAAAGACCAACATGAAATCAAGTGGCATTTAAATTGATTTTAAAAGGCCAGCTGATTAATAATCAGGAGCTCACTAATGACTTTCACAAGAGCATTTCTTAGCATCATGAAGAGAAAAGACTGCAGTAAAGTGAGTAACAAGTAACTAGCCCATGAAAATATGGTAAATTCTGGAATGCACCATCTTCGTAAGTTGGGAATGTACACTTTTTAAAAATTTTAATTGATGATTGCTTTACAATATTGATTTCTGTGATACATCAACATAAATTAACTATAGATATACATACGTCCCCTCCCTCTTGAATTTCCCTAACTCCCACCCCACTCTAGATTATTACAGAGCCCCAGTTTGAGTTCCTTGAGTCATACAGCAAATTTCCACAGCCTATCTGTTTACATATGTTAGTGTATATGCTTCCATGCTACTCTCTCCATCCATCTCACCCTGACCTGCCTCTCCCCAACCCTTGTCCATAAGTCTGTTCTCTGTGTCTGCATCTCCACTGCTGCTCTGTGAATAGGTTCATCAGTACCATCGTTCTAGATTCCACATATATGCGTTAATACACGGCATTTGTTTTTCTCTTTCTGACTTCACTCTGTGTAAGAGGCTCTAGGTTCATCCACTTCATTAGAACCGACTCAAATGAGACAATGTACACTTTTTATCAAAATGTTTTCTATGATTCCTTTGTCTAGTTCACACATCCTTTCTTTCACAGTCTCGGTGTAATCTACTTCAACAGACACTCAGTTACTCAACAACCCTTCTCCTCCTGCTTTGATAAAGGAATTCTGATTTTGTTCCCTTTTCTCCCACTTGACAAGTCCTTCATTTGTCCAGCCTCAGGTAGTAAATAATGACTGATTTAAGCCACTCATATAGTCTTATCCCTTTGCCAATTAACTGTGTAAGCCACGAACATGGGCTTCCAGGAAGTTTTTCTCACTTGTAAAAAGGAATACAAGACAGAAATATTCCATTTCCATTCCCTAGATGTTATTACTGTTCTTGCTTAAATCTGAGACTACAACACACCCATGTGAGAGGAGGACACCAACATACTGAGAAAAGGAGGGCAGGAAGAGAAAAGGAACTTGGGTCCTTGACGCTGCTGCTCAGGTACTGAACTGTGTAACCCTATAACTCAATGAAATTACCCAAAGAAATGCTCCAAAAATCTTATGTGAGATAAAGTATCTATTGTAAAAGTCAGTTTTCTTGTTGGGTTTTCAGTTGCAGCTGAAAGGATCTTAATAAACTACTCAAATCACATGAAAATGGTTAATACATTAAATCCCTTTCCAACATATCCAGGTACAACAGCTTCACAAAAACTGATCTTCTCTCAAAGTATTTACATAAAGCTGAGCAACTAAGTATTTAGTTTGTAAAATTTTTTGCCACAACTAAATCTCCCAGCAAGCTGCCACAACTAAATACCCAGCAAGCTGCAACTAAGACCTGGTGCAGCAGAAATAAATAAAATACAATTAAAAAAACTTTTTTAAGCGAACAATTTCACACTGATATTTGCTTGAGCATAAGGTGCAAAAATATTTGCCAAAAAAGAAGGCTTTACCTCAATTTGAATGTTGTTACTTTAAGATTTTCTGATAAATATGAATTTAAAATTTAGATTATGAAAATTTCTTCCCTTAGACCCTATCAGATATTCTTAAAAAAAAAAATGTTTTTTAAATCAACTTTGAGGTATAATTTACATACAATAAAATGCACCCATTTAAAGTGTATAGTTCAGTTGAGTTTTGGCAAATGTCTATTACAACTGTGTGGTCAAGACTATAATTACAATACAGAATATTCCAATCACCCCCAAAAGATTCTGTTGTACCCTTTTCCCAATTAACCTAACCCCCAACCCCAGCCCTAGGTAACTACTGATTTGTTTTCTCTAACTATAGATTATCTTTTCTAGAGTTCCATATAAGTAGAATAATTCTATATATAGTCTTGTGTCTGGCATGTTAACTAGCCATTGTGGAGGCAGCTATGCTCACCACTGTACCACCAACACTGTATTAGGCACTGTGTAGCTGAGAAACTTCCATATTGTTGCCTATATAGGTAGTTCATTAATTTTTACTGCTAAGTAGAATCCCACCATATACCATAACTGTTTATCCATTAGCTTCCTGATGGCTATTTGTGTTGTTCCAGTTTGGGGCTGTTATAAATAAAGCGGCTGTAAACAGTCCTGCACAAGTCTTTGGGAGGGTAGACGTGTCTTTCTCCCCCACCACCCCCCTCCTCGTCTCCATCAATTCCTAGGAATGGAACTGCCTGATCATATAAAGTTAAGCATGACGATAAGGAGCTACTAAACTGGTTTCCATAGTGACTGTACCATTTTGCACCCCCATCAGCAATGAAGGTGAATTATCTACAACATGGGATTCCTGCAACTGCCGCGGTGGTTACCCTGTTCTTGCCGTTGCACCCCCTTCACAGGCTTTTCTCAAAGTATCAGACCTAGCCTTTTCTTTCTTTTTTAAGTATTTTATTAACTTATTTTTGGCTGCACTGGGTCTTTGTTGCTGCGCCTGGGTTTTCTCGAGTTGCGACTAATGGACTCAGTAGTTGTGGTGCAGGGGCTTAGTTGCCCTGAGGCATGTGGAATCTTCCTGGACCACAGATCAAACCTGGGTCCCCTGAATTGGCAGGCAGACTCTCACTCACTGGACTACCAAGGAAGCCCAAGCTAGCCTTTTTGATTACAAATCATTTCACATCACTCTATGCCACAATCCATCTAAGACCTTGCATCGCACTCAGAGTAAAAGCCCAAGTTCTCACAATGGCTTTCAAGCTCCCACAATGGAGCTGCCCAACACTTCTCCTACCTCATCTCCCACAACTCGGCCCTTACTCGCCCCATGACCTTGCTGTCCTTCAGATGGGCCAGGCAACCCCCATCTTGAGCCACTGCACCTTCTCTCTGCCTGGAAAGCTCTTTAGCTGCATACCTGCCTGGCTCACCCCTCAGCCTTGTCAGGTCTCTGCACTGCCGATCACCTTCTCAAGAATGTCTCTGACCACCCTACATAAAGCAGCAATGCAACACTCCCCAGAGCACTGCCTACTCCCCTTTTAACCTGCTTTATTTTTTGATAGCACTGACACTATACAAAACAAAAGGGCCGAGAGCACAGACTGTTCCGTTATTTGTTTACTGGATGTACAGCACAGTGCTTAGGAACACAGACTTTAGAAACAGAATGTTTGAGTTCAAAGTCTGAGTCCACTGCTCAGCAGCTGTGGGAGTTTTGGCAAGATACTCAACATTTCTGTGCCTCAGTTTCCTCATCTGTAAAATGTGAATAATAAAAGCAAGACTCAAGGGTTACTGTGAGGATTAAATAAGTTAATATATGTAATGTGTCTACAACAGTGCTGGCATATAATAATCACTAATATTTGCTATGATGGTAATGACTCTAAGGATAATGCTGGCTTTCCCCTCCAGAATATAAGACTGGGCGCTTTTTTTTTTTTATAATTTTACTGAGGTATAACACATATACAGAAAAGTAAATATAACAAACGTACAGCTCAATCAATGAGCACAAACCAGACACTAATGTACTTATCACCCAGAGCAAGAAACATGACTTAACTCCCAGCAAGCATCCTACTGGAAATATACCTGAAAGCAGACTGCTGGGTCACATTGTTTCCAGAGTGCTGGAGCCATTTAAAATCCCATCAGCAGATTAGGAGAATTGTCAGTGTTTCGTTTTCACCAGCACTTGGTATTTTCAATCTTTTAAGATGTATCTGTTCTGGTGAGTGTGTAGCGCGTGGTCTCTCACTGTGTTTTAAACCTCATGTTCATAATTATTAATGAAGTGGCACCTTTTCGTATGTTTACTGGCCACTTCTCTTTTGTGAAATGTCTATTCAAAACACTTATTCACTTCTGTACAGGACTGTCTCTTTTTCTTATTGATCTATAAGGCATTCTCTGTAGTATTCCCAGAACCTAGAAGAGAGGGAAAGTGTTAGTTACTCAGTCCTGACTCTTTGTAACCCCATGGACTGTAGCCCACCAGGCTCCTCTGTCCATGGGATTTCTAAGGCAAGAATATTGGAATGCGTTGCCATTTCCTTCTCCAGGGGATCATCTTCACCCAGAGATTAAACCTGGGTCTCCTGCATTGCAGGCAGACTACTGTCTGAGCCATCAAGGAAGCCCATTAATAGCCCATTAATAGCTGCAATGTAGGAGACTGGGGTTCAACCCCTGGGTCGGGACAATCCCCTGGAGAAGGGAATGGCTACCTACTCCAGTATTCTTGCCTGGGAAACCCCATGGATGGAGGAGCCTGGAGGACTACAGTCCATGGGGCCACAAAGGGTCCCGTATCCAACCCAAGGAGGTTCTAACGTGAATAATTTTTATAAAGGAAACCTCTGTCTAGAACCTTGTCCAGGACAAGTCTTTCAATGGCTTCCTACTACCTAGAGAAAAGGAACCCAACTCCCTTACCTTTCCCAACCACCTGCTAATCTTCCAAAATATAGATCTGAGGTTGGGGTACACAAAAAAGCCAATCAGACTTTATTATTTGAATCAGAGAGCAGAGACTGTCCTTGAGGCAGAGTAACAGGATGTGCAAAAGCTCACAGATAGGGGAGAACAAAGTGGGCTTTTGAAATCCTAGTTTGGTGCTGAAGTACAACCTGGAAAAGTAAGAAGGGGAAAGATGAGGCCAGAAGAGACAGCAACAGGGGAGAGAGCCTATACTACAATGATCTTCTACTTCCTTCTGCTTAACACAAACTGCTTTAGATGCATGCGTATTCATTTAACTTTTGCTGAAAGAATAAATCACTGAATCGTAACTTGATTCTGACATATTCAACAACTTGCCTAACATTTGTTTCTCTCCAAAGAGCCAAGCATAGCAAGCATTCTAGAAATACTTGTAGGTTTTCCATTTCCTTATCAATTCCATAAGTCAGAAGTTTTTCAAACGTGTATCAGACACTTATATATCAGAGTTACCTACAGGGTATCAGAAACTGCTTTGAAACACCATGTTTCGTAGAGCTGGAGCAAATTTGAGATGGTCTGTAAAACACATTCAGCTCAGTCATTAGCAAGCAGCACTTCACATTGTATTCTGTGTTAGGGTATTTTGTTTTGATGATATTTTACACTTTGACAGTGTTTCGTGTTTCAAGAGTATTTTTTTATTATTCAATTTGATCCCATAATAATCCTAATGTTACGGAGGGGGAAAAGTAGGTATAATCTCCACAACTTTTATTTGAAGAACCTGAAGTCTGGGTGGGTGAAGTCACCTGCCCAAGGAGGTGAAACTAGAAGTGAGCACAGCTAGGGAACTGGGTCTAAATGTTAGGCTGCCCTCTTTCCCCCACCCATACAGCCTCTGGGGGTTCTTGAGCATAACATTTTCTCTTCTTTGACAAGTTATTAAATATCTGCCTGTCAGAAAATGCTACAAACATGATAACATTATTGGCAGTCAGCCTCACTGCTCCACCCACAACACAAATCTACTAACTCTGAAAACTGCAACCCACCCCTCTACACCATAACAATGCTGTTTTATTACTGGTGATAGTGACTAAACATTCTTGGTGACTTATATTTTTGAACTAAAAAACAATATTTAAATGTATATTGTTTCTATAAACTAACTCTTGCAAGTTAACCACCTGTGATATTATATGCTGTATCCAGCAAGGGGGTAAAAAGTTCTCACTTGTCCCCGTGCTCTATAGATTATAAACACATTCAGTGATCTTTTTTCTAAGTTTCATTTTTAAGTCCCCTCCCTTTAGCATAAAGTACACAAGATAAGCAGGACACAAAAGAATAGAAAACAGACGGAGAAGAGGAAACATCACACTGCTGAAGGGCGTGTACTCTGTCTAGCAAAAGCAAACAAAGAAGTTAATTTTCCAAGAGTCAAAGGAGAATAGAAAGTGTGAGCAATGGAACGCTGAGCTTCCAGTCTCACTGACAGCAATCTTCTACCATCTTTTTTTTTTTCTTTTTTTGTACTTTAGATACGCAAACAAGTGACCTTAAAGAAAAAGCCAACTCATTCTAAATTCTGGGTTACTCCCCATGGTTTCTTTAATGAAGTCTGGCACAGGATCAACCATAAGGACCTGACGTAAAGAACACTTAAAATGTATTGTGTTAGGAAATATAGTAACAAGTTACAAATTAATGGGAAGCCCCAAGATATTTATTACTTGTATTTAGAAGCATCCATCTCGCCACAAATTCAGTCAACTCTTAAAAAAAAAATTTTTTTTTTAATCTTCTCAGGTTTTCATGCCTTACCTACTGTTCTTTGTCAAGATTTTTGACCTAGAAACTAGAGTAAACAATTAGATACTACTTTCAAGTCCTTATGGAATTTAAATGCTCCTCAGACATTGTATGGATTCTTTTCGCATTGTAGTTTTAAACCTTAAAAATATATTATGCAACTATTTCTACAATAATGTATATACCCCTTCTGTTTATCTTTTTAAGACTCAAGAAAAGAAATTAGATACACACACATTTTTAGAAACATCAGTTTATAAAACTGACCTAGACCTCTTTTGCTTTCTCCAAATTCCTGTAATAATTTTTTTCCACTATGCTTCTGCTGTGACAATATTTTGAGTTTCAATGCCTGTTTTAGTCAATAGATTTAAAACTGCAAAGTTTAATTGGTAAATAAAACACACAACTCTAAAGATGAAATGAACACAGATCTGAAGAGAAGGAGCTTTTGGCAATAGAAGTAACAGCAAGGAATAGTCAGGTGTGTTTCAAAAATTAAAATAAGTCACAGGAGGAGGAACGTGGGAATTTAGGGAAGCAAGGCGAGAAGTGAGTCAGTTTAACCTGTTTCCACCCTTAGAGACCTGGAACCTTTCTGATCTTTGACACCCTTTGGTGCATGTCTTGTACTCTGTAAAATCATAGTCTTTTATCAGCAATAAGCAGAAGCTGTGTCTTTGCCTCTCAAACTCAGGCTAGCATTTCTAGTAGTAAGAGAGAAGTGTTAAAAAATACATTCTATTGGTATCCAAGAATTTAACTATAGCATGTGCATATTATGCAGGCTTAAAACCACTGTTTATTTACAGCAACTGCTTATTCTGAAATAATATTAGATGTATGGAAGAATTATAACCTTCTTTTAAAACCCTGTCCTTTTTAGCTTATTTTGCTACCTAACATCCCTTCTCAAACAAGATGTTATATTACTCCATGAAGCAAACAGTTTCCTTTGCTTTAAAATGCTTGTTTCAAAATCTGAACTGTCAAATATGTTAAAAAGATATTTAAAAAATTTTTAACTTCCACAAAGAAAATTCTGTCCTGTCAGCAGTGATTTTTTAAATTATGGTTTTGTCATATAATATGTACTTAACAAATGTTTATTTTTCTCTTTCTTGGCATTAATTTTGAAGCAAACAAAAGCTAACGCAAATCTCTAGATATCTACTAGGTAAAAGGATGTGTGAAGTACCAATTGTGCCTTTAAACAGGTCTGTTTTTTCTTCTAAAAACAGAAGTCTACAGGATAGTGGTAATTACACAGCAGAATGACAAAGACAAGCAACAACTTTCTAGTGATTTGCTGGAAGTGAACATGACATTATTATTTTTTTTATATTAATGGAAAAGTCTTTCAGATTCTCTAAGGTATCAAAATTCACTAGATACCTATAGGCATTCCCCTCCAGAAACATGAAGGGTGAAGATGAAAGATTAGTTCTATAGTCTTTACATCCACTAGTCAAAATATCCACTCTCTGCAGGAGGCTTTGTTAACTGGGACAGCTGTCTTCCAGGGATCTCAAATTCATCACGTTCAAAATGGAACCTGCCATCTTTCCCACCAAAATCCACTCTCCCCGCTCTCTGCCACCAGGTCAGTGAATGGTGAGTACACTGTTCTAGTACCCTGCTGCCTCAGTCAGACATCCGAGAGTCACTCTTAACTCACACCCCTCCCAGGCTCCACATATCCAGTCAGTCACTACTAACTGACCATATACCCTGTAATCTCCAACATTCTTCCACCTTCCCCTCAACTAATTACTACTTCCCTTGGCTATTAATCATTTACTGTCTGGATTATTGCAAAAGCATCCCTTGCTGACCTTCACTGCCTCCAGTGTTAAAGAGTTTCTCCAGTCTTTTCTGGGTGTAATGTGACGGATTTTTGTGTTTTCTGAAGAGAAAATCTATTAGGAGCCTTCAATGTCCCTGTCCAATACTCTTCCCAATATAAAGTCTAAATTCCTTAATGTGAAATAGAAGCCCTTGCAGGATTTGCTTTATTTACCTCTCCTGGCTCATCTCTTTCCATCCATGTCCTTGCTCGCCGCATATGAATTTTTTTTTAAGATCCTCAAATGCACCATTTTCTTTTCATAAAGGCTTGCTACAACCTACCTCTCTCCTTATGGTTGGCTCAATGATTACTCAGCCTTTGGCTCTTAAAGGTTCGAGGCATCTTCCCTGACCTCTCATGTGCTCTTATAACACATTTTATTCCTTTCCCAAAGCATGTACTAGGCTGCCACTGCCTGCGGGTCTCTGCTGTAGCTTGGCCTACTGTCTAGCCCACAAATGATGGCCAATAAATATCTTTAGTAAGAATTGACTTTGGGATTAGACATACATTTCAATTCTGGTTCTATTTCTTTGTAGCTACTGGGATCCTTGATCAAATTATTTCATCTCTCCTAAAGCCAGGTTCGCTCATTTTTTCTAGAGGAATGATACCTATCTTGCAAGGCTGTGAGAATTAGCTGATACTGTATGCAGAGCAGCTACCAGTACCCTAACAAAAGCAAATGTTCGCTTTAGTTAAGACTATTCTGGCTACAAGGACAGAACTAACTAGAGACAGATTAAGCAAAATGGGGGTTTTAAATAAAGGTTACAGCAATGTCTCATGAAATCCAACCCAAGGTCATAAGAAAAAAAGCTAGAATCAGGAGCCCAAGTCAAAAACAGTTACTTTGTTCCTTGTCTCTCCTCCTCCTGTGTCCTACTCTCTCTGCTCACTTCCTGTGGTACAATGGCTTTTGGGCTCTTCACAGGCTAGAACATCCATGTCAACAGTTCCACTGTTATAATCTTCATTTTAGAGCTAGAGGGTTCTCAGTATCAATTTCAAATTCTTAAAGGACTCTAGCCCCTTTTGGGTCAGCTACCTGCCTCTGGGTTGATCTCTATAGCCAAGAGGTGGGATCACCAAGGAAATAGCAGATCCCTCTTTAACCATGGAGAAGGTCCTAGAAAATGAGAGAGTCTTAGCAATCAAAATGCTTGGGGCTTATTCCATCATGTGAAAGCTATTAACATTTAGAAAGCATTATTTTACTCAAGTGAATTAGCTACAATAAGGGAATATTAGTTATTAGTCAAATTTTAAGTTATACTTTTTTGATTTTAAATTTTATATGAATAAAAAGTGTGATATCAACATATATAAAAAGAACTACTCTCTATTTCTAACTTCCTGAACTCTGATCTCAATAGCTTATGATGCAAAACAGACTACAAAGGTTTATTTATTATTTCTTATTGCCACACTGGCAATAAAACATTTACTATAAAAATGTCATCATTAATAAATCCTCATTATCATGGATTCCACATCTGCAAAATAACATGCTTGTTAAGATTTACTGCCAACTCCCAAACCAACAATAACTTTTGGTGCTTTGGTAGATTTTTGCAGATATGAGCAGAGTGTGAAAAATGAGTTGCCAGCCCCCAACTAAAATAAATAAATTTATTAAAAAAAAAAAATGAGTTGCCAGATCCATATCTCCCCAACTCAGGGCAAACAAGGCTCTCATACTGTAAACAGGTATCCTTTCCACAGCTTATCCCATGCCACTTTTCTTTTTTGCATTTTTGTGTTTTTTGTTGGTGATGTCACTTTCTATTTTTAAGGCCATACTGAACAGCATGGGGTATAGCTGTTCCCTAGCCAGGGACTGAACCTGCCCCCCTGCACTGGGAGCCTAGAGTCTCAACCACTGGAACACCAGGGAAGTCCCATCACTGTTTAAAACAGGATCCCAGGCGCTACTGCTGAAGTGCTGTCTACTCTTTCTAAGCACAAGAAGGCTGTGGTGTGCCTTTTGGAGAAAATGTACTGGATAAGCTTCATTTAGAACCAAGTTATAGAGCTATTTGTAAGTTCAAGGTTACTGAATCAATACTATACATTAAATAAGGTGTGTCTTTAAACAGAAGCACACATAAAACAGATTATATGTTGATCAGTTGACAAAATGTTGTAACCTGGGGCTTACAGAAACCTAACCTTGTATTTATTTCCTCTAGGAGCAATGGTTCAGTATTCACTAAACAAGTGTTCAAGGTGACTTTCTAGAATATAACTACTGCAAATAATGAGAAATGACTGTACATAACCGTTTTGATAGAAAAGATTTTCGTAAGTGAGTCAAAGTTAAGCTTTTTGAAAACTGATTACATACTGCTAAATCTCCCTCTAAGAATATACTTTTAAATAATATAATCTAAAATGTTTTTAAGTATTAAAACATTTTAGGTTACATTAAATACATTAAAAATGTATAGCTTATTTTTCTATTTTTAAATTATATTTTTAAATGTATTAAAACCCTCCAACAATTTCTATACCACTTTTGCATTTTTGAGTGAATTAAAACTCATATGAGATGTTACATTGTATTGTTTTGCCCCAAATAGAAAAGTATTGAATTTGCTAGCTATGTATTTAATTATCAATTACTAAAACAAAAATCAATAATGTAGCAAATCAAGAATAGGTAGTTAAGACATTCAAATTTTTTGTGTATCTAATACTATACACATTTACTACATTTCATATTTTTTAATAAATGAGTAAAATAAGTAATATACATAAGGTAATACACTGAAACAGCTGCCTGATTAAGCATGTAGGTAAAATAACAAATTTAATCATAATCAAGTAAAAATATGCTTCTCCTGATTAGATGACAATGATAACTTCAAAAAGAGCTAACATTCACTGAACAGTATGTTATAACTACTGTACTTAACACTTAAAATGGATTATCTCATCTAATTCTCAAAACACTCTTTAAAAAAAAATTACTGTTACTTTCCTTTACAAATGCAAAACCTGATACACAGAGGGTTAAGTGACTCGTCCAGGATCATACAGCAAGTAAGGCAGTAAGACTCCAGAGCTCCACGGTTTACCACTGCCAAACTGAACATCTTTAAAGTTTCAAGTTGTATAAATGTCTCTATTTTCTATTTTTCCATACTACCTGCAAGATATGGTCTGAGGTATTTTTTGCAAATGAAATTCCTTGCTCTGAATCCCGGTTTACTGAATTAGAATTTCTGGAAGCAGAACCTAGGAGCCTACATTTTAACAGACAGCCCCAAGTGATGAGCAGGCGCTCCTTTTTAAGTAATGATGAGAGCCACCGCTGGTAAGTGTGTGACTGACCCCTTATTCCCATGCATGGACATTTAACATACCATGAAACAAGTCAACTACACATTGAATTAATGAATTTCTGACTGGATACAATTTTCTCCTGTTGTCATTTTTAAGTACTGACAACAAAATACTATATGCTATAAAACATAAATGGTACACAAAAAGTATTTTTTCAAGTTTTCCTAAGTAAGATGAATAAAGTTTTTCATGATCCAATACTTGATTCAAGGAAGAAACAAAAACTGAAATTATAAAATAAAAAGAAGAACAACTACCTATCAAATCAGTGAGCTCCAGCCAAGGCTGTATTCAGAGCAAAATCCACAGCCTTACACACCTACTACTAAAAAGCAATTACTACAAATAAACTACTCAAAACTTAGGGAAAAACAAAACCAAGTGAAAGTGAAAGCCACTTAGTCGTGTCTGATTCTTTGTGACCCCATGGACTCTAGTCTTCCAGGCTCCTCTGTCCATGGAATTCCCCAGGCAAGAATACTGGAGCGGGTTGTCATTCCCTTCTCCAGGGGAACTTTCTGACCCAGGGATCAAAGCCAGGTCTCTCACATTGCTGGCAGATTCTTTACCATCTGAGCTACAGGGAAGCCCAAGTAGCCACTAGAAACCCCAAAGGAGGATTTTTATTTGTAAATTATACTGAGATTTCTTTTCCTGCTATTTCTAATTAACTTTTCTTTTAACTTTATTTCATTATTATAATGGAAAAACTTACAATGGGATTTACAAATAAAAATGAAACAGATAAACCACTAGATTTCATCTTAATTCAAACATGAAAAGGGAGAGTACACAGTTTTAGGTGTGAGGATTTGAAAAACTATAAACAGGAACTTTGTACAACTCTCTTCTAATAAAGTTTTAACAACTAGATGAACGAGGTGACTATCTAGGCAAATGGAAATCAATAAAATTAATTCAGCTAAAAAGAGGGAAAAAAGAGAAAGAAAAAAGTTAGTAACTCAGTTAAAAGACAGGAGACCTAAATAAATCAATGTCAAAAATGCTATGAAAAAATTGTTAAATATGTTATGGGTAAATTACCTGACACTTGTCAAGAAGAAATTAGTTCTACGCTCTTTTGGGCTTCCCTGGTGGCTTGGATGGTAAAGAATCCGCCTGAAATGCGGGAGACCTGGGTTCAACCCCTGGGCTGGGAAGACCCCCTGGAGGGGGGCACGGCAACCCACTCCAGCATTCTTGCCTGGAGAATCCCATGGACAGAGAAGCCTGGCGGGCTACAGTCCACGGGGTCGCAAAGAGTCAGACATGACCGAATGACGATGCTCTTTAATCTCTGGATGTTTTGAGAAGTTTCCTTCTGACTTTTTACTGACATCCAGTACCTGACACTGGTGTGGGGTCGCTATGGAACAAGCTGGGGAAACAGGGAAAGATCTAGAGAAGAGTTTCTGAGTCAGGCCAATCTTCCCACTCTCAAGAATCTTCTCTTGGGAGAGCTGCTAAGAAATATCAGTCCCTAGCAAATTAAGAGCTTTTCTGAGGAAGCCCCTGCACTGAAAAGCCTTTAAAACACCAGCAGTCAACAACCAATAGCAGCACTCGATCCTTGCCCTTCACCATATGTGACCACTGACTATGGTTTTTTTTTTTTTCAGACTTAGAATTTTTATTGAGAGTCTAGACCAGCTCAGAAAATGCAGTGCAAATAATGGAATATATATTTTCTACTTTTTAATCTCAAAATATATCTAATTTGTCTTTTGACTTTTCTCATATTTTTGGTATAGAGATTTTCTAAGACAGTGAGACCATTTGTCTTTTTAGGGATGCAATTTTCTTCATTCTAAATGTCTTTTCAACAAACACGGGGTAATCAAGAGACCTCCTTCCAGGTCATCACCTAGGTTACTCAAAAATTCTCCATGTTCATTCATTAATTCAAAAAACACTTATTGAGAGCCTTAAAAGTAGGGTTACAGCAGTGAACAAAACAAAGCCCCGGTACTCAGGCAGTTTGCACTCTTACTGGGAACAGTGACAGACAGCACTGGGCATTAACTGTATGCCAGGCACTAAGTACTCTGGCACACGATAACCCACTTCATCTTTATAACAACCCTGTGAGTTAAACGCTCCTTTTTCTTTTCCTTTAAGGATGAGAAAACGGAGGCACATAGATTATGTAACTTGCCCCAAATCAAAGATAGCCCCAGGCAGCCTGGCTCCAGAGCAATGATGATGTGAGTCACACACGTAACTTTAAATCTTCTAGTAGCCACATTTAAAAAGGCAAAAAAACAGAGGAATTCCCTGGCGGTCTAGTGGTTGGGACTCTGAGCTTTCACGGCTGAAGGCCTGGGGTTCAAACCCTGATTAGAGAAAGGGCAGTGAAAAACAAGCAGGTGAGATTAATTGTAATAACATCTTACTTAACCTAACATATCCAAAATAATATCATTTCAACATGTATCAACAAAAACAGCTGAATTATTTACATTCTTTCTATCATATCAAGTCTTCACAATCTGGATGTATTTCACATCTCAATGTGGACCAGCCACTTTTCAGCCATTCAACTTCCCATGTGGCCAGGAGCTACCTGACACACGGTGATTAACACTAGGAAACTTGTATTTGCTTTTCCTCTCTATTCCTGGGGCTTCCCTTGTAGCTCAGCTGGTAAACAATCTGCCTGCAACGTGGGAGACCTGGGTTCGATTGCTGGGTTGGGAAAATGCCCTGGAGAAGGTAAAGGCTACCCACTCCAGTATTCTGGCCTGAAGAATTCCATGGATAGTAGTATAGCCCATGGGGTCACAAAGAGTCAGACGAAACAGAGCGACTTTCACTTCACTTCCCTATTCCTAGCCCAGAGCTCCTAAAACCCTTGGAATTTCCTGATAAGAGCAATAAAAGATGAAGGAACACCTTCTGTTACTCACAACAAGTCCCTGAGTTTCTCTCAGTGGTAACCCCTAGAAAGCCCCTAAGGGTGGGGGGAGGCTGGATGCCAGAGGAACCAACCAGGTGGATGAAGTGGTGGAACTCTCGGACCCACCAAACACTCCCACCTTGGGGGAGGGAAGAGAAGCTGGAGGTTGAACTAGCCACCAAAGGTCAATGATTTCATCAGTGAGTGAGTGATAGTCGTTCAGTCGTGTCTGACACTTTGCAACCCCATGGACTGTAGTCTGCCATGCTCCTCTGTCCATGGAATTCTCCAGGCAAGAATACTGGAGTGGGTTGCCATTCCCTTCTCCAGGGGATCTTCCCAACCCAGGGATTGAACACAGATCTCCTGCATTGTAAGAAGTGAGGCCTCTGTAAAAGCCTCCAGAAAAATCCTAACTGAAGGGGTTCAGAGACCTTCCAGGTGCTGAAGCGACCTGGGGGTTCTGGAAGGGTGGCTCACCTGGAAGCCCCAAGCCCGTTCCCATACCCCTTGCCCCTCTTCCATCGCCCGTTTCCAAGCTATATCCTTTTATAATAAACCAGGAGCCAAGTAAATGAACTTTTCCTGGGTTGTTAGCCATCCCAGCAAATAATCAAACCCAAAGAGGTGGACTTGATAATATGAATGGAAGGTAATGAAATAGAGATAAATGAGGTGAGAATTTTTAGGTGATTTCTTCAGGTATAATTATGCTTTGCTACCAGGTAGTTTCCAGGTAGATGGTAAATAATCTGCCTGCAATGCAGGAGACATCCTGCATTCAATCCCTGGGTCGGGAAGTTCCCCTGCAGAAGGGCTTGGCAACCCACTCCAGCATTCTTGCCTGGAGAATCCCCATGAACAGAAGAGCCCGATGGGCTACAGTCCACAGGGTCTCAGAGTTGGACACGACTGAGCCACTAAGCACAGTGCATGTCTATTTAAAAATAGTTTCTCCAGATTTTTGGTACTTGAAAGTTTATAGAGTTCTGCTAAATTAGGTTAGGGGCTTCCCAGGTGGCTCGGTGGTAAAGAATCCACCTGACAATCAATGCAGGAGATGTGGGTTTGATCCCTGGTTCAGGAAGATCCACTGAAGAAGGAAATGGCAACCCACTCCAGTATTCTTGCCTGGAGAAACCTATGGACGGAGGAACCTGGCAGGTTACAGTCCATGGGGTCACAAAGGGTTGGAGACTACCGAGTGAGCGCACGCACATCCGCATGCGCGCACACACACACAAATTAGGTTCAATGATGGGAATTCATTGAACACCCAGATCATTTCAAATAAGATAAAATATTGAAACATTAACTGCTAAACAAGTCTAAGTTTCCCTACTTCTGCATTCTTATGAGAGAAAAACTAAAGATACTTGGGTTTATTAGAAATATCCAACTAACATAATATTGTATTATCAACACTTCAAAAAAAAAAAAAAAAAAACAGAAGGACTTCCCTAACGGTCCAGTAGTTTAGACTGTGCTCTCAATACAGCAGGGCCAGGTTCAATCCCTGTCTGGAGAACTAAGATTCCGCATGCCAGGCAGTGCATCATGTGGCCAAAAAGAAAAACAAATTATGCTATAAGGAAATGAATGTTTCTGGAGGTTACAGAATACGTTCGTCAGTTTGCCAATGAGAAAATGGTGGTATGATAAAGAGTCCACAATTGCTTACTTCTTAGTTTTCATCAGAAATTCAGGTTTTTAAGAGTTGAGAATTTTAATATATGTAATTAAAACTAAAAATTAATACGGAAAACATCTTTGTATGCAAGTAAAAAAAAAAGTATAAGGAATGGAAATGCATTTTGTTAAGGGAAAGAAAGTAGGGGACAAATTAATATGGATACAGAAAGCTGCAGAAGATTTGCAAGAGAAAACTAAAGAATCTTTAGAAAGGAATTCTATGTGTGGTCAGGACTAAGATTAGAATGAACTTCACTCAGTCAATGAATTTTAATATTAAAGGCAATATGGTACAAAACTTGAATGTTTTCTTTGTTAAGAGAACAACATTTTTTTGGAGGAAATACTGAGCTGCTAAGTTTCCTTACCTTTTAAGTAATTTGTTAGAACCTTCTGTATTTGCTGTTGAAATCTTTTATTGTCATTTTATTAAATGAAAAGTACAAGTATTATTTCTCAGTGACCTGTGATTCTATTTGAAGCTTGGCATGCAACATTTCCATCCCCCAAATTGAGGCAGAACTACACTCTGTTTAAGCAAGAAGTAGCCAGAGCTGCTGTCACTCCAACCCCTCAAAGATTTGGGGAAAGTTAAAACAGTAGCGAGGATTGAAACTAAGTCATCCCAAAACCAAGTTCCATTACCAAGTTTATGATTAATCTCTCTATCCAAAACTTTATCCCTTTTTTGTTCCCCTCTGACCTCAATCCTGTGCTAACTGAACGCTAATCAACAGGAATCAGATACCTACAACTGCTATTGTAGATATCATCAGTAACATACAAGATCGGGTCATTTCTCTAGGGCAAGACAGCTAACTGACCCCTGAGCCATGGACCACCTGGGCAGAGAATCATAAACCAGAAACATCCTGATTCCCGAAACTATGATCCAAAAATGTCACAAGACCACGGTTAATCCCAGCCTCTTTGTTCTTCCCCTTTAAGAATATCCCCAACTCCGAGACCCACTCCGGTATTCTTGCCTGGGAATCCCATGGACAAAGAAACCTGATGGGCTACAGACCACTGGTGTCGCAAAGAGTGGAACACGACTTAGCAACTGAACAACAAACTCAAGACCAAGTTGCAGTGGACCTGAGGCTTGTCTCCCATTGCCTTGCTCAGTGCCCTTCACCAAATCCTATTTTTGCTAACAACTCCCGCTGTCAAGAGTTTGGCTTTCTGCACTGCAGACACATCAGCTCTCTGCTTGGTTTCAGAGCCTGGGACATCTTACACCGAAAAATAAATAAGTAAGTAGTAATCAAAACAAGAGTTTGATATATCATAGTATACAGGAAGCATCCTGAAGAGGCTCTTGCTTGCCGTAGGATGAAATTGAGCAACAAAAGGAACAGTGACACTAATGGATTATAACCTGTTGGCTAAAAAGAAAATCCAAAAATCACTCTGATAACACAGGAGAGTGAAAAGAAGATTTTCTTAGAGAACCCCAACTAATAAATGTAGAAGGAATCACAGGGTTAAGAAAAGCATTATTCTGCAGTCGTCATTTCAATAACCAATTCAGGCAAGACTCACATTAATGGAACCTAAAACTATTTTTCCATGTATCAACTATTAATGAAAAAGAAAAAAATGCTAACTTTACAGTGGCGAAGCCGGACAGATACCCCATTACCAAAGCAGAGTTCAGTTCAGTCGCTCAGTCGTGTCCGACTCTCTGCGACCCCATGAATTGTAGCACGCCAGGCCTCCTTGTCCATCAGCAACTCCTGGAGTTTACCATACTGCCAATAACGGGACAGACTAACACAGGGCGCCTTGTTCCTGACGGGCTCTACACGGCAGGGCACAACACGCCGATGCAGTATTCCTGCCTGTAATCCACATCTATTCATGAGAAAGCACAGAGGAATCTCAATGAGGGACACCGTACAACACAAGCATTCTGACTTTTCAAAAATATCAACATCATGAAAGATAAAGGCTGAAGAACTATCCAGATCGAAGGAGACTAAAGAGACATAACTAAATGCTATGCGTTGGATTCTGGATTTTTTTCTATAATGGACATTACTGGGACAATCAAAAAAACGTGGATTATGGACTGCTGCATTAGCGTCTTAGGGCTGCTAGAAAGGATGGAAGGAAGGAATAAAAAAGAAAAAGGCTTAAAACAACAGAAAGTATTCTCTCACAGTAAGGGAGACTAGCAGTTCAAAATCAAGGTGCTGGCAGGACTATGTTCCCTCCAAAACTCTGTACAGAACCTCTCCTGCCCCTCCTAACTTCTGGTTGTGTGTGGCAGGCAGCCCGTGGAGCTCCTTGGCTTGCAGCTGCATCACTCCACCTCTGTCCTTCTGGTCACATGACACTTTCCTCTTAACAGGACAGTGGTCATAATGCACTGGGGCCACCCTAATTCAGTATGATTACATCCCAATTAGATCACATCTGCAAATACCTTGCTTCCAAATCAAGCTGCATTCACAGGTGCTGGGGCCTAGAACTTCTAGTGGAACACAATTCAACCTACGACAATGGTCTATTAGATGACTGCATTATGGGGATGTTAAAACCCCTGAATTAGATTTGACAGTACTGTGGGTGTATAAGAAAATGTCCTTGCTTTAAGGAATACACACTGTAGTACTTAAGGGTAATGAGAATGACGTTTGCAAGTAACTTTCAAGGTGGGGGTGGGGATGACACCCACACACATAAACAAGGAGGGAATGACAAAACCAAATGTGGCAAAAAGTTGTGTGTTGTGCTTAGTTGCTCAGTTGTGTCCAGCTCCCTGCGACCCTATGGACTTACAGCCTGTCAGGCTCCTCTGTCCACGGGATTCTCCAGGCAAGAACACTTGAGTGGGTTGCCATGCCCTCCTCCAGGGGAATCTTCTGACCCAGGGATTGAAACCCAGTCTCCTGCATTGCAGGCGGATTCTTTACTGACTGAGGCAAAATGTTAGCAACTGGTATATCTGGGTGATGGAGCTCGAGGAATTCTTTGCACTATTTTTGCAACTCTTCTGTAACTTTGCAATTATTTCCAAATAACAAGTTTTTCTAAAACCACACATGAAATAATACCTATGAATAAGCTTAACAAAAAAATGTTGAGTCTATATTAAAAAAATAAAACTGTGGGAAATAAAGAACCTTAATAAATGGAACCATGCCACTTATTTTTAGATAGTAAGATCCATTATTATGATGTCCATTCTTCCCTAAATAAATCTAAATAATTAACAGTATCTACATCAAAAATCACGATGTTCATATGAAGAAGTAGATGCATAAGAACAGCTGAGAAATTTTTGAAAAGAGAAAAAGTGAGGAAATGTGTCACACTAGTAACCACAACCTCTCTGAACAATGGTTCAGAGAATAGACTCTGGAATTGGAAAAATGGTGGCAGTCCTAGATCGTAACTTGAATAAACATAACTTCTCAAAGCCTATTTCTTCACCTGCAAAAATAAAGATACTGAGAATACTTAACTCAGTTGCTTGCTCTGGCAGCACATGCGCTAAAATGTGAACCAAACAGAGAAGACAGACATAGCCCTCATGCCAGGACAGGCATGTTTGTGAGGGGCTTAGGCCTTCAGAGATTTAAAAGGAAGCAAAAGAAAAGAAAGAAAGAAAATCCTTTCATTAAACAAAACAGCTACACGTCAGAACATTTAAGCCAGATTTTCAAAAGAAAAAAAGAATACCTAACTCAGGGTTTTGTAAGAAACAATCAGGTAAAATACGTTAAAGTATTTGCTGCTGTGACGGACACACATGTAAATACTCAATAATTAGCTGCTGCTCCTGCTGCTGTTACCAAGGTCACAATCACGCTCATCATCCAGCTATGTGGTACTGGCCAAGGACTAAACACGTAAATATCCAGAAAACAAACAGTGCCCTCAAACAAGCCTGAGAGTAAGAATTTGTAAATACTAAAGATGGCATTCTGAATCACTGGGAAAAAGGAAGAGATTTAACAAACAGCACTGGTGTGCTCCACCATCTGATGCAGAAAAGAACTGGAGTCTTATCTCACAACACAGATAAATTTCAGAGTAAAAAGCTAGATAATTTGCAATATAAACCAAAACAAAAACCCATAAATAGAATTTTAAAACGATTGTCAGTTGTGGAAAGTATTCTTAGAATACAAAATCCGGAAGTTACAAAAGTAAAATTATTTGTAATAACTTTTTAAGATTAAAGAAAAATATTAGCAAAATAAAGACAAGCAGAGATATGAGGGAAATGCTTGCAACATGAAAGATTAGTGGAAGCCCCCATAGTGTACAAACAGTCTGTAAAAACCTATCAGAAAAAGACACCCCAAGAGCAAAATTGGCAAAGGTTATGAGCAAGCAGTTTACCACCTGGAAAAACGCACAGTAGCCTTCAACTGAAAAAGCAAATAAAAATTGTTCACATATTTAACTAACAAAAACAAAACAATGTTTACAGACATTATAGGACAAACACCCATGTTCACATACTCCAATTTATTTTTTCTTTAAAAAACAAAACCCAGAAATATATAAAAAGAGCTTTAAGCATGTTAATATCCCTGACTCTGAATATCATCAAAAAGATAAAAGCAAAGTTTATAGGGACATTAGAAGATTTAATTGCAGAAAGGGGAAAATGAAACAGACAGAAAAAAAAATGTGGAAAAGGAATCACTGGCCCTTGCCTTTAGGAGGAAACGAAGCTTTATCAGGTCGGACCACTCACCAACACAGGAAAAGTACCACTGACAGATGACCCAGAGTGAGTATTCCTGCAAACTCCAAAGAAGTGGATAAAGGATTCCATAAAGTGCTGCTGGACAACTAACTGTTTAAGATTACTTCTTTGTATTAGTAACATTCCAATTGTTTATAAATGGTAACTGTTTAATAAACTGATAGAATGCTGTCCAGATTCAAAGGCAACTTTCAGTGTCTGCATTTATTAAAATTCACCTTTTAAGACGTCATTTAATTATTTTTTTTTGAGACGTCTGTCTCCATGATTTCTATTACTGGCGGGGTCCTGGGAGTATTAGAAATGTCTTTCAGAACCTTCCAATGGATTCTTTGAGACCTAAAAGCCTGACATCAGTTAAAGCTAGATGTCCTCTTACTATCTCCTAACTAGTTTCTTACATTTTTTTTTTTTTTTACCAGCTTTTCCACTAAAGAATATCCTCTTGTTAAAAAAGTTAGGAGATTAAAAAGAAGACATGTCAGCTCTTTTCTACTACCTATTATTTCAACTTTCTGAAACTGTAGATCTGTGGTGTCTTTCTTACTTCTGGCTGTGGATTTATCTCTAAGAGTTGTCTATGCTGTCAGATTTTCCATCTTGTAAGCATCAATCATCCTAAAAGTCCTACTCATCCTCTGATAATATCCTAAGAGGTTCTTGACCCTCTCTTCCACTTGACCTTTATTACAAGCTCTTCCTTCTGACTTAAGTTCTATTCATTTTTTAAAAATTCAAAATCAAAAATTAAGCCCCATGAGAAGTGGCTTAAGGGGCGGGGCAGGGGGGTGGGTGGGAGGGAAGGTGAGACTTGAGATGGGGAAAAGGGAGGTTTTAGCGCCACTGTAATTTCCACCTACCACTAACCCCACCAAATTCTTTGATACAGCTAATTACTGTCTTTTCTCAATCACTAAAAGTGCTACATAAATGTAGATAAAAGTCCCGTTCTGTTCTGACCCCCTCCCCTCCCAGAGTGTTTCCCAAACTTTTCATATAAAAAAGTCTAGGGCATTTTTAGAGTTTTCATTACTTTAGGTGGTGAAGTGCCCATCAGAGTCTTAAACCATCATTTTTAGTTTGCTTCTGTACTCAAATATTGTTGCCTCAATTAAGAAGATACCATCTATGTCCACATCTTTCAAATAAATATTCTAACCATGTTTACACAACTAAATTGTACAGTTTCAGGCAACTACTAGGTTACTTCCTGTCTCCTACCAAGGCAGGACCTGCAACTTTTCCACTAAAAATCCCATCTCCCCTTCTATGGTATAACGTTGTCACTGGAAGGTAACTGCCCTGCCAAGGATTATTTGTCTCAGTTCTACTTTCAACCAAACACACGTATATGACGCCATCAATGTAAGGGAAACAGACAAGTGCCAGAGTTCTTAATAGCATGACTGCCAGAGACACAGCTAGGGGCTTCCCTGGGGGCTCAGACGGTGAAGAATCCGCCTGCAGTTCAGGAGACCCAGGTTCGATACCTGGGGTGGGAAGATCCCCTGGAGAACGGAATGGCTACCCATTCCAGTATTCTTGCCCGGAGAATCCCATGGACAGAGGAGCCTGGTGGGCTACAGACCATGGACTCTCAGAGAGTCAGACACAACTGAAAAATAAAAAAACGAAAAATAAAAGCTAGGGACTATGATATGAAGAAAAACCCACTTACTAAAAGTACTTTTCTCACCTTTCCTTAACATTTACATGTCACTGCTGAATCAAATCTCAGTTTCTCCTTCAGACTCGAGTAGAATGTTTATTTGAATTCATCCTGGGCCTGCCACTGCAAGGAGTCCTGAGGTTACCACAGGAGTTTTCAGCGAGGAGCTGGCTGCTGACATTGCTTTCTCCCATGCCCATGCTAGACGAACACTGTCAGCAAACTGTTGCACTCTCCCACGTTAAAATGTGTGTGTGTGTGTGTGTGTGTGTGTGTATATATTTAACATGTGTCTACTATGTTATTGTTCTAGATACATGGGATAACTTTAGAAAACAAAATCAAGATCCCTGCCCTCGTGGAGCTTACATTCTAGTAACAGCCATTTCAAGCATTTAGAGTTGGCACAGTTTTTTGCTGTTTTGGCTGCGCTGCCTGGCATACAAGGAGGCTAGCTCCCAAGCAGGGACAGAACCTGTGCCCCCTGCAGTGGGAGCACAGACGTGTAACCACTGCATCATCAAGGACGTCCCTGGCACAACATGGTAAAACCTATCTGCTAACCCTCATGGAGACACAATACGCACAGGCAGTGATGGAAACCTGTTGGTGGTGATGTACTGTAGATATTCTATGTGGGATAATAATGCTACAACATCAAGCTGTATTCCCATAGAAAACAGTGCCCCAGCTTATTAATGAAGATAAAGGGCACATTCTTAGATGAGATAATGAAAGAAATAAAAGGAAGCCAAGGTGGTGAAGGAAATCATTGCCAACGGAACTGGACACAGTGGCCCAAGAGTAGCAGACAAAATTTCCATTCAGAGCTTGAGATGAGACCCTTCATCCAGAGAGCGAGGAATTCATGGAACAATAAAATTTAAAGGAACAAGCCAGTATGGAAGAATCCTACTGGATTTCCTCTAGAAGGAAGTGCAGCTTTGAAGGCTGGTGAGTCTGCACCAAGGTTCAGGAAATCACCGTCCTCCCCAAGGAGCAAACCAGAAAGTTTATTCTCTTTCTGCAGCATGAGCCTGAAACGTGATGAGGACAATGTAGACAAGACAGAGCTCAGCTATTTCTACCAACTCATCTAGAAATAAATCATGTAGAAAAGAAGGCAATACTGTACAGCTTGATCCAGCTTTGGAGTTGGAAAACTGATATGAGCATAAACTATAGACATATATATGGGGGAGGGGGTGCTGACTTTATACATACAGACTATATATACACTTTACAAGCCCAAACTTACAAAAGAACAGCATTTACTACAGTTGAGTTAGAGTAATAACCCATTTCTGCATGCTTCTTTGTTCTTTTGATTAATAAATTTGAAAAAAATTATTTAATTGAAAAAATTTTTAAATATAATTCTTTTCTTTAGCCATACTGGATGGCTTGTGAGAAGCTTATGAGATCTTAGTTCCCTAACCAGGGATTGATTCTGGGCCCTTGGTTCTAACCACTGAACCGCCAGGGAATTCCCTGATGAATTAAATTTAGATAGGAAAAGAAAAACTTGATTGGAAAAACATGTCAACACTGTCTCTTTGCAATCTGGACTGTACATCTTGTTTCATAAAAAAAGATAAAGAATGCTTTAGAATTAGTATATTAATTTTCCATCACAAACCCAAACTTCTAAAAGAAAAGACTTTGCTACAGTCTAGTATAATTAGCCATCTTTTTCAGCTCATATAATATCTGACCTTGACACCTATTATGAAGGATGCACCACAAAGCTACTTACATTAAAAAGAAAAGTCTAAGTGTTGAAAATTCTCAGCCCCAATACAAATGCACAGTTTAAAGAAGAAGGAAAAAGATAAGAAATCCCCCTTTCCATCGCTGCTCCTTAACCCTAAGGAAGGCGTCTCATAAGAAACACTCTTGCTGTCAGTCATTCAGGCACATCAACTAGTCATGTGACCTCAGCAAATTACATATCCTTGTTGATCCTCAGTTTTCCTTTGTGTGTAATGAAAGCCTACCTTACACATGATTCTTCTGTGTTTTTGGAAAGGCATTTCAAAGATTTAAGTTAAACATGATAATGTATAGCAAAGCATATTGTCAAAAACAGGTTTTATTCCTTCCTTACCCAATGCCTAAGAGGAGGAGTGAACGGGTGTGAGACAGATAAAAGGACGTGAAAAAGAAAATGATAGACTCCGCATTCCGTCCACTGCCCAGTTTTCCCTTCTGCTTTCCTCATTTCTGTTTCTCATTCCCAGTCTTTTGACCTGCTTCCATTTCTCACACTGTCCTACAGGGTCGGAGGAGGAGGCAAGCTTCAGTACAAGCAGGCAGAAGGAACTAGGGAAGCTCCTGTCCTTATATCAGGCTTTGAGTCCTCACATCCTAATATGGAGCTCACAGCAGTGATTTTTAAATAGTGAAAAGCAGGGAAGGTGGGGAGGGAGGGTGGCTGGCAGAAATACAGGTTCATCCACTGTATAATCAGAGCATTTGGTAGGCCAGGTATTTCCTGTGTTCACGGAGCTTGGTGAATTAAAAAAAAAAAACCAAACCAAACCTGAAATCAATCAGAATGTATTTACCACTAAACACTGTTATATCTGTATATTAGGCTTTTACAGGTAAACTCTAACGGGCTGCCCAGCATCTAACCAAAAAGACAAACCCTACAGAAAAGAACTTTTTCAGGCAAAAATGTTTTTACTTTCAACCTTACAATTGTAGCTTCCTTTCTTTTCCTTCCTTCTCTTTCTTTCTATTCAATACTCTGCAAACCTTAAAAAGCTAACCATTTTCAAATGCCCATGGCTTGTTCTAAATATTAATTACACATATTAAAGAAAAATATCCAAAACAATTAGTCTGCCCTTTGTCAATTAAAAAAGTAAATTCGTTTTAACGCTAATGGCTCTTTTCTTGACACCATGGGGCAAAGCTGTCATCCAGTCATGACTGTTAACTGACATCACAACTATGAGCTTCGATGAATCAGTAAGTCCTCACTTTTCTAATTTTACTGCAAAATAAATCTGAAAATTTTTTTTAAAGCCTTGCTTTCAAATGTGTTTTTTTCTAGTAAAACTTTTAGACAGATGTTGGGGAGCCTATGTATGTGAGTCACTAATACCTGTAAAGAACTAACATCTAGAAAAACATCAACTCAAGCATTCCTGCCTAGAGAATTGCATCAGTTTACTGGAATCTAAATCTATGCAGTGCAAAGAGAAGTTTCAGATGTATCACATCCTAATACCATCAAAAATCAGAGAAGTATTCTAACGGATTATCACACTAAGATCAATCTAAAAAATTCATAACAGCCTCCTAATTATAGCCAGCTCCACCCAACTGTGAATTCCTAGAAGGCAGTAGTCATGCTGCCATCATTTTCATAACATCAAAACTGGCACTGTATTTGCTGCATCATAGGTTTAATAAATGCCCACTTATTGAATGAAATACACTGCATTTGCTTGAGGAAGTCCAGTGTTAAGTCCATGGGTCAATTTTTTACCCTAACTTTTACTTATCTGATATCTAATCGGATCCAAATTTTAGACTCTAAAGCATTTCCTTAACATTTTTATCAATATAAAAGACTTCAACTGTAGTAGAGTCACATAAGGCTGTTAGAAAACATGTGGCGAACTATACCCCCACTTCAAATGGTGAGACTGAGGCCTATGGAGTTCACTGAATTGACCAAGACCACATAGCTTAGTGGCTAAGGATCCATTTGCCAACGCAGGAGACTCGGGTTCGATCCCTGGGTTGGAAAGATCCCCTGCAAGAGGAAATGACAACCCACTCCAGTGTTCTTGCCTGGAGAATGCCATGAACAGAGGAGCCTGACAGGCTGCAGTCCCTGGGGCTGCAAAAGAGTCAGACACGACTGAGTGATTAAACACTGACAAACACAGCTCTACCCTGTCAGAAGTGGAGTTAAAATCCAGGTGGTCTTCCACCTTTTAGTCCTGTCCTTAATATGTTATGCTACCTTCTCTGCTCTTTTTCAAATGCTTGACTGTTGTTATTTTAAAAGTATCTGTAAGGTGGAAAATATCAATACTAATTGCATTAGAGTAAATGTAAGAAATCTATTGGAGAAGGGAATGGCAACCCACTCCAGTATTCTTGCCTGGAGAATTCCATGGACAGAGAAGCCTGGCAGGCTACAGTCTTTGGGGTTGCAAAGAGAAGGACACGACTGAGCGACTAACTCACAAAAGAAATCAATAAACTTGCCATGGAACAGTTTTAAGTATTAACTTATGCAGCAAAAGCCACTGATTTCCTCCACCTCATCCAAATTTCTACTTAATGCTAAGAAACTGAAAGTTACATTAAAAAAAATTCAAGAAGTGACTATCTCCTGTAATCAGTTTAGATCAACACATTGTTAGGACCAGAGGCTGAAACCAGACAATCTTTAAATTTCAGTGGTTAGTCTTTTCCTCCCAGTACTTCCTGTCTCCACCCCCACCAATAATTCAGCAGACATACCCTATGACCTATGCATTCTTTCACATGTTACATCAAGAAGATGGAGACTTCATCGTTTTGTCCTTGGAATACATGAATATTAAGTCATAATTATAATACTGACTGTCACTAATAGGATACCAAATGTATTTTCTCACAATCTAAGATCTTGGGTTTTCAACATTCATTAAAATAGTCAAAAAAAAAAAAAATTAACATAAACCTTACTAGAAACTAGTATAAGTTCAACAACAAAGTTTCAGTTTATGTTAGAAATATCAAAGTGATCTTTCAGTTCACATTTAAAGTTGAAACTTTTTAAACAGTTTTATAAAAATGATTTTCTAGGCCAAAACTTTGAGGGTTAAAAATCTGAAGAACTTGTTTTAACATTAGCTTCTGAAAAAGCATTAAGCTACTTTTGGAAAATTTTAGTACAGGTATACCTTAAAAACATGTGTGGATAAAGTCTGTGCATATAAACTCATATAAATATACAATGAACCACATCCCTGTATACAATTCAAAATTTATTAAGGATTTATTCTCCTAGGGGACGTGAAATCTCAAAGATTCACGTCAAACAGTTGCTTACCACAGGTCAAGTATATCACGGTCATGAGAAGAAATAATTAGAAAGGAAGGAGGACTATGCTTTGATACCAGGGTTCTATGGGAGCACAGAGAGTGGGGGTCCACACACTATTGTCTTGTAGATATGTGCCACAATAACAATGTCAAGTGTGCAGTCTTCGGCACGTCTTCCCTCCTTTTGGCTATGTAAGTTTGCGAGCTACTTCTCCCAACTCTCTATCCGCTACCCCAAATTAACCAAATCTTGAACCACTAAATTCAAAAACCTCAACTAGCAAGGCTTCCCTGGTGGCCAGAGACAAGGGTTCAATCCCTGGGTGGAGCAGATCCTCTGGAAAAGGAAACGGCAACCCACTCCAGTATTTCTGCCTAGGAAATCCCACGGACAGAGGAGCCTGGTGGGCTACAGTCCATGGGGTCGCAAAGAGTCGGACACGACTGAACGACTGAACAACAACAGTAAAAGAGAGGACAAGATGTTGCTGCTCTCTGCTTGGCGTAGTCATAAACTGAGAAACATTCCAGAACCTGCAACAATTTGCCTGCAGCATCTTCCAGGCTGGGGCTTGCCATATACAGCTGATGCTGTGTATGCGTTTGCTGATGTCCATCTTCTCATATCCCAGGAACAAAGGAAGAACAACAGGAAAAATAATGTGGGGTTCCTACTTGCAAAACTCAAGCAGTCACAGGGGAGATGCCCTGTGCAGCTAGCTCTAGAAAGAATCCCTCTTGAAGGTCTTCCACTTCCTGGAAGAAAAGCTGAGAGTCCAAAGAACCTGTGTATCAGCTCTGCCACCCACCGAACAACAGTAACAGCAGCAGCACTTCCAAGAGACACAGCTTAAAGCAGCAGAGTATGTGGTTCATACATGCTTCACAGAATCTGAAATCACATCTATACTCAAACAACGGGCACTGCAGGGCACTGCTATGGTGGCGGGGTGGGAAAGCACAGCTCAGTCCATCAGTAACCTCACTGCACGTTGTCCTGTACTCTCAACTTCCAGGATTCCCTCTCTGCCCTGGAGGGAAGTTCAAGATCTTAAAGAATAACACCAGGTAAACCCAAGCCAGAGCAGGAGGTGTTGCTATCAAGTCTGCTAGTTTCAAGACAACAGTGGTGCTGCTGCAGCCAACAATTCCTTGGCACACAGACGCGTTAAAATGATACTGGCAGCCGCACCGGCTCTTCTCTTTCACCCTCTGCTGTTACTATAGCTCCTTTTGCTAAATCTGCCTCTGAGTTTAGACAGGAGCTGGATGGTTCATAATCACCCAGCAGCTGCAGCTGAGCAATAGGCAGCCTAATTGTGGTGCTGGAGCAGCTGAGAGGAAGAAAAGAGAGATATACCCCACCGCAGCCGCACACAAGACGGCCGCACACACTACCAATCAAATACCAAGATACTTTAAGAGGAACAGATGACTTCATTTAAAGAAAAGAAGTTGTACCTCGCTGGAGGAACTTGTATTTGTGTTATAGACCTGTTTAAACGTGAACTGAAGGTGACCTAAGCCATGCAGCGTTCTGAACAATGGAAGATCTTAACTAAAACTTCCTGTAAATATTTCACACAACAAAGCCAGCGCCACAAACATCACCATTATAACATAACTGAAAGTTCCTGTGATGTAAGAACGTGGCACAGACATGATCTCTTCAACTCTGCTTTACAGCAAGGCAAAGAAACAACACAGCAACTACAGCAACCCATTCCATACAGCAAGTAAAGCACAAGGCAACGATTCACAGCATTTCAGAAACTCCAGTATCACACTGTCACCTAAAACAAAACACTATCTCTTCAGGTGCTGTTCGGCACATCTTCTAAAACTTATTTTAAGCTGATAATTTTAAGATATCCTTAAGAATATCAGAACACAGGCTGAAATGAATGATCTGAAGGATTACTGTTTCAGAAGACTGAAAATGGATGAAAAGACCTATTGCCTTCATGCCACAGTTAAATTTTCAGTCTTAATTATCATGTTACCATAACTTGCTGAAAAATAGGGTATATTTTATATCTGATGACAGAACAGTGTCCACTAGTTTAAAAACATACTCTGATTACCTACTATTTGTCATGTACAACATGCAAAACTGAAGAGGATTTCAAGTTAAATCTGATGTCTTGTCTCAAAATATTAATGTAATTAACATGTTAGTTACATGTGGAAGTAGTTACATACACCTGCTGGTTATCTGCCCCTTACCCTTTAATAGGTCTAACCTGTTTGCAAATGGGCAACCCAAGCAGTGTTCTAAAGTCATCTCTTCCATGAAGTCCTTTATAAAGCACATTACACATAGGCTTCTTTATAAAGGAAAAAAAAAAGTTTCACATAGACTAAAACACAGATTCAGAAAAGCAATCATGGCTTAATGAACTACACACTTGTGACATCCTTGTAACTACCATCAGGTGAAAAGAACATCACTCCAGGAGTCAGGTCCCAATCAGTTTCCTCCCTCCTCTCTAATCTTGGTAGTTCTCTAGAAATCACTTCCTTGCAGGTTTTTAAAAAAATACAAAGTTTTATCACCTAAGTTTGCATACCAAGTCACCAGACCTTGTACTACTCTTTAAACATTTTTGATATTAGGCTTCTTTTTTTTTTTTAAACTATAATGCTAATAGGAACTAACAATAAGTCCTGCCTATGTTAAAGAAATTCACTAGATTAAGAGCTAAATGTATATATAGAAAAAACCACTGCCTAAAGAGATGCAAAACTCAACTTTATTATATAAACAAGGCTTAGAGCATGTGTCAGTAATGTTTCATTTACACCAGTTCACTGCTATTCTTTTAAAATATTTATTATTTTAACAGAACATATCATGAAGATTTATTTGCACATTGATTTTTCAGCTTGAGAACCTACTTATTTAAAAAAAAACAACTTGAGCTATGTATTAATATTACACTTCAGCCATAAGACAAATTCCACCTATCCCGTAAGATAGGTCAAAGCTGTAATTTCACTTTCGGTTAAACAGAAAGGAGTCAATTTTGTGGTTTATGAAGTCAGCAAAAACATACTGCAAAATTAAAGCTATTATAACATTACGGTGGTTACAGCAGAGTATGTATTTTAAGAGTCCTTTTATATTTTATCCTGGAAACATGGATATGAACTGTCTTGTATTTAGATTCAGAGCAGTCTTTTTTTTTTTCCTTCAAATTTAGGACACAATGAATTGTCATCTAATATTCAAAATCTCCACTGAAGTTTAGCTAATATCCAAAAATTAAAATACAATTAAATGTCCTTTTCTTAAAGGGTCAACTATGGCAGGGGTCTAATATATTAGTAAAACAGAATAAAATATAAATATTGAAATACAACTTTCTCACAGAATAGATGAAAAACCATACCTAATGCACACAAGATCCTCGGCTTCTAATACAGGACACTTCATTACCTGTCCATTCAAAGTGTTTTCTGTCCACTGTGTGCTAACCATTGTGCTAGTTAAGAATTAAATTTACCAATTTGCCTTAAATGCCTATAGTCACATGTATGTATTAGTAACATTTTCCTTAGCGTGTAGTTTTAACTACACATAATTTAACAGGATGGCTTAAACACACTTAGAACTGTCAAGATAACTTTGCCACTGCATTCCTGCAGCTGCAATGCACGAATATACCACAAACACACATATGTGTACGTGAGATCACCTATGTGCACGCACGTACCAGTGGGAACACACACACATAATAAATGGCATGTACATCAAGTTTGATCCCAGTGGAGACTCAACTTTTCATTTCTCTAACAACTTACAAATCGTTAGACCGTGTGTCAGGCTGTACCTGTTTTAATTAATTAAGCAGAAAGTAATTCTACCCAATCCGAACCGCCTCGGGTCCCACCCACTACAAAACAAAATCAGTCCCTACGTCGGACTTGATTTTCGAAGAGCTTCTTAAAACAACGCTGCCCCATGCCAAATAGAGGGAAAGCTGGAAGCAATTACCAAGCAGAAAAACACACATTAAAACAAGATTTTCTATAACACATGCGGACAGAGAACCGAACTAAGGGGGGAGGCGGAGTGGCAGAACGGCTGTAAAAGTGCACGCTGAAAACGGCATATTTCCCAACCCCCAACCCAAAACAAAGGAAAACTTTAACATGTTGCGGTTTTCAATCAAACCAAGTGCAGCCCGAGGCTCCCCCGCCCCACCCCCGCCCGCACGCCCGGCACAGATGTCGTGGGCGCAGCCGACCCGCGGACCCGCGACCCCGGGTCGGGAAAGGCCGCTGCCCCCCGCCTCCCACTTCGGCCCGCAGGAGCACTGCCGCCCCCTCGCCGGGCAGCCCGCCGACCTTACAGACGCGGGTGCTGGACTCCCGCCGCTCCGAGGACCTTAGGTCGGACCTGGGCGGGACCGGGAAGGATTGGACGGGGCGGAGACCGAGCAGGGGGCGAGCAGGTAGCGCCGGCAAAGAGACACGCCCGCCGGGCCGGCCGGGCCGGGGGAGGGGAGAAGTTTCTCCCGAACTTCCCGACTCGGAGCGGCGGGGGCGGGAGCGGTGGCGCCTCTGGGCGCGCGCGGGCGCCGGGCCTAGCGCTGCGGGGCCGGGGTCGGCCGCCTCCGCCCGCGGGGATCCCGCCGGCTCCTTACCTGCGCTCCGGCCGCGCTCGCATGAGTCGCCGCAGCAGCGGGAAGGGTGGCGGGGGGGAGGGGGCGGCGGGCGGAGACCAGGCCCGCGGCGCCCGCTCCCGTCCTCCACCTCCTCGTCCCGGGCGCCGGGCGGCAGCGACGACGGCACAGCCAGCCTCGGGCTCTCCACTTGAGGAGGAGGGAATTCCCGGGCCGGCCGCGCGCGCCCCCTCGGGGGGGCGGGCCGCCCGTCCCCCGGTCGCCGTCTGCGGTGAGACCGAGTCGCTAATCCCGACCCAACATGGCGGCGGGGCCCGGGGCGGCTTCCCGAGGCGGCGCAGGCTGAGGGGGCGTGAGGAGGCGGCTTTCCTCCACGCGGAGAGCAGGCCCACAGCGCCCCCTCCCCGCTCGCGGACCCCGCGGCTGCTGCGCGAAATGGAGTGGGCTGCCCGCCCCTTCGCTTTCTCGCGTCCCTTCGCCCCGCTCTGTATAGTGCCGAGGGCTTTGTTTTCGTGGGGGAGGACCGGGGAGTTTGGGGGGTTGGCTCTTGGCTCCTCAGTACTAGGCTTCCGCACCCTTTGTCGTGGGTAGTAAAATCTCAGTCGCGCCGCGTGAGCCGGGGGGGCGTTCCTAACACCCTCATCACCCGCCTGATCGCCGTCCAAAAACGCTCGCGTCTGGCCGCCTTCCGACCCGGGGATCCTGTCCCGGCCCCGGGAGCTTCCTGTTGACTGTAGGTCGAACCAGCCTTCCCGGGAGAGGGGACCGAAGCCGAGTTCTGTTGGCGACTCTCCCGGTAATGGTGGTTTGGGCTTATCTTGGGACCGCGTATTCTTAGGCGATGCTGGCGATGTCCCAGCGGAGGAACTGCGGGCGGCAGGTATTACTGTCCCATTTGACAGCTGTGGAAACTGAGGCTGCCACTCCAAGGAAGGCAGAGCACCCACCAACTAGACTCCTGTATTTTGCAGCCGGTTGCTAGACGGAAAGGGGAGAGTGTCCAGAAGGACCTGGAATTCTAAAATGTGGGCCAGTCAGTATCAGAAAGGGCTGAATATTGAGTCTCTTCTGCTGCAATCTCTGCCCTGTCAGAGTCTTAGATTAACTTCCTCTTCGTATTTCCTCTTTGGCGGGGTTATCAGAACTACTAATGTTGAGACTGTTGGTTTCCTTTGTGGTTTTTAGCGAAATTCAGAATCATCCTTGACAAATACAAAATGATACAATCATATGTGTCAATATTCTGGTATTCTAGGAATTTAGGAAACTCTATATAAGGGTATGAAAAAAATGTTTTTTCAGCTCACTAGATGAACCCAAGATAGGCTTAGGCATTTACATTAACTAAAAGGTATACATAATGTGGTGCTTTAATAGATTTAGCTACCAAAACCTCATTTGCTCTTGAGTGTCATGGGCATTAAAAATTTCATGTTGGTTCCCCAACCATGGTGGTCCACTGGTTAAGACTGCACTTCCGCTGTAGAAGGCAGGAGGTTCCATCCCTAATCCAGGATCTAAGAGCCTCCCTGCCTCCCTGCCTTTTGGTTTGGCCAAAATAAATAAATGAATAAATAAACATGTCATGAAACTTAACATTTAACTTTTTTTAACTAGAAAATAAATTCCTTGAACCGTTACTTTTCTAAACTTCTATATAAAATAGAGATTGTATCTTTGTCCTAAACTCATCTTCAAAACAAATAGCACCTCTCAGTTTCATAAAATTAACTCTGAAATACTCGTTAAAATACGCTAAAATCAATTCTAAAGTACTAAAGTCAATACTCATGGACATGAGTTTGGGTAAACTCCGGGAGTTGGTGATGGACAGGGAGGCCTGGCATGCTGCAATTCATGGGGTCACAAAGAGTCGGACACAACTGAGCGACTGAACTGAACTGAAAGTCAACTCTATAATGGGTGAGGTGGCTTTGAAAATATTCTGTATGGAGTTTTATAGGTGGGCGAGGGTGTCAAAATCTCTCCTACATGTCTCGTTACATTCACTTAATCCTTGTTTTCTTCTCTTAACCGTCATTTTTATTTTATTTTTTTAAACCTCATTCCCTGTTTTTTCTTTTGGAATATTCATCTTAACATCAAGCTTCAGCCTGTAAATATTCTTGCAGACTTTTCAACCTTAAACTCAGTGGCTCATTTATTTCTAGGCATATTTAAAACAAATGGGACAGGAGGACTTTTTCGGTGGCCCAGGGATTAAGAATCCAACTGCCAAAGCAGGGGGCCCGGGTTCACTCCCTGTTCCAGGAAGACCCCCACATGCTGTGGAGCAACTAAGCCTGAGCGCCACAACTACTGAGCCCTAGGGCCCACGCGCTGCCCTAAGAGAAGCCACCGCAGAGAGAAGACTGCACCTGTAAGGAAGAGTAGCTCCTGCTACCTGAAAGTGAAAGTTGTTTAGTCCTGTAGACTCTGCGACCCCATGGACTAGACAGTCCATGGAATTCTCCAGGCCATAATACTTAGCCTTTCCTTTCTCCAGGGGATCTTCCTGACACAGGAAGATCAGACCTAGGGATTGAACCTAGGTCTCCCGCATTGCAGGCGGATTCTTTAACAGCTGAGCCACAAGGGAAGCCCCTACAGCTAGAGAAATCTAGTTTCTGCTCCCTACAACTAGAGAAACCCTGCACATAGCAAGGAAGACCCATCGCAGCTAAAACTAAATAAATACACACACACACACACACACAAAAAACAAACAGGACAAAGAACCTCAAGTCTCACTGAGTTTGGTTTAATAGAAGTTGCTTTCAACTGATTTCTGTTCATTTGTGAAAAGGACAAATGAAGAAGCACAGCCTCCCACAGGGCAGGGAGGTCTGCTATGTATTAACCTTATGGGTTAAGGATTCAGGAGTCATAAGGAACCCAAATCATGGGGTCCCTGGGTGAGTCTGTTGGACAAAGGGGAAAGCTTGAAATAAGTGAGTGAAATATGTTAAGTCCTTGCAAAAGTGAAGCACAAAATTTAAGTTTATTAATACTTACAATTACTTGACTGATGTACAGTTTACAGTACATTTGGAGTTTAGCTAGGGCCACACCCTCTCACCCTGGAACATCTGATTCTGCCAGGAAATGGTTGTGTTTGGAATAAACCTCTCCTGCTGTCAATCATCTGCTGCTGCTGCCTCCATCACTCAGGCTGTGATGATAATCTTCTCTTCCTGGTAACTAGAGAGCCTTGTATTCCTACAGGGGGTGCATGCACTGGTCTCTGCTCTTTATCCTCACTACCAGCCCCTACCCCAAAATGCCTTCCCCCATACTTGAAGTACCTGCCCAAAGCTTGGCGCTCTTTAGGTCCACTCAGTGCCTCAGGTTATCTTCACAACCTCAGCCTTGCCACCTCCACCTGGCCAGTTAAGGCGAACATGAGGAGCCCTCTAAGCAAAGATTTGGAATTTCAGGCAAAAGGAAATTATTCATCCTTGAATGTTAGGCTCATTGTGCCAAGCTCCATGGAGAGGTGCCATAACCCATCCATTTCTGATATCTTCATTGCTTTACAGACTGGTGCTCAACTGGGCAATTCATTGGATGTGTAAGGACATCTCCTACAATGAATAGATGTAAGAAGTGGCAGTCTTACATGAGCTTCAGCAAATCCAACCCACCTTTTTGCCCTGTTTTGTTGCTCTCTCCAGTGTCTAACTTCTTGACCACCTGGTCTATGATCTCAGATGTCCATCCTGTGCCTGGTATGCCTCCCCAGCTCCAGGACTAGTTTTTGGAAATCTAGTCTTTGCTGTTGGAATCTATTCTAGGGTCATCCCTGGTTTATTTCTGTGACTTCGGTTCTTCCTAGTTCTCCTGCATTTTGGTCCCAGGCTTGTTACATGTAGACAAGTCCCTACAAGCATCAGCAATCTTATCCCCACCCCCTACCCCGCACCACTTTGCCTATTCCTAGGTATTTTATTTGGCTGCACGAGATGGCACGTGAGATTTTACTTCCCCAACCAGGGATTGAACCAGTGCCTGGGAAGTGTGGAATCTTAATCACTGGACCACCAGGGAAGTCCTTGCCTGTTCCTAGATATTGTTGTTTTTCTGTCACTAAGTTGTGTCTGACTTTTTGCAACCCCATGCACTACAGATTGTTGGGCCCCTCTGTCCTCCACTATCTCCCAGAGTTTGTTCAAATTCATGTCCGTTGAGTCAGTGATGCTATCTAACCATCTCATCTTCAGTCACCCCCTTCTCCTTTTGCCTTCCATCCTTCCCAGCATCAGGATCTTTTCCAAGGAGCCGAAGAGTCGGCTCTTCGCATCAGGTGGCCAAAGTATTGGAGCTTCAGCTTCAGCATCAGTCCTTCCAATGAATATTCAGGGTTTATTTTCTTTAGGATTGCCTCTTTTGATCTCCTTGCAGTCCAATGAACTCTCAAGAGTCTTCTCTGTCACCACAATTCAAAAGCATCAATTCTTTGGGGCTCAGCCTTTTTGTAGTCTGACTCGCACATCCACACATGACTACTGGAAAGACCATAGCTTTGACTATACAGACCTTTGTTGGTAAAGTGATGTCTCTGCTGTTTAATACGCTGTCTAGGATTGTCATAGCTTTTCTTCCAAGGAGCAAGCATCTTTTGGTTTTATGGCTGCAGTCCCTGTCCGTAGTGATTTTGGAGCCCAGGAAAATAAAATCTGCCACTGTTTGCGCTTCTTCCCTACTATTTTCCATGAAGTGATGGTATCAGACGCCATGACCTTACTTTTTTTAATGTTAAGTTTGAGTTTCAAGCCAACCAGCTTCAAAACTGCTATCACAGGACAGAGTGAGGAACCAGATTGAGAGCTGGGAAGTCTGAGGTTATGGCTAAGGTTCCTAGGTAATCTAGCCTTAGCCCTACCTTCAGAGTTTCCTGTCCTCAACTTGGCTCCTCACTCTGTCCTGTGACAGCAGTTTCGAAGCTGGATGGCACTTGGCATCTTCTCACATGCCCTCCGCCTCACAGAGTACAGCAGACAAACAGACTGCAGTGGACACCTTTGGTTGAAGGTGTCTGTGGAACCCAAGGTCCTCTCCTCTGAGAACCCTGCCTCTCCCAAGAGCCGGCGTGTAGCCCTTTGGTCTGAGTACCCCAACTGTCAGGCTCTAGCTTGGAATTTGGAATTTGGAGGAAGTGACACAAAGGTGACTCAGGTTATTCCTGGTGGGGTGGTGGAGTCGAGGGTCCAGTGGCAGTGGGTGAGTCTCCAGGGGTAGGGGCAGGGGAGCCAGGAGGAGTGGACAATGGTTTTCAGAGAGAGAACAAAGCAGATGCACAGTGAGAAGCCTGTATGCAGATAAGAGCTTGTAGGACCCCAATGGTAACTCTACTTGCCTTGAGCCACATGTAAGACCCCAAGAGGGGAACCACAGCTGGCCGATCATCCTCCGCTCTGGCTTCCCCGGGGGAGTCACTGCTTTTAGATCGCAGCACAGATGCGTGTACATACCTTTTCTCCTAGGGCAGCAGTCCCCAGGCCTTTGGGCACCAGACCAGTTTTGTGGAAGACATTTTTTCCCCAGACCTGGGTGGAAGGGGATGGTCTCAGGATGATTCAAGTGTGTTACATTTATTGTGCACTTTATTTCTATTATTATTACTCTAGCTCCATCTCAGATCATCAGGCATTAGATCCTGGGGGTTGGTGACCCCTATTCTAGAACACCACCTCCATCCTCAAAAGACTTCTCAACACAACAATTCAGGCAGCAGACACCTGAAATTGACATTACATGTTGAAGCCCATTTGCTAGCTCTGCCCTATAGGCTTGTAATTTCCTCTCAGGATCTATATTTGCAATTCCTGTAGCCATTACCCAGTGGTTGGCCTGATACATTAAGCCAATGTGTGGTCAGAATAAGTCAGTGTCTCTGACAGTTTAAACCCCGGACTAAAATTGCTACCCAGATTGCTACCTCCTGGAAATCTTTTACAAATGGGTTATAGAAAGTAGAACATAACTTTGCTTGGAGGCAAGAAATTAGAATGTTTACCTACATCAAAGATTTAGAAAAGAAACTGCAAATCAGTCAGGCTCTTCTCTCTTGAATTAACTGACATCAGATCATAAAACATAAAGTATTGGAATCAGGGAACTTTTTATTTTTAAATATTTTGCAAGCTAACTTTGTGGTCTGGTTAAAAATACGTTTAGAATAAATCTGTGTTTTTGAAAACCTGTTTTAATATTTCTTTAAGCTAGGCCTTCTTTTTGTATTTTCAGTGGTATAGATCATTATTTTTTACATCTGTGAGCAATTAAAATTGTACAAGATCTTATTATGTGATGTAAACCATAATGCATTTTTAATTCTTTAGCAAAATGTATTTATGCTTGTTATACTTGTATATGAAAAGGTTTTTTCAGTACTTGAAATAGCGCTTCCTTCTAAGGGAATAAGTGTTAGTTGCTCAGTTGTGTCTGACACTTTGTGACCCCATGGACTGTAGCCCACCAGGCTCCTCTGCCCCTGGAATTCTCCAGGCAAGAATACTGGAATGCGTTTCCATTCCCTTCTCCAGGGGATCTTCCCCACCCAGGGACTGAACCAGGGTTTCCTGCATTGCAGGCAGATTCTTTACCATCTGAGCCACCAGGGAAGCCCCTTAAGGGAATAAGGTACACAACAAATACTTAACGTAACATCTATGTTTTGATGAACTGTCCTGTGAATGAATTAATGTGACTGACAGTACAGATACTAGGATTACCTGCATCTTTCACTGAATCTTCATTAACACCCTGGAGGTTGGCAGTATTATTCCCATTTGCAGATTGGATCCCTCCAGCTTGGAGAGGTTAAACAACACACAGCTGATAAGAGGAAATGCTCCAAAACCTGTTCTACAGAAAGTCACTGTGATTGCAGAAAAGAAAAAAAAAATTTTTTTTAGTGTTATTTCAATGACTATGTAAAACTGCGTTTATTTTTCCAAATTATAAAATAATTAAAATTGGTAAACTGCCTCTATAATTAGGAAATGCAAATAAGAAATGTGAGATTCTGGGACTTCCCTGGTGGTGCAGTGGTTAGGACCCAGCACTTCCACTGACGTGGGCCTGGGTTCAATACCTGGTCGGGGAACTACAATCCCACAAGCTGCTCAGCATGACCAAAATAATAAATAGATAAACTTTTTTTTTTTTTAATGTGGGGTTCTGTGCTTCCCTGGTAGCTCAGACAGTAAAGAATCTGCCTGCAATGCAGGAGACCCAGGTTCAATCCCTGGGTTGGGAAGATACCCTGGAGAAGGGAATGGTAACTCACTCCAGTATTCTTGCCTGGAGAATCCCATGGACAGAGGAGCCTGGTGGGCTACAGTCCATGGGGTCTCAAAGAGTTGGACACCACTGAGCAGCTAACCCTTTCACTTCATTTTATATCTTCACATTCTATTTCTAATCCTGCCTTTGCTGTCATATGAAAGCCACTTATAAAAAAAGTGTGGGATTCTACAAATTCATAGGAAATTCTTTATTGGGTAATCTTACGTCCCTAAGAAAGAGTTGGGGCCAAACTTAAAAAGATGTATGAGATTAGCCTTAAAAGGATGAATTCAATTCAGAAAGAACATATAAATTAAGTATAACTTTCTGGAGATTAGTATTTGGCATCTATCAAGGCAGTCTTCCAATGACATCTCCCTCAAACCATGGTCTTCAACTGAAGAACCAAATATCTGAAAAATGACTGTATGTACAGCATATATAATTTACCGTGCCAAATACAAAGGATGTATGTTAAATCAACATTAAGGTTTACATTTTAACGTGCTAAGGTTAAGTAACTGTAGTTAAACTTTCCAAGTCAACTTAACTCAGTGCTCACAGTCAGTAAATAGGTCATAACCCGCCCCTCCCACACAAAAATGATACAAGCAAAACAGAACAAAAACAAAAACAAACAGGTTCAAGAAGGAAGGGACATATGTATACTGTATACCTGTGGCTGATTCATGTTGATGTATGGCAGAAACCAACACAATATTGTAAAGCAATTATCCTCCAATTAAAAATAAACTAAAAAAAAAATCATGGCTAAGAACCCAAGCTAGGTAAGGTTGTTGAATCTTATAAAAATCAGCTTATTCATTCATTCATAAAACATTTATAGAATATCTCCTGACAAATTCTGTATACTTCAGTTTATGCTGTATTAAAAGAGATCTTACGATTTTATTAACGAAGAACTGAAAACAATCAATGGCAGGATACAGTCTTTGTATTGGAATTCAACAAACAAATATTAAGATTTTCAAAGATGTTATGTGGATTTTTTTTCAGAGAAAAAGGAATTACTATACTACCAAATTTAATGTTAAAATACATAGCTTTGGACATTTTCATTAGAGACTAATAAAATTAGTGTTTATAGCTAATTTAATTTTGTAAAGAGATTTTGTTTTGTTTAAAAGAGCTAGCCACTATTTTTAAAAATTTTCTTTTAGCTTTATTGTCATCATCATCATTTTTATTTCTTTATAGTGGACTAGGGCTTCTCAGGTGGCACTAGTGTTAAAGAATCTACCTGCCAACACAGGAGATGCAAGAGATGCGGGTTGGATCCCTGGATCAGGAAGATCCCCTGCTGTAGGAAATGTTACCCCACTCCAGTGTTCTTGCCTGGAAAATTCCATGGACAGAGGAGCCTGGCGGGCTACGGTCCACTGGGCCTCAAAGAGTCAGACACAACTGAACACACACACACATAGTGGACTAATCTACAACTATTTCAAATTTTTGAGCACTGAGTTCTGGTCATTAATTTCTGTGGGCCCCTGTGCTTCTGAATACTTGAAACCATGTTTACTAAAGAACCAACAACCGTGTACTGAAGAATCAGTGTACAATGATTCATACTTTAGAGGATGCTATTTAAAAATTCCAAATGTGACTAACTTCAAAGTAGAGATTTTTTTTTTCCGAACACCTGGTAATTTTGGCATAAAATAGAAAATTGGCATTCACATTCATTTCATGTAAAATGAATTCCAACGAGTTTAAGTAGAAGCAGAGTTGGAGACTAAGTAATGGATGTTTTGAAAACCAGACTGGAAATTTTGTTTATATTAGAGTGAAGCCCTTTTAAAATTTATTTGAACTTCTGTTCAGGAAAATATTTAGATTCTCCTTTGCCCTCTTAAGGACCTATTGTCTAGTTGTGGATTTTATTTGAAAACCTTGAAACAGAAAAAAAATAATTCCTTCTTTTGTAAAAGTCTCCAGGTCTCACATATTCTCTTTAAAAATCACCAGTCTCATTTCCTTTGAGATGATGAGCTATACATCCAAAGAACAAAGCATTTCCTGAGTCTGTTTAGTGTACATGTACATAGGATTAGTTCCTGAGTGTTTGTTACGTACCCTCAAGAATCTGGTAGAAATTAAAAAACAAAAAAGTCAGAGAATACAGAAATTTATATAAAACTCTGAGATGATAAACAGCACAGAATAATGTAAAGTCCTAGCAAGGATTTGATAAATTTGGTCATTTAGAAGTATGTATAAACACTTAATAAGCTTTGCTTACCTTAAGGTAATCAGTTTAAAAATCCATAGAAAGCTATGACAGTGGAAAGATGTTTGGACTGGGAATAAATATCAATTCTTGTCCAGTTGCTAGTGGGTATGAAATTTCTTTAGGGGTGAAGAAAATATTCTGGAATGTGATAGTGGTAATGTTTGCACAACCTTGTGAATATACTAAAAACAATTGAATTGTACATTTTAAAGGATGAATTTTATGGTATGTAAATTATGTCTTGATTAAAAGAAAATCCTGGTTCCAGAATTCTATGCCCTTTTGGAACTCTAATCCTTTCCCCCCAGCTTTACTGAGGTATTACAGATAACACTGTGCCATGGGGGAGACCTGGGTTGGATCTCTGGGTCACAAAGATCCCCTAGAGAAGGGAATGGCTACCCACTCCAGTATTCTTGCCTGGAGAATCTGGTGGACAGAGGCGCCTGGCGGGCTACAATCCATGGGATGGCAAAGAATCAGACACAACTGAGCAGCTAATATCCAACAGTAAAAATTGTGTAAGTTCAAGATGTACAATGTGATGATTTTGATGCCTGTATACATTGTAAAATATTATCACAATAAAGTTAGCACGTCCAGCACCATTTATGCTAAGTATAAAATGCATGCTAGTAAGGAAATAAAAGCTATTATGTGATTTCCAATGCAAAGAGTAGGCTACTGGGACAACTGACTATCCATCTGGGGAAAGAAAATTTTCTTCAAAATTTTCTGCAAATTTATTGGCCATTCATATTTCTAATTTTGTGATCTGTCCTTTAGCAACTTCGCGTTTAGGTGTGGCTGTCTTTATGAATTTGTAAGCGTTCTATTTTGAGATTTTGAATTCTTTACTTTTCATAAATGATGGCAACATTTCCCCCAAGTTTTCAAGTGCCGCTTAACTTTATTTGTGGGTTTTCTTTTAGTACAGAGAAACCGAGGACTATTTTAGTCAATTTATCAATCTCTTCCTTCTTGGTTTCTTCATTTTTTTTTTAATTAAAAAATTATGTATTTATTTTGGCTGCACTGGGTCTTCGTTGCTGCCAGGGCTTTCCTTCTCTAGTTGCGGCAAGCAGGGGTTACTCTTCTGGTGGTGCTCCGGCTTCTCATTGCGGGGGCTTCGCTTGTGGCGCAGGGCTCCAGCGCGCAGGCGTCAGTGGTTGCAGCACATGTGCTCAGCGGTTGCAGCACATGTGCTCAGCGGTTGTGGCGCACAGGCTTCAGTTGCTCCGAGGCACGTTCAGTCTTCCCGTACCAGGGATCCAATCCATGTCCCCTGTATTGGCGGCCAGGTTCTTATTCACTGTACCACCAGGGTAGTCCCTTTTTGACTTATTTTAAATCACCGGTCTTAAAAATCTCCTTTCCCATCCTAAAATTATTTATATACTTTACCCTAGTATTTTGGTGATTTTCTTTTGCATTAAAAAAGGTCGTCTGTTTGCCCGCTGTACGGCACAGGGAACTCTGCTCAGTGTTATGTGGCAGCCTGGATGGGAGGGGAGTTTGGGGGAGAATGGATACATGTATATGTTCGGCTGAGCCCCTTCGCTGTTCACTTGAAACTATCAGAACGTTGTTAATGGGATAACCTCAATACAAAATAAAAAGTCAAAACAAAAATTTAGACCACTTGAATATGTTTGATGTAGTAGGACAGGAAGTAGCAATTTTCTTTTTCTTTTCTCCCCCTAGTGGATAGTGAGTTGTGCCACTATTCTCTTCTTTCCACTGGGATTGCATTTATCTCTTTTTCTTGCCTGATTGTTCTGACTAGAACTTTGGTGCTATGTTGAATAGGAGTTGTGAGAGTGGGCACTTTTGTCTCATTCCTGATTTTATAGGAAAAGCTTTCCGACTTTCACCAGTGAGTGTGATGTTAGCTCTGAGTTTCTTAGATATAGTCTATGTTATGTGAGCTATGTCTCTTCTATATTCAATTTCTTAAGAGCTTTGATCATGAAAGGGTGTTGAGTTTTGTCAAATGCTTTTTCTGCATCTATGGAGAGGATCATATAATTTTTACACTTCATTCTATTAATGTGATGTATCACGGTTCGTAGCTATGTAGTCTTAAGTAAGTTTCCTAAGTTCTTAAGACTTCAGTTTTTCCATTGTAAAGTGAAGGGAGTTTATTAGAGCAAAGCTTTTCATACTGTGGTTTGCAATTCCTTAGTGAGTGGGAAAATCAATTTAGTGGATGGCAACCAGCATCTTTTAAAAAATGAAACAAATATATGAACATATTTGTTGCTGTTGTTCAGTCACCAAGTTGTGTCCAACTCTGCAATCCCAAGGACTGTAGCCTGCTGGACTCCTCCATCCATGGAATTTTCCATGCAAATGGAGACATAGCAAAGAGATTTTTTTTTTAGGCTTTTAAAAAAATGTGGATAATTTTTAAAGTCTTTATGGAATTTGTTACAATGTTGCTTCTGTTTTATGTTTTGGATTTTTGGCCATGAGACATGCGGGATCTTAGTTCCTTGACCAGGGTTCGAACCCATGCCCTCTGAATTGGAAGCAGGGAGTCTTAACCACGGGACAGTTGGGAAAATCCACACACAAAAAATTATTATTATTTATTATTATTATTATTTTTTTTAGTAAGGAGCATGGTATGCAATGGAGATAATAGTTTTTGTAATTTGGTATAAGAATCATATCCTTAACACAGTTTAAGACTCAAGGCATTTTTTGTTGAAATGATAATTTTGACAAGATGATAAAATAATTAGAATGACCCCATGTCTGCAACTCTGATGGTGTAGTTATTTGGTATCACTGCATACTTTTCTCCTGCTATTTCATCCCTCAAGTTGGTTTCCCAAAGCCCCAGCACAAATGGCTACCTGGTTGTTTCCAGTTTGAGGACCCTGTCTTTCACTTTTGTATGTCCTCTTACAGTATCCAGAACCATGCCATGCATACAGACGGTGCTAAATATGTGCTTGAGCGACAAATATATACATGAAGCTGGTTTGGAAGAGACCTAGGAATACTTTCTTTGTTAAAAGTAAAAATGGATGCCTTAGCACCGGGACATCAAGAACAACAGTCCCGTGCAGTAGTGCTGAGAAGCAGCAGACAGCAGGGGAAAAATGCAGTACAGTAAGTCCCCTACGTCCAGATCAGCTCTGTTCTGAGATCGCGTTCATTTAAGTCCAACAGAGTGAGCCTAGGTACTCAGCCAACACGATCGACTTTGTAGTACTGCACTGTAATAGGTTTATAATACTTGTCACACAAATAATATTTTTAAAAAACACAAAAATAAAGAGAATACTTTGAATCTTACAGTATAGTACCTTGTTGTACTGTACAACAGCTGGCATACAGAGGTTGGCATCGAGTGAACAGGCAAGAAGACATTCTGACTGCAGGAGGGAGAGGAGGTAGGAGATGGCAGAGCTGAAGGACCATCAGCAACAGGAGACGGAGGGTGAGCTGCAGTGTCACTCCCGCCTGATGCTGATGGAACCCTCGCTCTCATCTTTCCAAGTTGGAAACTTGAAGGTTCGTGTGTAGGGGACGTATTGTATGTAGAGGCAGCCCAAAGGCCGCTCAAGGAAATGAAGGCAAACTGGGACCCGGAGACTAAGGGCGAGTTAGGGAAGAGGGTGATGTCATCAGAACAACAGTAGAGGAAGACAGTTTTGGCAGCAGACTTTGAAGAAGAAAAAAAAAAAGAGGAGAGAGGGGAAAAAGGAAACGGGAAAAGGAAGTCTGCTCAGCACACAGGATGACATTGGGGTGGGAGGGGAGCTTCCTGTCACAGCTTGATGTTTGCAGCATCTGGTCACCTCTCATAACAAGGAGACTTTAGAAACCTGAGCTTTCTCAAGCTGCCGGTTTACAATACGTCCGGATTCCGTGGCTTAACAGTGCCGGCAGACGGGCACATCCGAAGGCAGAAACAAAACACAGATGGAAGACAAGTGGGTCTCTTACACTGAGGCCATTCCCATTAGTTTTTCCTATTTGGAAAAGTATATAGGCTTCCCATGTTTTTGAAATTTACTAGTTTTGTATTGAAGTGTTGAAAGTTTTCTTTTAGTAAAGTGACTTTCAGATCATGACATGTGGCAAAGAGACCGGCAAAGAAAACAGTTGTTTCCAAAGCCAGTGATTTTTCCACGACCTATTTTTCTGTTGCATTAATTTTTGCAGGATCCTGCACCTCACTTCATTACAGCATGGGTCCAAGTTTTCCGCAAAGCCATCGTGCCCTCTAGCGTTTCTTAGTGTATCATGACGGCTATGTTGGAGTTTTAAAAAGTGGTCAGAGGTGAACTGACTTGAAGAGTAGGAAGGATAATAAGAATTTCCACCTTATCATCTCTTATCAGTCAGTAGAAGTGTGGCTATGTTATGGTAACAAATCTCAGTGGCTGAAAAAAAAAGTTTCTTCTTTTTCTTTTTTTCTAGCAGAAGGTACCATGCAGGCTGGTCACACCCATCTACATGCAGCATCTTGGGGGTCCAGGCTTCCTGGGTCTTGAGAACTCTGTCACCATGTCACCTGGGGACTCGGCAGGACAGGGAAACACATGGAGGAGGCCTGCTGGCTCTCACCTGCTCTACCCTGGAAAGAAAACGTGTCACCCTGCTACTTTCCACCGGCAAGAAAGTGTATAACCAATAACCAGGCAGCCTGGAGGGCGGGGAGAGACACAGGGGGATCTGGGGTCACCAGCAGCCCCTGCTAAATCTTCTACGGGAGCACCTGGGAACAAACGAGTGAGAAATTCTAGCTGTGTTATTTTGGGAAATATTTTTGCAGTTTTCCAGCAGGAGATTATTCAATCAAAAAGAGAATAACAATAGCAGCTTTAATGTTCATAATTCTTTATCTTTCAATACGACACTCAAAATTAAATATCCCCTCTGTGCGACAGCAGAAGTGTAGGGATAGACTTTTTTTTTAAGATTTTTTTTTTTTATGTGGACCATTTTTAAAGTCTTTATTGAACTTGTTACATTATTGCTTCTGGTTTTTTTATATTTTTAATGTTTTGGTTTTTTGGCCAGGAGGCATGTGGGATATTAGCTGCCTGATCAGGGATTGAACCCACACCCCCTGCATTGGAAGGTGATGTCTTAACCACTGGACTATCAGGGAAGTCCAAGGGACAGACTTTTAAGTTACAATTTCTGTTCTGATGGACTTTTGTGTGAAATAAAATGTCCCTTCCTTCCCTATTCTTTGTGAGAGCTATCCTACTCCTCCTGCCTCTCTTCCTTAGATGTTTAAGTTGTGATTTTATTTTTAACGACTTCTTTCCAACTTTGATTCGGAAAGCTGTTACCCAAGCTGTTCTTTTTACTGATATCCCATCTTGGAGACATATATCGCATTTATTTAGGAAAGTTTGCAAATATTATCTATTATTAGGGAAATATATTTAAAGAAACCTTATAGTTATTTATTAAGTATGGAGCTTGATGGCTCTTTTGATTTTTTTAATTGTAAAATATATATAACATTAACACTTACCATTTTAACCATTTTTGTCTTTTATTTATTTTAAAAAAGTTTTGGCCACACCCTGCGGCATGTGGGACTTCAGTTCACCTCAGCAGGGATCAAACAAACCCTCACCCCCGGTACTGGAAAGCCATCTAAACGACTGACCATCAGGGAAGTCCCTAAACACTCTTTTCTGCTCTGTAGGACTGCTGTGAAGGTTAGGATGAGTTAGTACATGTAATGCTCTTTAGGTCAGCACCTGCAGGGCTCAGGTGTGCTTTGTGCTAGGTAGCCGAGGGTTGGTGGCTGGGTCGCCTCTGAGGGATCTTCTAGAAGAAACATCCAGAGATGAGAGGTGGTTTTGGTTTGAAAACCACTGTGATGACTTTGGGATTGACAGCGTGGAAACATGGACTTTGATCCTGCTTTCACCAGAGTAGCAGTGTGGTTGGGGTCAGGTCCCTTACCTTCTGTGGATAGCAGTTTTCTCCTTGCTGAAATGGGCGGGGGCCGCCCCCAGGTTCGAGCTCGCGGAGGCTGGGGTTCAGCAGTGCAGCTGCGCGGCGCCTTTCGAGGTTCGCGGGCGCCACCCTGTGGCAGAAATGGATAATGCCATCAACAGGCTCGGCGAGACCGAAGAGCCAGGGACCCAGTTTTCTAGACGGATTGTATCTACATACAGAAAAATCTCTCCAGGGACAGGGGGCCCTAGCCAGGGTGGGAGTGCTCTTTTATTAGAATAAATGGAGCATGATCTGGACATGGCACGGTAGGCAGAATCTCATTATGGCAACGGGAATAACTCATCAAAGCACCTGAATAATTTACAGCGTGCTCAGCTTGTTCCAGAGAGTGGGGACCAATAACACTAAGACTTAGAATCTGTTTAATTCAATGCTTTTTTTTCTGTGTTGAAACCATGACCTTGAAAATGACTGTATCTTTCTGGTCAGGCCTAGCTCATGAGCTTCTGGGTATTCTTGTTAAATCTACTCTGTGTACTGTTTATGTCCTGGCATTTGTTGAACTGAAAGTCAAAGTCACTCTGAATGAGACCCAACAGCCTCTTCTGTCTCTAAAGGATTTTTAAATGTCTGATTAGTAACATTGGAGAGCCGGGTGTATGGTTCAGAAAGGTTATTGGGACAAACACTTCAGGGAATGACCTTGGCTTCTGAATTTCCTTCCATGGGCAGAGAGGGTGTTTGCAACAGACACTGTCAGGAAACAAATATAATAAAAAGATAACAGACCAGAAGTCAGAGGGAGTTGTTCTGTCACTTCACCAATGTTTGAACCCTGGAGGAACAAGATCCACGCCTCTGGTTTGGGACTGCATATACTCTCTCTCTAGGTTTAAGCCCACTTTTTTTTTCCTCCCAGCAAAACTTCAGACTGAAATTTTACCTTCTGAAGAGCTAGCTTCAAAAATTGCTCAAAAGATCTCCTGTTTCTTTACATTTAGGGTTATTTCATTCCCTCTATGAAGAAATCTGTGGATTACAAAGTGTATCATTCTGGTAATTCCCTGGTGGCTTATTGGTTAGGATTCTGGGTTTTCACTGCTGTGGCCCGGGTTCAATCCCTGGTCAGAGAACTGAGACACTGCAAGCAATGCTGTGTGGCCAAAAAAAAAAAAAAAAAAAAAAACCCCAGAACTCCCAGCTCCCTCAACAACCCCCCCATAGTATCCAAAAATTGTTATAGGCTGATATTAAACCAATCAGCTGCTTTTGTAATCTTATAGGTCAGTCCTCCCTGGAGAAGGAAATGGCAACCCACTCCAGTATTCTTGCCCTGAACAGAGGAGCCTGGTGGGTTACTGTCCATGGGGTTGCAAAGAGTTGGACACGACAGAGCACACACAAAAAAAGCAAAAGCAAAAATAAAGAGTCAATCCTGTCATCCTACCCTTCAGCTCCTTGCCCCGCAGTCTCAGATCTAACTTTCCAGCCAAGGATAGACACCCAGAGAAATGTAAACACTCTACTCCTGTGTGTACAAGGTTAGGATATTTATACTCATTCGTATTTCCTTTTCATTTCACTACAGAATGTGTGTACCCTCCACTTGTGTTCTGGATCCTACGATCTCTTATCGCCTACCTTTCTTGCTTTGTGCCATGTGCTCAATTGTGTCTGACTCTTTGTGACTCCATGGACTGTAGCCCACCAAGCTCCTCTGTCCATGGAATTTTCCAGGCAAAAATACTGTAGTGGGTTGCCATTTCCTCCTCTGGAAGATCTTCTCCACCGAGGGACTGAACCCACATCTCCTGTGTCTCCTGCATTGCAGGCAGATTCTTAATCTGTTGAGCCACTGGGGAAACCCTACCTCCTACCTATATATCAACTATCATCCTCTTGTGTATTTCCAGCTTCTCCTCCTGAACATATAGTCAGTCACGTGTAAGTGATTCGCATCTTAAAAGAAAGATGCAAACTTGATCCTATTCTCCACTTCAGTTACTGTTGGCAAGGAATTCTCCATTCGTGGTCTGAGTTGACCCTCCTAACAGGACAGGTGTGTTAATCTTTCTGCATCGCCACATAGGAGAATAATTCCCTATATGATAGTCACAAAACTTCTAACTCAGTCATGCTAGGGAAGCTGTTCTGCTAAAATGACTGCGGCCAGATTCAGCAGTTGATTTTCTGACCCCTCTTACATACTCGTGTGTAATGATGCCAGAACAACCAGATCCCCCCCTGTGACTTCCTTTCCTGAACATCCAGAGATTATTCTCTCTGCTAATTACATGTCTCAAAGGGGTGATCTATCTCTTCTTGTTGTTTAGTTGCTAAGTAGTGTCCGACTCTTTTTCAACCCCATGAACTGCAGCCCACCAGGCTCCTCTGTCCATGGGATTTCCCAAGCAAGAATACTGGAGGGGGTTGCTATTTCCTCCATCAGGAGATCCTCCTGACTGAGGGACTGAACCCACGTCTCCTGTTGGCAGGCAGATTCTTTACCATTGAGCCACCTGGGAATTCATCACCTGATGACTAACTTCCTGTTTTGTGATGGGATAGGAAGGGAAGCAAGGAAAAATCCCAACCTCTCAACTCCCTCAGAGGCTTTCGTAAGATGTGTTTACAAAGGGACGATTTTAGAACACCAAACCAAGCCCAGCAAAATCCTAGGGCCACAGTTTTTGATTTTTTTTCTTGTTCACTCATCTGGAAAAGTAAGTGGTGCTGGTTGGTGTGACCAGCATGACCTTAGTTAACATCAAGAACATGTGAGTTCTCCTGATCTGTGTTTCTGGCTAGTCCTGCTTGAATATATACACCTCTTACTGCTGTGCACTTAGAACTTCTGATCTGGGACAAATGTGATGACCGACTGAGCCCTCATTACCTTGCTTAATAATGTTAGGAAATTCAGGCACTGGGATGCACACTGGCCCCTATAAGTCTCAGCCACAGGAAGCGTGGGGTGGAGATTGCTTTCCTGGGGCCCATTACTCAGAGAATCCTTGCCTGCACCAAATGGAAACCATCTGGCCAAGTGAATTTATTGTCACAAGCTAATCACACTGTATATTTTCATGTAGATTTCAAGGGCTAGGGTTTTTTTTGGGAAAAAAATATTGGCACTTTAATCCACTTAAGCCATTTTTAAAAAACTAATTTCAGTTTAAGATAGATATTTTATTTCATATTTTTGGCTATGCCAACAGCCTGTGGGATCTTAGTTCCCCACCTAGGGATTGAACCCTCACCCTTGGCAGTGAAAGCTCCAAGTCCTGACCACTGGATCACCAGGGAATTCCTGAGGTAGGTATTTTAGATCTAATTAAAAGTGATCATTTTCCCTTATAAATATGTTCGTTCCCTCAATATTGTTGCTTTTCAAAAGTGTGTCTGACTGTTCTTAACCCAAATAGTAAGATAATGATGATAACAATGCAAAGGAGAAGTAGGCATCTTTCCAATCCCATGAGTAAACTTTCCAGCCAAAGTGTTTCTGGCAGAGGATTCCATTTTGTATAGTAACAAGATTTCAGACAATTTGGAAACAGCCTAGATTGCTTGATGTAATAATAGCTATCAGTTATTAAGCATAGAGAGGGTTCCCAGGTGGCGCTAGTGGTAAAGAATCTGTCTGCCAATGCAGGAGATGCAAGAGTCACGGGTTTGATCCCTGGGTGTGGAAGATCCCCTGGAGAAGGGCATGGCAACCCACTCCAGTATTCTTACCTGGAGAATCTCAAGGACAGAGGAGCCTGGTGGAATACAGTCATGGGGTCACAAATAGTCAGACACGACTGAAGGAGCACACACACACACACACACATTAAGCATAGAACACAGGCTCTGCTTCATATATGTGCTAAGTATTTTACATGAGCCATAGCTCATTTAATCCATACACAGTAAATACAGAGTAGTCAGCAGTTTTATTTTACAGATAAAGACACTACAGTTTGAAGGAACAGAGTACCTTGCATCCTGCATGATAGGTGAAAACCCAGATCTATCCAGATTCTGAAGTCTCTTCCTGGGAGCTTCTTAGATGCAGAATTTCAGCCCCGCCTCCCCGACCTGTTGCGTTTTAACAAGACTCCCAGGTGAATAGTATGTCCATTGTGTGTGTGTGTGTTAGTTGCTACAGTCGTGTCTGACTCTTCGTGACCGTATGGACTATAGCCTGCCAGGCTTCTCTATCCAGAGGTTTCTCCAGGCAAGAATACTGGAGTGGGTTGCCATTTCCTCCTCCAGGAAGCTATTCTCAACCCAGGGATTGAACCCGAGTCTCCTGCATTGTAAGCAGATTCTTTACCCATTGAGCCGTCAGAGAAGCCCAGTATGCCCGCTAATGTTTGGAATTAGATTACACAGCAATGTGAGAAGATATCTGAGATCTCCCTCCTCTGGCCCCCACCCCCAATTTTCTTCATCAATCTGTTAAAATAACCCCCCAATTTTTTTTTATTTAGTTGCTGCTGCTACTCTTTAGTCACTAAGATGTGTTGGACTCTTTTTTGACCCCCATGGACTGTAGTCTGCCAGGCTTCTCTGTCCATAGGATTTTATAGGTAAGAATACTGGAGTGGGTTGCCATTTCTTTCTCCAGGGGATCTTCCTGACCCAGGGATTGAACCTCCTTCATTGGCAGGCAGGTTCTTTACCGCTGAGCCAGCTGTAATTCCCCTGTTTAATTGATATCACTCACCAATACTTCACAAACACCATTGCATTTAAGCCTCATACCAAGCTCATAGTATCAGTACTATCATTCCTACTTATAGGTAAAGAAATCGCGTCTTAGGGAGATTGGGGAGCTAACATAAGAATTGGAAAAGGTACTATAATTACTCTCAGGTGAAATTAAAGTTCAAAATGGTATAAAATAATGCTTCTTTTGATTTCCCTTTTAACTAATATTTCATAATAAAAAAGCTGAAAATTGTAGCTATTTGTTGAGTGCTCACAATTTGCTCAGCACTACAGTAAGTGCCTTATTTGATCTAAATATGTGAAACTATTATGTAAATGAATTTATTCTCTCTGACACATGGACAAATACCATAAAACCATTTGGCTTGTTTAATCACAAATTTATGGGGGCTTCCCTGGTGGCTCAGTGGTAAAGAACCTGCCTGCCAATGCAGGAGACACTGGTTTGATCCCTAGGTCGGGAGGATCCCCTGGAGGAGGAAATGGTAACCCATTCCAGTATTCTCGCCTGGGAAATCCCACAGACAGAGAAGCCTAGCGGGCTACAGTCCATGGGGTCCCAGAGTTGGACAGGATTTAGCGACTAAACAACAACAAATCTCAAATTTATGGGTGGAGAGAAGGAATGACAACCACTGATTAACTGTTACCAGCAAGCCATCTGACCATCAGCCAGAGACTCTCAGTCAGGCATGGGGCTCCCAGCTAGGGACATTTGGAGTCCCACATGGGTACCATGTATGGAATCTCACACAACCGAGCCTCAACTATCCCCAAATGCTGTTGGTACTCTCCTCGAGGAATGGAGGGAGACCTCTGCCACAGTTTTTGTGTTTATAAAACAAGGCTCAACCTTGGAAACAAGTGTACTAATTATTTCTATTCGCAAACACTTAACACATCCTGCTGCCAAATCATTCTGATAAACCCAGTAGGACACAGATTATACTGAGAACCCAGGGGCTTTGAAGCCATCAGAAGTGCTAATGGTCAGAGGGACCACGAGGATAGAGCTCTTCTCCCCTTACCTAGACTCCCGCCCCCACCATGGTCGGTGCTGGAGCATCAGACATCTCTGGGAAGAGGAGGACCAATCTGAGCATGAGGACCAATCTGAGCATGAGCCTCACATCCCACTAAGGCAGGTTTATCCTAGCAGGTGGGGTTCCGTGCTTGAGCTCGCCTTCCTCCACGACTTCCAGCTGTAGGAGTTCCTGCCCAAGCACCAGGCTAAAGGCGAAGGTCAGGAGTGTGGCTAAAGGTGAAGGTCAGGAGTGTGTGTGTGTGTGTGTGTGTGTGTGTGTGTGTGTGTGTATGTGTGTGTGTGTGTACTTTACCCTTTGGGGAAAGCAGCAGGAAGTGCACTCTACCCTCAGGCCTAAGCCCTTCTCCAGGCCCACTATTAACAGCATTTATCTTAAGGGCTGTGCTTAGCTATTAACAAAGAGCTTATGTCTTTCCTCCGGTGCTCTTTCCCACTGCGCATGCTCTTCAGTCAGCCCACGGAAAGGCGCTGGAGGACCGGGCTGGGGGTCGGTGAGCTTGGACTACTGTTCAGTTGCAGGAGTAGCTGCCACGTCTCTGAAGCACCTACAGTGTGCCTCCGCGCTTTTATTTACATTAGTTTCTTTTCTCAAAACAACTCTGATAGGTATTGTCCCTGATATGGAAGGAGAAACTCGGATACATGAGTAACTTGCCCAGGATTACTTGATTGCTAGATACAAGAATTGAAACTAAGGGACTTTCCTGGTGGTCCGGTGGTTAAGACTTGGCAGCTTCCACTGCAGGGGGCACAGGTTCCATCCCTTATCTGGGAACTAAGATCCTATAAGCTGTGCAGACCGGCCAAAAAAATAAAATAAAATAAAGCGCTGGAATTAAGGTAGTTTTCTAAGGTCCGAAGACATTAAATAGTTTAAAAGACAAAGCAACTTCTTCTATATTTTATGATACAGACTTATCAACAAAGTACTTCTAAAAAAACGTTATGGGTAGATTCTGTTGGCTGAAATGAAAACACACGATGCAAAAGTTGTGAATTAAGTTTTATTCAGGGGTAGAGAACCTGCCTACCAATGCAGGAGACAGAAGAGACTTGGGTTCAGTTCCTGGGTTGGGAAGATCCCCTGGAGGAGGGCATGGCAATCCACTCCAGTGTTCTTGCCTGGAGAATCCCATGGACAGAGGAGCCTGGCGGGCTGTGGCCCACAGGGTTGCGAAGAGCCAGGCGCAACTGAAGCAACTTACGCTGGCGCGCAGGGACCTTATTGAGGACTGCGTCTCAGGACACAGGCTCTCAGATAGCTCTGAGAAATTTCTCTGAATAGGTGAGACAGGAGTCAGGATATAGATGATTTTTTTTTTTTTTCTGGGAAAAACATATAGTTAAGCATAAAAAGATTATTGCTAATCCCAAAGAACAAACAACTCAAGTTAATGATGTTGGTGCTTTTCTATGTATGGGAAGATTCAGGAATCTGGGGTCACTGAAAATTTTCCTTGGATAAGAATTTTAACTATCTAGGGATCATATATTCAAAGCACGGAATGCTTCCTGCTTTTCTCCATTCTAGTTCCCCTCGGGGTGCACCGTCAGTGGGCGAGTGCAGTGACTAATGGCATCATCCTAGTAGAACTGGAATGGCAGGCAACATTTTTTTCTTCACGATCCAAAGTTGTATTTTGAGAAAAAAAAAAATACACGGTTTCTGGTAGCTTCCCTAGGAATGTAGGCTGCTCTGATTCTCTGGCAAGGATATAAATCAGGTTCCTAAATTTTCCCAACACTTTCAAATGTGCCATCTGCATGTCTGGGATCTAAAGCATATGTATTTTCCTCCATTCAACAACACAGAAGACTGGCATTTTAGTCATTTGTCACTATGAATTGATGGCAATTCAGCCCTTGCCAGAAGTTTGCTCATGACATCTGATGAGAGAAAGAGAAAGGAAAAAAGATTTGTGGATATTATTATGTTTATCTCTTCTTCTAGGGTCTCTAAGTTATTGGACTGTGTTATGTTAGGTGATTAGAGAATAATGTTCCGACTCTGTGTGTGCGTTTGCATATGTGTGTGTGTGGATAATCATGGTGGTGTCACTAAGTCGTGTCAGACTCTTGTGACCACATGGATGTAGCCTGCCAGGATTGTCTGTTCATGGCATTTCCCAGGCAAGAATACTGGAGTGGGCTGCCATTTCCTTCTCCAAGGGATCTTCTCAACCCAGGGATTGAACCTGGGTCTTCTGCATTGCAGGCAGATTCTTTACTGACTGAGCCACCAGGGAAGCTGTGTATAATCACAGTTCCTTTAAAAATATCCTTATAGGAGTAACACAACAATGCTCTTTGGCTAGTCTGCCATTTGACTCATTTCTAGTGCTGCTATAATGGATCTAGCAGAAATGATGGGTGTTCTTTCTTATCTTACTGTTTAGGGTCTGTTTCACAAAATTGGATGTCTGAAGGGGGAAGACTTTCTTTTCAAATACAGAAGGCTGGTTCTTCAGTCAAGGTATACAAATGTCCAGATTTTCACACTATTTGAATAATTATCCACCACCTTATTGAATGTATTTATATAAGCATCCTTTGAGAAGTTCCTGCTGAAGTCTAGTTTGCCTTTATGGAGGAATATATGTGCCTTATTCTATTTGGAAGTGAGAGTTCTTACTTAATATCTTTGCTTTATTGTTTTGGTTCCCAGAAAGTTCATGGCCAAATGAGTAGTTGACTGTACTGCTTAATTAATTCCAGATGATAAGTATACATATTGATCTTTAAAACATTATATTTAAAATTTTAATTGTCAGCTTGTGTCTTAATATTTTGTAAGTTATCTAAAACACCCTCTTCCTCTTAATTTTTGGCAATAGGCATAGAATTATCCTACAGATTACTTGCTAACTGCCAAGGACAAAAATACCTAAAATGGAGAGATCTGGCTTTTACCATCCCAACTCAAAGATAAATTTCACAACCACTAAGAGTAGGACAATCAGACATTATGTGCCTCCTGATGAGATGCAGTATGATGTATGTATTACCGCTTGGCAAATAACATGAACTTGAATGTAATCAAGTCTTTGGGTCTTATTTTCCAGTTCCTAGAAGTAGAAGGGATAAATTAAACAGCATTACACAAAGATAGATCTAGAATGAGGGAGATTATACAATACAACTGACTGCACCTCTTAAAAAGCTAAATGTCGTGAAAATAATTGGGAAGACAGTCAATTGTAGATTAAAAGAGATGGAAAAGGGAATTCCCTGGCATTCCAGTGGTTAGACTTAGTGGTTAGTCCACACTTTCACTGCTGATCCCACAAGCTGTGAGACTTAGTCAAAATAATTAATTCATTGATAGAGATGGGAGGAGGTGCAGAAGGCATATTAACAGTCATTATTTTTAGGCATGTAAAGTAGTGCAGCCACTTTGAGAAACAGTTAACCAGTTACAAGTAAATTTACTATGTGACCCAGCAATTCCTCTTCTAAGTATCTTCTACCCAGGAGAAAATATATATCCACACAAGGATTTGTCTGTGACTATTCATAGCAGTATTATTGATGAAAGACAAAGGCTGGAAGCAATTTAAATGTCCATCAACTGATAAGTGGGTGAACAAAACATGATTGATCCATACAATGGAATATTACTCAGCCATAAAAAGAAAAAATGACTGATACACATTATGACATGGATGAACATCAAAGACATTATACCAAAAATGTTACACTAAGCAAAAGAAGCCAGATGCATAAGATCACGTATTGTGTGGTTCCATCGATATGAAATGTCCAGAAAAGGCAAATCTAGAAAGACAGTTGGTAAGTTAGTTGTTGTCAGGGGCTGAGGATAGAAATGACGATTTACTGTACAAGGTCATAAGGGACATTTTGGGGGTGAAAAAATGTTTTAAAACTGGATTGTGGTGATGATTGTACAACTCTGTGAATTCACTGCATTGTCCACTTATCATGAGTGGGTTTTACAGTACATAAGGACCTGGTTGCCCTCCTAGCAGAGCCACAGCTTGTGGGAGCTTAGTTCCCTGACCAAGGATTGAACCTGGATCACAGCTGGACCACCAGGGAATTCCTTCTGTTCAATTTTCTATTGGGTTATTTCTCTCTCTTTCTCCCTTTTTTGCTTTTGATTTGTCAAATTTCTGAATATGTTCTTGACACTAATCATTGGTAAGGTACATGAAATACAGATATCTCCTACCACTCTATGGTGTGTCTTTTTATTTATAACTTTTTGGGAGTTTGTTTTGTAGCACTTGAGCTCGGGACATCCACTGGAGGGGTCTGGGTGGATAAAGATCTTGGGATCTTGACTGTTGAAATTTAAACTCCACTACCACTTGTATAGGGGGCTTCCCAGGTGGCTCAGGGGTAAAGAATCCACCTGCCAATGCAGGAGACTCAGTTTAGGATTCCTGGTTTGGGAAGATACTCTGGAGAAGGAAATGACAACCCACTCCAGTATTCTTGCCTGGAGAATCCCATGGACAGAGGAGCCTGGAGGACTACAGTCCATGGTGTTGCAAAGAGTTGTACGTGACTGAGCACACATATTAAAAAACAAAACAAAGCACTTGGGCAAGTTATTAAAACCTTGGGCAAGTTATTCAATTTTCCTGTGCCTCATTTTTCTTATCTGTAAAATGGGAATATTAATAGTACATAGATTATTGTAAGAATTAGAGTGTATTAGTGTTCTATCAAAACTAATCACAAACTAACAAACTATCACAAACGTAGCAGCTTAAACAGCACAAATTTATTGTCTTCCAGCTTCTGTTGGTCAGGAGTTGGGTCAGGAAGCTCAGTTCTTCCTCCTGTATCTCTTTTACTCCCTTACTACTTCCAGACTCATGACAGTTCCAACACAAAGGTGTGGGGATTCCTCCCCACCAAGTGACTGTGGCGCTAACTGGGTGTCCGACAACTTAATCCTGATGCTATCTACCTGAGGATAGAGGTAGACCTACCTAGGTAGGTAGACCCAGAGGTTAAGCTCTCGGTTCTATAAGACTTCTCCCGCACAACCCCTTTTTTTGGCTGCACAAAGTGGCTTATAGGATGTAGTTCCCTGGCCAGGAATCGAACCAGGGCCTGCTGCATTGGGAGTGTGGAGTCTTAGCCACTGGACCACCAGGGAAGTTCTTTCATCTTCTTCTCAGGGTGGGACTGACAGTTGACGCCAACGGCAGGTCTTGTGTCCGATAGTTGGTTGCTTAGATGAATAACTTTTCATTAGGTTTCCTCTTTCACAGTTGAATATAACTTCATTCTCTTTAGAATCTTTGGCAAATTAGATTTCGGAGCCATTTTATAAAATTTTAAATTAGTTATTTTTAATAACGACTGGAGGAAGGAAATGAAATCATCCTTTACAGAACTTTTAATGGGAAAAGTGATTTCTGTATTCTTTTGGGTGAGTATTTTTGGGCAAAAGTTATTCATAGAACCCTCATGGTTATGACTTCAAATATGAACCTGAGTCAAAAGAAGAAAGGTGTGCTGTTTTTTGTGTTTGAGATTCATGTACCTGAGGCACAGAGAGCATTCAATTTATTAGTAATAAGTAAATCATGCAGTAGATGAAAAATTTTTAGTGATTCATTTTCTCATTTATTAATTTAATGAAGACAACATTTCAAGGTGAGATTTAATATTGTGAGTAATACAGCGGTGGTAAGGGTGAGGCAGACATTTATTCTGGGTTAAGTGAGTACACCATAGTTTAGAGCCTTATCCGTCATATAGAGAGACCGGACTAAATGCCACACTTCCTGCATTTGTCCAGAGAGCTTATCAGGATGGTTTGTTCATGAGGAAACATCTTGTGTTTGGCTGAAAGTAGCAATTTAGGAAAAAACTCAGGAAATTTTTAGGAACTGAACTGATTTCATGCTTCTAAGAATAAATGAACTAACTGTGCAAATGGGAAGAAAAAAAGATTATCAACAAGGACCTACCTACTGTATCGCAGAGGGAACTCTGCTAAGTATTATGTGGTAGCCTGGATGGGAGGGGAGCTTGGGGGAGAATGGATACATGTATGTGTATGGCTGAGTCCCTTTGCTGTCTGCCTGAAACCTTCACAACGTTGTTAATGGCTATACTCTAATAGAAAATAAACATAGTTAATTGGCTATACAGCCAATAGCAAATAAAAAGTTTAAAAAATGGTTATAATAGATAGCCAGTGGGAATTTGCTGTACCATACAAGGAGCTCAAACCCAGTGCTCTGTGACAACCTAGAGGGGTGGGAAGGGGAGGGAGGGGGTTCAAGAGGGAGGGAACATATGTATACCTATGGCTGATTCATGCTTATGTATGGCAAAAACTAATAGTACTGTAAAGCAATTATCCTCCAATTAAAAAAATTTTTTAAATAGTTATAAAGATTATTTCTCAGTTTGAAAGAATATGAACTATGTGTTATCAAGAACTTAAAAACCAGCTTTGGTGATACATATGGAAAGGAACAATAAAATTATGTTCTATGTTTTATTCTAAGTATCTGTAAGCGTAGAACCAACTAAATAACATACCTAGCTTACAATAAAGCTGTGAGTCACTGTTGTTTATGAAAAATAAAATTGATCAATAAGCTTTAGAAGAAAGAAAACATACTGAATCTTGGATCCTAAGATACAATGATATTACCCAGTGTGCATGCTGAAAATGCAACTTGCTAACACTCCATCTGAAAACAAATCATGGAGGATTCATTTCTGGGGAATTAAGTGAAATTTGAACAGATTTCACCTCAACACACTAATCAGGTGGGATAATCTCAGGTGGAATGACCTTGCTGAAAAAATTTGAAAATTACGTTAGTTTTAGTTTAGCTCTAGTTAGTTTTAGTTTAGTTCTAGTTAGTTTAGCTAAGCTAGTTTAGTTTGGCTCTAGTTAGTTTTAGGTTAACTCTAGTTAGTTTAGTTTAGCTCTAGCTCTTGGTAGTCACAGTTCTGTCTGATGGCTGCTCACTGTTACCCAGTCTTCTCAGTTTTAGAGAGGATTTGATATATGTATATATTGAGAAATTATTACCATTATAATTCAGTTAACATAAATCACCTCACATAGTTACACATTTTTTTCCCATAATGAGAACTTGTAATTTTTATGCTCTTAGAAACTTTCTCTTTTCAACTGAATATACTTGACATGCATTATTAGTTTCAGCTGTGTAACATCGTGTTTGTACATTTACGCACATTATGAACTGATCACCACGAGAAGTCTAGTAACCATCTGTCACACACAAAGTTATCACAATATTATTGAAAAATTCCCTACTCTGTACACTACATCCTTATGGTTATTTAATAACTGAAAGTTTGTACCTCTTGATCTTCTAATTTCACTCAACTTCCCATCTGTAACTTTCAAATACCCAATACAATATTGTTAAGACTTTGGCCACCTGATGCAAAGAACAGACTCTTTGAAAAAGACCCTGTTGCTGGGAAAGACTGAAGGCAAAAGGAGAAGGGGACAGCAGAGGATGAGATGGTCAGATAACATCACCGACTCGATGGACATGAGCTTGAGCAAACTCTGGGAGATGGTGAAGGACGCATACCCCTGAGATCATTTAGTGTTTGTCTTTCTCTGTCTGAATTATTTCACTTAGCATAATACCCTCAAGTTTCATCCATGTTGTCACAAATGGCAGGATTTCCCTCTTTTTTATGGCTCAAGCCTTAGAGTCCTTATAGTGGTGTCTATCTAAGGGTGAGTAATATTTTGCATGGTCGGCTGTAGTTTTATACATCCTTGTGAAACTGGCACTGCATGTTGCAGCTTGTTGACAGGTGTATTGAGTGTCCTCTTCTGTTTTCTTCCATGGCTTGACTCATGAGTAGTGAATCCAGAAGTCGTGTCCTGGTGGCAAAGGATTAGCCTCTATGGTGTCAAAATTGGAGACTACTGCACATCCAGCTCTTCTTTTTCCATCCAAGACAAAGTTGCTTCCATCAGTGTACCATATTTCCTCAGGATTGGTCAGAGGATCTTCTGACAATCCCTCTTGGGGTTTTGCCCAGTGGTCCAAGGTTTCTTAACCGGAGGTCATCTAAAGTCTGAGACTGAGCCACATGAGCTTTCTGCTGAGTTTGTTTTTGCTGTCCCCGTTTCCAGCACGCTGGGCTTCTTGTCACTTGCCCTGCGCTGGGTTTTCTTTGCATTCAGCTTCCACCGTGGGAGCTTTTGCCGAGTTGGGCTTCTGCTGTGCTTGGCTTCCACCTCACGGGGGCCGAGCTGAGGTTGTTTCAGCCAGGTTAAATCCAAGAAATGACACCACAGATGTCAGAGGAGTGTGTAATTTCCTCAGTTCTGTCTCGTCACAGCAAAAATTTGAAGCGATGGACAGACCAGTGTTACACCTGGGTGTTACAGCTCAGTTTTATTTGGCAAGCAAAGGAAAACACATCCTCTAGGTGTGAGAGCGGGCCAACCCAAAAGACTCGAAGGGAAGAGAGACCCCTCCATACTGTTTTTTAATTTACATTCCTACCAACAGGGCATGAGGGTTTTCTTTTCCCCATATTGCCCCCAGCACTTGTCATCTCTTGTCATCTTGATGATAGCCATTCTAACAGGTCTGAGATGATATCTCTTTGTGGTTTGATTTGCATTTCTCTGATGATTAGTGATGTTGAGCATCTTTTCATGTGCCTGTTGGCCATCTGTATGTCTTGTCAAATCTTTTCATTTTTAATAAAGGCAGAAATCTGTGCTCTGTTTTGTATGAGATCTTTCAATTTTTTTAAAAATTAATTTTTATGGGAGTATGATTGCTTTCTAGGTGGCTCAGTGGTAAAGAATCTGACTGCACTCCCACTCCAGTATTCTTGCCTGGGAAATCCCATGGACAGAAGAGCCTGGTGGGCTACGGTCCATGGGGTCACGAAGAATCAGACAGGACTTGGCAGCTAAATACACACACAAACATAGTTGCTTACAAAGCTGTGTTAGTTTCTGCTGTGTAGCAAAAATGAATCAGCTATATACATACATATATATCCCTCCACTTTTGAACTTCCTTCCCATTCACACCTCAGTGCACTGCGTAGAGTTCCCCTGTGCTAAACAGTGGGTTCTAACTAGTTATCTACTTTATACACAGTGTCAATAGTGTGTATGTGTCAATCCCAATCTCCCAATTCCTCCCACCACCCCCCTTGATGTCCATATATTTTTCTGTGTCTCTACAAATTTTTAAATGTTGGCTCAGTTTTCATGAAAAGTACCTCTTGGCTCAAAAGAAACCTGTGTATGGCTGACTGGAATGAGAGAGCCATATGGGGCATTGATACTGATTAGAAAGAGAACGAATTCTGGGCTGCTGTGCTTAACCACCCGGCCCCTTACAGAAGACTCTTCATCTTCTGAACCCCAGCTTCCATTTATCCGAGAAGGGATCAGCGGATGTGTGGTTCCCAGAGATGGGGGTGGGGGGTGGGCAGAGAGGGAATTGGATGAGAGTGATCAAAAAACACAAACTTCCAGCTATAAGGTAAATAAGGACCAGGGCTGTAAAGTACAACATGATGACTGTAGTTATGGTATATTCGGAAGTTGTTAATAGATCCTAAGAGTTCTCATCACAAGGAAAAAAAAAAACAATTTTGACCCTATGTGAAATGAACGTTAACTAAACTAATTATAGTAATAATTTCATGATATATGTAAGTCAGATCATTATGTCGTGTGCCTTAAAACAGTGAAGTGAAAGTGAAAGTGTTAGTCGCTCAGTTGTGTCCAACTCTTTGTGACCCCATGGACTGTCGCCTGCCAGGCTCCTCTGTCTGTGGGACTCTCCAGGAAAGAATACTGGAATCAGTTGCCATTCCCTTCTCCAGGGGATCTTCCCGACCTGGGGATCAAACCCAGGTTTCCCATATTGCAGGCAGATTCTTCACCATCTGAGCCACCAGGGAAGCCCTTGATATAGTGCTCGATGCCAAATATATCTCAACACAACTGAAAAAAAAGAGGATCAAATGACAAGACCTCCAGAACAGCCTCATCTGAAACTTTTGAAAAACCACTTTTTCTCTTTTGTACCAGTGACATGCTGTTCAGTGTGTTTCCTGAGAAATCTTTTATTGAGTACACAAAACTCAGGAGTTACTCATTTTTTTCATTTATTTTTCTTATGCCCACTATCTTTCATGTAGGTGTTCTCAGAGCAGTAGAATCCTCTGAACCTGCTATAGCTCATTACACTTTCCTTTTGACATTTTAGGCTTTTCAACGATTAACTTCTTTGTGCATAGTACAGGAAACAAAGTCCATCTAACATATTTATAAAGAGAATTCGCATCATGATTATTTTCTCTCTCTTCGCTTCCTTTGCATTTTGTGTGGCATTATTTCCTGGGCCATAGTCGGTAGCAGAAAATGAAGCTACCATTAGCAGATATTTAGTGAATTCTAGCTTTTCAGGCAGTTACTCTGGTTGCTTGAGTTCTAGTTTCTACTTCACTTTTTAAAAAGAAATAAAGTTATCATTCTTTTTTTAAAGAAAATATTTATATATTTTGCTGTGCCAGGTCTTAATTGAGGCATGTTAGATCTCTTAGTTGCAGCATTTAGGATCTAGTTCCCTGGCCAGGGATCAAACCTGGGCTCCCTGCATTGGGAGTGTGGAGTCTTAGCCACTGGCTCACCAGGGATGTCCCTCAACTTCACTTTTAACAGTTTACAAATTCAAAACATTCTAGCCCTAGCTGTAATAATTACAGTTTGGCAGGTTAGGCTGAAGAGTTTGATTTTTATTAAGACTGATTTCTTAAATTCCTGGGCTTATTTTTGTACCATTGGGCTTGTCACACATTATGTCATTTAAAAAAAGACACACTCAGGTGTAAGAAAAATATTAAGAAGCAGACAGCCTGAAGTAAAATCCTATTCAGCGTCTCTAACCTTTTGTCAAGGTCTCTCTGCCTTACATATTTGTTGTGAAAAGGTATCCTTGGCAACCAGATCATTGTCTGGTTATATAAAACAGACCCCAGACCATCCTTCTATAGATTCAGCTGCTTGACCCTGGATTTGCTTTTCCTTCCCAAAGATAATAAGCACCCAGATGGCGAGTCCTGACAGCAAAAGCACACGGGCCACAGCATTTGAATAAGAAGTGGGACATGCTTTAGGCCACGTGCCCACGTGCCTGGTGGCCTCCCCTTCTCAGCCCTCTCTTCTTATCTTTCATCAGAGCCTCTTCTTGCAAAGCTGCCCAACAAAGGAAGCCTGGCATTTCATTATAGCCTCAGGGAAAACAAAGGGAAAATTAAAAGGTTCATGGAGCATTTAAAAAAATTCAAAATGGGGCTTGACTGGTCCCCAAGTGCAAATCGGAAGATTGGAAGGAATAAAAAAAAGGTTTTTTAATTTAAAAAATTCAAAATGAAAATAGAGTTCCACCTGAAAGCAAAATGTGTATTCTTACATATTGTCATCGCTGGGGGGAGAAAAGAACAATAATGAGAAAAAGGAGTGATGAGCCCCCAGGATGATCATGTTCGGGTGCACTTGAGAAATAATAACAGGGAGACTTTTCTAATTTTATTCTGAAATTGGTGGTTTATCCAATCAAAGGATTTCCCCTGCTTCTATGGTGGTTCAAACTTGGTTGGGAAAAATGTTCAGAAAGTATATTGCTTTTAAAATTCCTTGTTGTTTTTGTTTAGTTGCTAAGTCATGGCTGACGCTTCTCGACCCCATTGACCGTGGCACGCCAGGCCCCTCTGTCCTCCGCTATCTCCTGGAACTTGCTCAAACTCGTGTCCATCAAGTCAGTGATGCCATCCAACCATCTCATCCTCTGTCGCCCCCTTCTCCTCCTGCTCTCAATTTCTCTCAGCATCAGGGTCTTCTCCAATGAGTCGGCTTTTCGTATCAGGTGGCCAAAGTATTCCTTGGAGACCCTACAAGTCCCTCTCTTTTTCTCCTGAAGGGAACAGCACATGTCCCAGTTTGAGGCCGTGAAAGAAGCAGGGTCTTCCTGACAAGAGGCAGCTTTGACCCTACTTAATTTTCAATAGGTCAGAGCTACCTGCTAATTTTTGTGAATAAGGAAAGTGGGAGAGGGAGATTGTGAGCAAAACAAAACCCATCCTTTCTTGGCTCGTCTATTTTGGTAGACACTTTTGGTCTCTGCGTCTTTTTAGCACCTGCCTAACTGTGGAAAAATTTCCTAGAATTGGTTGTTCACACTTACAGGAGAAACCTCTGCACTGACACCCCCCAAATTGGGGATTTTTTTCACCTTTTCTTGGCTGTCTGACCATTAAGTGACGTTTATAGTTCAGACAATGTGTTGTGTTTCCAAGTGGAATAAGGGTGAGCAGCTTGGGAAATCTCACTCTGAACAAGGCTCCCCAGGCCCACGGGGGACACTGTTTCTTAAAGAAATTCAGAAATGAAGAATTAGCCCAGGTTATGAAAAGGAGTTTCTCAGACTGTCTCCTCTGGTGGAATTCACATCTGGCTTCAGAAACTAGAAGGTTATGAAAGTACTTTCAATATGAGGCATCTGGACGTAACTGAATAATTGCTGGCAGTTATCTGAGGAGTCATACACACTGGGATGGCAAGAGACCCTCTGATTCCAGCAGTGTTGTTTGCATTTAAACCCAGACATGACTAATTGGGTTTCGTTCTTATTAATGGGCCCCCTGAAGATACTAGGGCTTCCATGGTGGCTCAGACGGTAAAGAATCTGCCTGCAATGCGGGTGACTCGGGTTTGAATCCTGGGTTGGGGAAGATCTCCTGGAGAAGGGCACGGCAACCCACTCCAGTATTCTTGCCTGGAGAATTCCATGGACAGAGGAGACTGGTGGGTTATCGTCCACAGAGTTGCAGAGTTGGACACGACTAACACTTTTACTTCACTTCACTAATTTACTAATGCAAGCAGTTCTATTATTTTTCTGTCTGAATTGACCAAAATCACTCTTACAGTCTTTCTTCAGGGAAATCAGCCCTTAGTAGGGGTCCCAGACCTCCAGGATCTAATACCTAATGATCTGAGGTGAAGCTGCTTCAATCATCCCCAAACCATCCTCCTGCCCCATCTGTGGAAAAATTGTCTTCCACAAAACTGGTCCCCGATGCCAAAAAGATTAAGGTCGCTGCCTTAGTTAACAATAAACTTATCCTTCTTTCTGTCTCATTGAGGGTTTCCGTGAAGTAGTGCACTTGAAATCGCTGCTGTCAAGTCCAGTTTTGCCTGCTTTTACTCAGGCAGCAGTTGGGGGGAAAAAAGTGCAATTTAAATAACTGAGATCTTTATTTAAACTGAAAGATATGGAGACTGAAGATCTTGCTCTGAATTGCTCCTGGTCTCCGTTGGCTTTATGATAGATGGTTCCTATTTCCTTGATGGATTGTGATCTGTGAGTCAGAGGATTTCCTGTAATGATGTAGAAGTCATTTCAGGACCCCGTCATTGTCCCTATGCTCCTAAAAGAAGGGCGGTGGTTTTGGCAGCGAGCAAGTTCCTCAAAACGACCAGGAGGTGGTGGTGCTGCGCCGTGAGTGCTTGCCGGCTGAAGCCCATGGACTTCAGGGCCGCGAGGCTTTGCGGGCAGAACCCTGATCCCTGATGTTTGCGAACCAAAGCGATCTAGTTAACCAAAGCAGAGGTGGTCCTTATAGAACCATATTTTCTGTCAAGCTTTTGTTAAGGCTGTGATTTATTATATAAGTCTATAGGCTAGGGTTTTTTTTTTTTTTTATAAATTGGAAAGGAAATATAAAGGCAAAATTCAGAGTTTGTCAAGATTATAAATAAAATTTTACATTTTTAATTTATTTTTCAGAGTGATTAATTAAGTAAGTAATTAATTTGTAACATTGTGTTAGTTACAAGTGTAGAGCGAAGTGATTCAGATATATATTTAGATATATATTTATATATATTTATTACACATATATATATTTTATTGTTGTTCAGTTGCTAAGTTGCGTCTGACTCTTTGGGACCCTGTGGACTGCAGCATGCCAGGCTCCCCTGTCCGTCACTGTCTCCTGGAGTTTGCTCAAATCCATGTCCTTTGAGTCAATGATGCTCTCTAACCACCTCATCCTTGCTGCCGCTTTCTTCTTTTGCCTTTAATCTTTCCCAGCATTTACATGTATATATATCAAGCAAAAAACCCTGATATATATATATATTCTTTTTCAGATTCTTTTTCCTTATAGATTACTACAAGATACTAAGTATAGTTCCCTACGCTATACAGGAGGTCCTTCTTGTTTGCCTATTTTTATATAGCAGTGAAGTGAAGTGAAAGTCAGTCGGTCATGTCCGACTCTTTGCAACCACATGAAATTCTCCAGGCCAGAATACCGGAGTGAGTAGCCTTTCCCTTCTCCAGGATATATAGCAGTGTGTGTATTTTAATTCTAAACTCCTAATTTATGTCTCCCTACCCCCTACATTTTACATTAATTCATGTTTTCCATTGGATGATTAACATTTTCCTGAGACTGGAGAAGTAACCAGCTGGTGTGAGAGTGGCACCGTGGGTTCTGAAGGAGGAGCGATAGGGTGGTGAAGTAGGTACTCGTCCACATGTTCTCAGCTGCAACAGGAGACATCGGAACTGGAGACCCCAAGGTCACTTCAGGTTCTAACAGTCTGTGATGAGCTGATTTTCAGCAGTTTCAAAGTATAAGAGCTCTCAAAAGCCATTTAATTTGATTCCAGTTTACTATAAAGGCATGTGAATGTTTGTAATATGGTATCTATACGAATACTACTCTTGTTCCGTATCAGAAGTGATGATCTTTCCTAGAATTCCACGATAGAGGAAAACTTGAAGTTTTAGTTGAGGAGGTAATGGAATTGTCCGTAATGGTATTATCTGAGTGCTTTATCTTTGCTCTAAATGTTTTGAAAACTGCTGGCCTTCTATTTGCTACATTTAAAATTACATTAAGAAGTCAGACAGAGAAAGACAAAGACTGTGTGTTTTCACCCATGTGTGGAATCTAAAAAAGCCGAGCTCGAAGGAGAGCTGGAATGATTGTTGCCAGGGGCTGGGCTTTGGGGGAAACAGGGAGACGCTGGTCGAAGCTTACATAATTCCAGCCGTAAGATGATTTCTGGAATGTGCAGCATGTGACTATAATTGTGAGCGTGCTCAGTCACTCAGTCGTATCCGACTCTTTGCGACCCCATGGACTGTAGCTCACCAGGCTCCTCTGTCCATGGGATTGTCCAGGCAAGGATACTGGAGTGGGTTACCATGTCTTCTTCCAGGGGATCCTCCTGACCCAGGGATCAAACTTGGGTTTCTTGCATCTCCTGCATTGGCAGCTGGATTCTTTACCACTAGTGCCACCTGGGAAGCCCAGTGACTATAATTACAATGTTGTATTATATTCTCGAAAGTTGTTAGGAGAGTGGATCTTATCACCATACACACATGTGAGAATGTGGAGCTGTTAACTAATCGTACTGTGGTCATGTCACAATATGTACATGTATCAGAATCATCACATTGTACACCTTAGGCTCACATATATTATACGTCAATAGTATCTCAACAAAGCTGGAAAAAACCCAAATCACATTATTATTTTTGAATCATATATCTGACATTAAAGAATTACATACATTATATACATTTTTTGTCTAGGGACATGATATATTTTACATATGTATTCCATTTAAATGAACTTATTAATTTTCTTTTAAATAATTTGATTACTTATTGAGGGAACCAGTAATGGGCTCTGCCTTCAAATTGTTGCTGGTCAGTTGCTAAGTCATGTCTGACTCTTTGTGACCCCAGGGGCTTCAGGATGCCAGGCTTCCTTGTCCTTCACTATCTTCTGGAGTTTGCTCAAACTCATGTCCGTTAAGTCAGTGATGCCATCCAACCATCTCATCCTCTGTCGGCGCCTTCTCCTCCTGCCTTCAATCTTTCCCAGCATCAGGGTCTTTTCCATTAGGTCAGTTCTTCACTCTAGGTGGCCAAAGTATTGGAGCTTCAGCTTCAGTATCAGTCCTTCCAATAAATATTGGGATATTGCTTTCAAGGGAATTACATTTTTCTGGTCAGACAGCAAACTGGGCAAGCAATTCAAAGAACGTGTGGTAAGTGAGCTAAGTGGAGAAATACAAGATTTTCTGAGAGAACAAGACTTTAAGATTGAAAATTACTATCTATAAAAAACTGAATGTTACATTAGATTGTTCAGGGATGCTTTTAGAAAAAAAATCCTTTAACAGAGGAAACAGTAAAAAGCATTGTGTGTCTGTGTTAAATGGTTCTTTTCTTTATGGAAACCTGGAAACGTATAAAATGCTTTGACCATTTTGATCATAGATGCCATAGAAAAGCTAATTCTAAATACTAACTAATACTAAATACTAAGGAAATATTTTTCACTTAGTTTTCAAGTAACATAGTTGAATCTGGGGAAACAAAAACATTAAATATCAGTCGGCTTTCTATTCTTTGTCAAACTTCTTTTTTCCTCTTGTTATTCATATCCCTCCTTTAGGAGAATTACAAACTCCTAATTAGAACTGCATAGTTACCCTAAAATTGAAATTAGAAGGCAACAGTTTGTATTTGCAATCTAAATCATTTCAGGTTAATGGCAACTTTTGCTTATGCAAGAAATATACTGAAATCTCTCACTTATACTCTGAACAAAACAAGGAAGAAAATATTCAGAGAACCAGTGATTCATAGGAGAAGGAAATGGCAAGCCATTCCAGTATTCTTGCCTGGAGAATCCCAAGGACAGGGGAGCCTGGTGGGCTGCAGTTCACGGGGTCGCAAAAGAGTCTGACATGACTGAATGACTAAGCACAGAGATTCATAGCTATTTTTGTTGGAGTGAAAAACCATCTCTTGAGAAGGAAAACGGTTCAATGAACAAAGGCCATGGTGCACTGGATGATACAGGCTACACTCGTAACTGAATGGAGGAGGAAAAAAGTATTTTTTACAAGGACGGCTTTGATGCAATTGAAATATTAAATTTATAATATGCCACTTCTTGTTGATGAGTAATGTGATTCTGAGGATGACCCTTTGAGATACATATATTCTGACAGCTAACTCTTCTTTTCACCTCCCCCAAACAGAATGTTTGAAGTTTGCTCTCGTTCTTCCTTAATACTGATAGTTTTGGTATTACTTCCAAAACTTGTGTGTGTCTGACTCTCTGTGGACCCCTGTAGCCTGCCAGGCTCCTCTGCCCATGGAATTTTCCAGGCAAGAATACTGGAGTGGGTTGCCAATTTCTTCTCCAGGGGATCTTCCTGACCCAGGGGTCGAACCTGCATCTCCTGCATTGACAGGCAGATTTTCCATCACTAGCGCCACCTGGAAAGCCTTGGCCTCCTTCTAAGTGTCACATCCAGTTCTTACAACCAGAATGAATTGTGACTGTCTCCTCCCAGGGACAATTTTCAGGGTGATCCTCTTGAATCAGAAAAATGTTAGGGATGGGCCATGGCTTTAAAGATCATCTATCTAATCCCATATTTTACAGATGAAATATTAAATCTTGAGGAGTTTAGTTACATATTTGATAGGCTGTGGAGTTCCAACTAGAACTCAGAGCAGAGAAACCAGAATAGAATTGGTTTGTATAAAGAATCTACTGTGATAGCTGTGGACCTATGACTTAATTATTGTCCTTATAATAATCTTATGTCATCAGAAAATCCTTTTGTTTTTTTTTAGCCAGTGTGTGTGGCTTACAGGGGGCTTCCCAGGTGGCACTGGTGGTAACGAACCAGTCTGCCTATGCAGGAGGCATATGAGACTCGAGTTCCATCCCTGAGTTGGGAAGACCCCCTGAAGGAGGGCATGGCAACCCACTCCAGTATTCTTGCCTGGAAAATCCCACAGACAGAGGATACTGGTGGGTTACAGTCAATAGGGTCGGAAAGAGTCAGATAGGGCTGAAATGACTTAGCAGGCATGCACACACGTGGCTTATAAGATCTCAGTTCCCTGACCAGAGCTTGGACAGCTTTCACAGCCGTGGCAGTGAGAGCATCGAATCCTAACCACTGGCTCACCAGGGAACTCCCGGAAAATCCTTATTTTCAGACAAAGAGGTTAAGACTAGAAAAGTAAGGGATAGTAGTCCAAATCCACGTTAGCTGGCTTTTCACTCATTCATTTAAAAATATTGAGAGCTGATCTATGCCAGGTGCTGTGCTGGGGACTCGAAAGTGTGCAAACAGAGGTGGACTCTTTAAGTCATTCGTGGCTTGGCTGCAGAGAGATATCATTTAGACAATCGCACAAAAAGAGGTGAGATTACCCTGACGAGCTGTGAAAGACAGGGTGGGTCATTTGTGCTGCATCTGATGTGAACGTTGCAGAGTCTCTTCCCATGGGGATGGTCCTCGCAGAGGCTTGGCCGGCCTGGTGGTGGCTTCCAGGAGGGCAGCTGGGGGTGAGGCTGGATGGCTTGGTGGGAGGACAGAGGTACAACGTCCTGTCCTTTGATTAATTTCTCTGGCGCTTCCTGCCCTTGTTTCCTCTAGTGATTTTCCTGTCATAATCAGAGCAACAGGTCTGTCAACATATTTTTCCTGAAAAAAAATGTAGACAATTGTGAAACCGTGCTTGAGAGAGTGACAGTTTGCTTTCTCTTCCAGCCACACTTCTGAGTCTTGGTAAAACTCCATGGAAACTGTGACATTGACAGTGACTTCTTACTATGAACCATGATCCTAACATGGTAGGTCGGCTTGCTTGTATATGGGTGAATGTCCATCTGTCCATCCATCCACCCATCCATCTTTCCACCCTTTTACTCATTTTCTTGGTGGTTTTTCCCTCTTCCTGACACAATCGTCTCCTAAGGAAGTTTTTGTTGTTGGTTATGTTAACTGTCAAATTTCATTTGCTTCTGAGACAAATCAGAGTGAACATGGACAGTGAAATGATTTGTTTGGACAAAATGTGGAATCTTGAATGAGTGTTGTCATTTTTACTTTCACTGTTGTCATTATAAAGTCTTTGCAACACACTTTTTTTCTTTTGGTGATGTCTTTCTACATACATTTCCTTGCAAATGTGTGCATATACTTATTCACTTCATGAAAAAGAAATCATGCCCTTTAACCATTTTTGTGGCCCTTTTCCCTCTTAGCAGTGTATCACAAACATTTTAAGCTCCAGTTAATAAAGCTCTTCAAAGTAATTACAATGACTGCATGGCATCCCATTGTAAGGATGAGCTATAATTTATTTAATTTCTTTTTGTTGGGGACCATTTGGAATTTCTTCATTCTCAGGAACGTTACTGCAAAGAACATTCTTTTTTTAAAATTTAATTTATTTATTTGTCTCCCCCAGGTCTTAGTTGTGGCACTCGGGATCTTGAATCTTCATTGCAGCATGTTCTTTCTTTTAGTTGTTGCATTTGAACTTTTAATTGCAGCATGTAGGGTCTAGTTCCCTCAGGGCCCTTGCATTTGGAGCTCAGAGCCTGAGCCACTCGACCACCAGGGAAGTCCCTGAAATGAACATTCCTGCATGTTAAACTTTGTGCTGTTTTCTATAAATTTCCTTCTGATGTCTGTGTGCTCAGATGCTTGAGTTGTGTCTGATTCTTTGCGACCCCATGGACTGGAGCCTGCCAGGCTCCTCTGTCCATGGAATTCTCCAGGCAAGAATATTGGAGTGCGTTGCCATTTCCTTCTCCAGAGGATCTTCTCAACCCAGGGATGGAACCAGCATCTCTTATGTCTTCTGCATTGGCAGGTGGGTTCTTTACCACTAGTGCCACCTGGGAAGCCCTTCCTTCTGATTGATTTCTGTATTAAAATCTGATAGAATTGCTAGATTAAGGGCTTTTGGTACATGCTGCCAAATTCTCATTTTTTCATGAGTTTCTATCAATTTATATTCCCTTCAGTGAAACATGAGATATCTGTCTCTCCACTGATTCCCTGCCATAATAACAGTAAACAATGGTAGTAAGTATTTTTAACCATTGAAAACTTTTCCAGGTATTATTATTATTATTTTACTTTTTTGGCTGCCCTGCAAGGCCTGCAGGACCTTAGTTCCCTGACTAGGGATCGAACCCGTGTTCCCCTGCAGTGGAAGCACAGAGGCTTAGCCACTGGACCACCAGGAAAGTCCCTCATACCCTTGCTTCTATCTAAGAGTCTGGGTCACATCAGAAAATCTAATTCTTTTCAGCTCTGAGTAGAAGGGAAGAAATATGGTTATCAAAAGGAAGATTTTTATCTTCAAATTATTAAAAGTTTTCTGAATAGTTCAAAGGAGAAATAAAGATCACATAATGACATAATGAAAGCCTGCTTGACATTTTTCTTAAAATTTTAATGAGAGGTAATTTGATAACTTATTGCTGGTTAATACTTGTCTTGGGACCGTGAATTAGAAGTAATTTCACTGGTAAAATGATACCTAGAGGGAATAAAACAAAGCCATCAATTAGGCTTTCATAAGACATATTTCAGGAGTCTCCATTTATCTACTTACCTATCTAAAGTGCAATAAGAGGGTGGTGGATAATAAGAAATTTGTCTGGTCTTTGCTGGAGGTTCCTGGGGTGGCAAGTATTATTTGTTTGTTTTATTTTATTTCATTTCTGGCTGCACTGGGTCTTCCTTGCTGCACCCAGGCTGCTCTCTAGTTGCAGTGTGTGGGCTTCTCATTGGTGCGTGTTCTCTTGTTTCAGAGCATGGGCTCTAGGCACATGGGCTTCAGCAGCTGTGACACATGGGCTAGGTTGCCCGGCAACATGTGGAATCTTCCCAGACCAGTGATTAAACCTGTGTCCCCTGCATTGGTAGCTGGATTCTTTTTTTTTTTTTTTTTTTTAACTTTTTATTTTGTATTGGGATATAGTTGATTAACAATGTTGTGATAGTTTGGGGTGAATGGTAAAGGGACTCAGCCATACATATACGTGTATGCGTTCTCTTCCAAACTCCCCTCCCACCCAGGGGCAGGCAGATTCTTAATCACTGGACCTTCCAGGGAAGTCCTGAGGTGGAGATTTTTAAGCCCTTGGAATTTCCCCAGGGAGAGAAATGACCCTTATTCAAGGAGGATCCCTCAGACCACACCCATGTTTATGTTAATAAGATGAGTCACTTGGGCCCCTTCAGTAGTTTTAGGGTTGGGGCTGGCTGTTCTGGAAAGACCAACCATGTGATGAGAGGCATGCAGCTTTGAGCCAAGTGATAGCAGCCTGACCTCTGGCAGAGGGGAGAGTAGCTGGAGACTGAATTCAGTCACGTGGTCAATGACTCAAGTGGTCACACCTACTTAGTGAAACCCTAATAAGAACCAGTCAATCCTAAAGAAATCAGCCCTGAATATTCACTGGAAGGGCTGAAGCTGAAGCTCCAATACTTTGGCCACCTGACACGAAGAGCCAACTCATTGGAAAAGACCCTGATGATGGGAAAGATTGAAGGCAGGAGGAAAAGGTGGTGACAAAGGATAAAATGGTTGGATGGCATCACCGACTTAATGGACATGAGTTTGAGCAAACTCTGGGAGACGGTGAAGGACAGGGAAGCCTGGTGTGCTGCGGTCCATGGTGTTGCAAAGAATCAGACACGACTGAGCGACTGAACAACAACAATAAGAATTCTAGACAACAAGTTTGGTCAGTTTCCCAATTGGTGAACATATGGCTGTGCCAAAAGGGTCATGTGTCCTAATTCCACAGGGAGAGAATGTGGAAGTTTTATATTTGTGAACTTCCTAGACCTCACTCTAAAGATTTCTTCTTTTGTCTGGTCTTGAGTTCATCCTTTATAATAAAAACACAGTCATAAATATAGCACTTTTCTGAGTCTTATGAGTCTTTCTATTAAATTATCAAACTAGAAGGGAGTAGCAGGAAATTCTGAATTTTTAGCCAGTTGGACAGAAGTCTAGAAATGCCAGACCTTGTATTTCAAGTGAAGGGGTTCCTGTGGAGGTTTGCCCTCTGTACCCCACCAGGCTCCTCTGTTCATGGGATTTCTCAGGCAAGAATACTGGAGTGAATTGCCATTTTCTTCTCCAGGGGATCTTCCCGACCAAGGGATCAAATAACCCTCATCTCCTGCATTGGCAGGTGGGTTCTTTACTACTTTGAGCCACAGAGGAAGCCTGGGGAGTTGGGTAATTATCGTCTAAACTGCATTGCGGAAGGATGGTTCGGTGGATGTGAAGTAGAACTTCCTTTGGGGAGGTGGTTAGACATTTGTAAATGGCTCCAAGCTGAAACTAAAGAGTCTCTTAATGAAGGTGAAATAGGAGAGTGAAAAAGTTGACTTAAAACTCAACATTCAAAAAACTAAGTTCATGGTATCCAGTTTCATCACTTCATGGCAAATAGATGGAGGAAAAATGAAAACAGTGGCAGATTTTATTTTCCTGGGCTACGGAATCACTGCAGATGGTGACTGCAGCCATGAAGTTGCTGCTCACGGGCTTTCTCTAGTTGCAATGAGTGGAGGGGCTACTCTCTAGGTGTGGTGTGCGAGCTTCTCATTGTGGTGGCTTCTCTCCTTGTGGAGCATTGGCTCTAGGCATTCGGGCTTTAGTAGCTGCACCAGGTGGGCTCAATCATTGCAGCTCAAGGTCTTGGTTGCTCAGGGGCATGTGCAATCTTCCTAGAACCAGGGATAGACCACGAGTCTCCTGCACTGACAGGCGGATTCTGATCCATTGTGCCACCAGGGAAGTCTGCCAAAACTTCTAACTCATTATATCAATGGCACATTGTTATTTTGGTAGAGGGTGATACAGCCAAAATAAAAATCTTGGTAAAAAATAACCTTAAGAGTTTCTTTAACAGAAACAATAGATTAGCAAGAAAAGTCCCCACATCCTGAGGCAAGAGTCTATGCGTGCACCACTGCCCCATCCGAGGGGATGAGCTGGAAAAACTAGTGTTTCAATGATAGCTGAGGATAGAGGTGACCATTGGTTGGAAAGGGCCCCAGAGTCCTGCCTTCTGCCCTGGTGCTGTGTGTGTGTCTGACAATGTGTGTGATGACATTATATTCCATGTAGTTAGGACTATGTGAGAGCCGAGGATAAATACAAGCTTTACAGTGAAGTCCCCTCCCTAAGTATAGTTTGGCAGTGACAAAGCCCAGAGGGGAGGTCTGGGCAGAGAGCCTGAGCCTGCCCTCCGAGTCTACCTGTGGGCTTGCAGGACAGCTTTTTTTAATGTTCCCCAAGTGCTCAAGCGGAGAAGGCAATGGCACCCCACTCCAGCGTTTTTGCCTGGAAAATCCCATGGATGGAGGAGCCTGGTGGCTGCAGTCCATGGGGTCACGAAGAGTTAGACATGACTGAACGACTTCACTTTTACTTTTCACTTTCATGCATTGGAGAAGGAAATGGCAACCCACTCCGGTGTTCTTGCCTAGAGAATCCCAGGGACGATGGAGCCTGGTAGGCTCCCGTCTATGGGGTCGCACAGAGTCGGACACAACTGACGTGACTTTGCAGCAAGTGCTCAAGATCCCCAAGTGCTCAAAAGATGAGCAGGATTGGCTGAGAAGGCTCATGGTTAGAAGTGGTCTCCAGGGACAGGTGGCGCTAGTGGTAAAGAACCCACCTGCAGAAGATGTCAGAGATTTGGATCTCCCTGGTGTCAGGAAGATTTCCTGGAGGAGGGCTTGGCAACCCATTCCGGTATTCTTCCCTGGAAAGTCCCACGGACAGAGAAGCCTGGAGGGCTACAGTCCATGGGGTTGCAAAGAGTTTGACAAGAGTAGAATGGGATGGGGGTGGGTGTCCCTGGATTTTACTGGGGAAAAAAATTCCTGGACTGACTAAAAATGTGGAATGACGTTTGATTTGACTGAGTTTACCTAGAAATTATTAGATGACAATTTCTGCTGTTGTGTAGTAATAGAAGCTCAGGGCAGAAATGAAATTCAGTTACAGGAAAATAAAATACAGTTTTGCATGTTTGAGTTTACGGCTGTAAAAATCCATTCTTCTCTAGACAATAATACAAACCAAATTAGAGTGTTTCCCACCTGTCCCTCTGTTTTCCCATAATTTTTCATTGATTTCTCTCTTACTTTCTCCCGCGCAGGATGAATTGCTAGGCTGCCCCTGTCAGATTTCTCGAATTTAGAGGCCAGGCGTGCCAGGGAACTTGGAAGATGTCAGGTTGTTAGTTATTATTGTAATAACTGTTTGGTTAAATAAAAGCTCTATGAATTTGTATATTGAAAAATTTTAGATGGTGCCTATTTATTTTAGCTTTGTTCCTTTTGCAATAAAAGCTTGCTATTTAATTATTAATTTGGTTGTTATTTCTGGCAATTCTTGGCTATAAATAAATGTTTTCAAAATCTTATCCACAAACTACTAAGGGATTTTTTTTTTCCTGGTAGTAGAGCTGTTATATATGAAATTGTTGACTCTGTAAGTAGTGTTTAACCATGAATAAATACTATCAATGTAAATTAAATTTACATGATAGTTTCCTTGTGATTTTGGAAGGAATGGGAACAAAGAATACAATTTAGACCAAACTTGCAATGTCTCCTTGTGATCTGGTGGCCAGAAGTCACTATCAGAAATCGTGCTGGTTAGTTTTATACGTCAACTTGGCTAGGCTATGGCAGCCAGTTATCCAAACATTAAGTCTCATTGTGAAGGTATTTTGTAAACGTGATTAACATATCCAATTAAAAAAATCTGATTATTTTGTTTTATTTTGGGGGGCCATGTGGCATGTGATCTTAATTTCCCAACCAGGATCAAATCCACACCCCCCTGAATTGGAAGTGTGGAGTCTTAACCACTGATGTGCATGCTAAGTCACTGGGGAAAGTCCAACTTTAACATTTTTTTAAAAAAGAAAAGGTATTTGTTTATTTATTTAAGGCTGCCCTGGCTCTTCGTTGCTGCCTGTGGGCTTTCTCTAGCTGTGGCAAGCAGGGGCTTCTCCCTGTGATGGCTTCTCCTGCTGTAGCTCTAGGGCATGTGGGCTTCAGTAGTTGCCGCTCCCAGGCCCATGTGGGATCCTTCCATTCCAGGAATCAAACCTATGTCCCCTTCATTGGCAAGCAGATTCTCAACCACTGGACCACCAAGGAAGCCTCAACTTCAATATTTTAAAAGAACATCCTAAAACTCTTTAAAACCACTTTGGTTTAGGTCACATGGAGACAAGGACACACATTAGGGCCTCCTTGGGTTAAGGCTCTCAGCCATAGGGTAGACTAGATCGTTGTAACTACTTAACATCCATTCAGATATGCCCATTTCTAGAACTTCAAAACCATCAGCTAAAAACAACTCTTTATTCAAATGACTTTGAGATCGAGGCTGCACATACCATGACTGAAAACAGAGTTTAAACTCTCCCTACAGACTTTTCTGCACTTTGTCAGGAATAACTGATATGAAATCAATGCCTTAGATCAATGGTTCTCAACATTCTCCTCCCCTTTTTTTATTTTTATAATAAGCACAGTGATTTTCAAAAGCAGTTTAATATGTATGTCTATAACTGAATTACTTTGCTGTACAACTGAAACAATATTCAGTCAAAACAGACTCTTTGCGACCCCATGGACTGTGGCCCACCAGACTCCTCTATCTATGAAATTCTCTGGACAAGAATACTGGAGTGGGTTGCCATTCCCTTCTCCAGGGGATCTTCCTGACCCAGGGATCAAACCCAGGTCTCCTGCAATGCAGGCAGCTTCTTTACTGTCTGAGCCACCAGGGAAGCCCAAATCAACTGTACTCCAATTAAAAAAAAACAAAGCAGTTTTCAAAGCAGTCACATCTCATATTCAAGTCTGCTGTCTTAGGTTAGTGAGTTATCCTCGTGAGTGGCAATGCCTCACCTGCTAAACTCTTACCTTTGTTTTTCTTTTTTGGCTATGCCCTGTGGCATGTGGGATTTTAATTCCCTGACCAGAGACTGAAACTGCAGCCCATGCATTGGAGGCTCAGAGTCTTAACCACTGAATGGTCAGGGAAGTCTTGAGATTTTATTAATTTAGCAACACCTTTGCCTTTCAGTGACAGCCTTATGTAAGAAATGTCTGTTGTGTGCACCTCCAGGAAATGGCCATCACATACTATTGCTCTAGTGCATGTAAACCACACAGACAGCTTTATTCAGAGTGGTCTGTCTCTACACCATGCATTGAGTTGGCCACTCAAGTAGCCAACAAGTTGGCCAACAAGTAGCTCCTTGTTTTAACACGCTAGTGTTGCATCATGAGATCGCAAGCCATTTCAAAAGCATTAGACCTAGCTGATAATTACCTTAAATTGCAACGCAGGAGATGTGGGTTTGACCCCTGGGTTGGGAAGATCCCCTTGAGGAGGAAAATGGCAGCCCACTCTGGTATTCTTGCCTGGAGAATTCCGTGGACAGAGGAGCCTGGCAGGCTGCAGTCCATGGAGGACTCCAAGAGTTGGACATGACTTAGCAACTTAACAACAACAAAATACAGCATTGTAGCCACTTATGTTCAGCATGTTTATTAAGGTTATCAGTTTTTTACCTGGTTTTATTGTATTTATGTACCTCCTTTTATTTTTTAAGTTATTTATTTATTTACTTGTCTACACCAGGTCTTAGTTGCAGCATGCTGGATCTTTTTAGTTGCCGCACGTGAACTCTTAGTTGGGCGTGTAGGATCTAATCAGGGATTGAACCCAGGGCCCCTGCAGCTGGAGTGCAGTGTCTTAGCCACTTTACTTCCAGAAAAGTCCCTTCCTTTCTTTTCAAAGTGCTTCCCAACAAGATATTAATTCTATGCAGAAATCCTTTGAGGGCAACCAGACTTATATCCCAATTTAAAGATGAAAAGCAATAGCAAAACGGAAGCTGAGGATATATGTATAAAACAGATAGAGATGTTGCCTGTGCTTGCAAGCAGGAGTAGCTCCCCAATTCTCTATGAATTGCTTTATGGTGGTGCATCAGAGTACTTCTCAGTATTTCCCAGCATCCTCTGGGAATGGACTGTAGCCCATCAGGCTCCTCTATCCATGGGGATTCTCTTGGCAAGACTACTGGGGTGGATTCTTTCCTGGTAGCTCAGCTGGTAAAGAATCCGCCTGCAATTCAGGAGACCCTGGTTTGATTCCTGAGTCGGAAAGATCCCTTGGAGAAGGGCATGGCTACCTACTTCAGTGTTCTGGCCTGGAGAATTCCATGGACTGTACATGGGGTTGCAAAGAGTCAGATATGACTGAGTGCCTTTCACTTTCTTTCCGGGAATTACCTGCACCTTTTGTGGGAGAAGGGATTATACCATATATATTAGTTTCCTGGAGCTGCTGTAACAATGTAGCACAAACCAAGTAGCTCAGAACCACAGAAATTCATTGTCTCACAGGTCCAGGGGTTAGAAGTCCAAGTCAAGTCGACAGGACCATCTGCTTGGTGAAAGCTATTGGGGAAGGAACCTTCCTTGCCTCTTCCAGCTTCTGGAAGTCCCAGACATCCTGTGTCCCAGTATTCTATTCTTTCCGTTAAAAATTGCATAGTAGTGTGTGTTTTTTTTAAATTATTTATTTATTTTTGGCTGCACTGAGTCTTCACTGCTGTGTGTAGGCTTTCTCTAGTTGTGGTGAGGGGGGCTACTCTCTAGTGGAGTACAAGTTTCTCATTGCTGTGGCTCCTCTTGTTGTGGAGCACGCGCTCTAGGGAGAGTTGGCTTCAGTAATTGCAGCACAGGGTGCTAGAGCACAGGCTCAGTAGTTGCAGTGCAGGGGCTACACGTGGACATCACCAGATGGTCGACACCAAAATCAGACTGATTATATTCTTTGCAGCCGAAGATGGAGAAGCTCTACACGGTCGGCAAAAACAAGACCGGGAGCTGACTGTGGCTCAGATCATGAACTCCTTATTGCCAAATTCAGACTGAAATTGAAGAAAGTGGAGTAAACCACTAGATCATTCAGATATGACCTAAATCAAATCCCTTATGACTACACAGTAGAAGTGAGAAATAGATTTAAAGGACTAGATCTGATAGACAGAATACGTGATGAACTATGGATGGAGGTTCGTGACATTGTACAGGAGACAGGAATCAAGACCATCCCCGTGGAAAAGAAATGCAAAAAAGCAAAATAGCTGTCTGAGGAGGCCTTACAAATAGCTGTGAAAAGAAGCGAAAAGCAAAGGAGAAAAGGAAAGATATACCCATTTGAATGCAGAGTTCCAAAGAATAGCAAGGAGAGATAAGAAAGCCTTCCTCAGCGATCAGTGCAAAGAAATAGAGGAAAACAATAGAATGGGAAAGACTAGAGATCTTTTCAAGAAAATTAGAGATACCAAGGGAACATTTCATGCAAAGATGGGCTCAATAAAGGACAGAAATTGTAGGGACCAAACAGAAGCAGAAGATATTAAGAAGAGGTGGCAAGAATACATAGAAGAATCGTACAAAAAAGTTCTTCACAACCCAGACAATCAAATGGTGTGATCACTCACCTAGAGCCAGACATCCTGGAATGTGAAGTCAAGTGGGCCTTAGGAAGCATCACTACGAACAAAGCTAGTGGAGGTGATGGAATTCCAGTTGAGCTATTTCAAACCCTAAAAGATAACATTGTGAAAGTGCTGCACCCAATATGCCAGCAAATATGGAAAACTCAGCATTAGCCACAGGACTGGAAAATGTCAGTTTTCATTTCAATCCCAAAGAAAGGCAATGCCAAAGAATGCTCAGACTACCCCACAATTGCACTCATCTCACACGCTAGCAAAGTAATGCTTAAAGTTCTCCAAGCCAGGCTTTAGCAATATGTGAACCATGAACTTCCAGATGTTCAAGCTGGTTTTAGAAAAGGCAGAGGAACCAGAGATCAAATTGCCAACATCCGCTGGATCATCGAAATAGCAAGAGAGTTCCAGAAAAACATCTATTTCTGCATTATTGACTATGCCAAAGCCTTTGACTGTGTGGATCACAATAAACTGTGGAAAATTCTGAAAGAGATGGGAATACCAGACCACCTGACCTGCCTCTTGAGAAACCTGTATGCAGGTCAGGAAGCAACAGTTAGAACGACATGGAACAACAGACTGGTTCCAAATAGGAAAAGGAATACATCAAGGCTGTATATTGTCATCCTGGTTATTTAACCTATATGCAGAGTACATCATGAGAAACACTGGGCTGGAGTAAGCACAAGCTGGAATCAAGATTGCCGGGAGACATATCAATAACCTCAGATATGCAGATGACACTACCCTTATGGCAGAAAGTGAAGAAGAACTAAAGAGCCTCTTGATGAAAGTGAAAGAGGAGAGTGAAAAAGTTGGCTTAAAGCTCAACATTCAGAAAACTAAGATCATGGCATCCGGTTCCATCACTTCATGGCAGATAGATGGGGAAACACTGGAAACAGTGGCTGACTTTATTTTCTGGGCTCCAAAATCACTGCAGATGGTGACTGCAGCCATGAAATTAAAAGACACTTACTCCTTGGAAGGAAAGTTATGACCAAAACCTAGACAGCATATTAAAAAGCAGAGACATTACTTTGCCAACAAAGATCCATCTACTCAAGGCTATGGTTTTTCCAGTGGTCATGTATGGATGTGAGAGTTGGACTGTAAAGAAGGCTGAGCGCCGAAGAATTGATGCTTTTGAACTTTGGTGTTGGAGAAGACTCTTGAGAGTCCCTTGGACTGCAAGGAGATCCAACCAGTCCATCCTAAAGGAGATCAGTCCTGGGTGTTCATTGGAAGGACTGATGCTGAAGCTGAAACTCCAATACTTTGGCCACCTGATGCAAAGAGTTGACTCCTTGGAAAAGACCCTGATGCTGGGAAAGATTGAGGGCAGGAGGAGAAGGGGATGACAGAGGATGAGATGGCTGGATGGTATCACCGACTCAGTGGACATGGGTTTGGGTAAACTCAGGGAGTTGGTGATGGACAGGGAGGCCTGGCGTGCTGCGGTTCATGGGGTCGCAAAGAGTCTGACATGACTGAAAGACTGAACTGAACTGAACTGAACTGATTATTCATCAGCACAACAGTGTTTTAGCTCTTGAAACTCTATAACATTTTTAATACCTGTCAGTACAACCTTATTCATTACCTATCTTTTTAAAATATCTTTAAAATGATACTTACACATATCCTCTTCATTTATTTTAAAATGTTCACAAAAAGCAAGAAGAGTTGTTCAAACTGCTGGCTTAAAACTCATGTTTTGTTAAATAATCATATGCTTTTTATGAAAGCTGATGCTTCTTTCCCCTTTAATAATAATGGTGGGACTTCCTTGTTGGTTAAGACTCTGCTCTTCCAATGCAGGGGTGTGGGTTCAATCCCTGGTCTGGAAACTAAGTTCTGGAAACTAAGACCTCACATGCCTAGTGACATGGCCAAAAAATGAAAATAAATAAATAACAATAAGAATAATAAAGTAATTAAAAATAATGGTAATTGTACAGTAATAATGAGAAGACCAAATGTTAGGAGGAAGCACAGTAACTTTGGAAACAGCCAGTTCTGAGTAGGAAACTTCACTTTGTCATTTATTAGCTGTATGTTTTGGTGAAGTTAGTTTACTTTCAACAGTCTCAGTTTATCCATTGGTAAAAAAAAGAAATAAAAGTACCAAATCTACCTCCCAGGACAATCAGAGGATTAAATGGTACATTGCTAGCACAGAGCAAGTCGCTTCTGTTAAAGAAGCAGCCCAGAAAATGTAATTTTCCTTCTCTTATGCTGGTCTAGGATCTATTCTTTGTAAAATGTTTTTATATATATCACCTCATTTGACTCACAGAAGTCCTGACTCACTGGCAATCATATGATTTCTGTGGTATTAAATTATACAATGATTTAATAAGATATGATGATGAATGATATGATGGGTATTAAACGATGATCTTATAGAATAATTCTTTTTTTTTTAACTTAAACACATCACTGAAACTTCTGCTACACTCTTAGATATGAAATCATTTTAAATAATGACTCAGGATGGCAATGTTTTTAACCTTTCAACAATTTGATGACAGAAGTAAGAATGTGTGCACATTAATGCACATATTTTTAGAAACATATTTATTCCATAAAGCAAAGTTCATAAGTATGTGATGTTCGTAGTCTAATAAAACCAATATCTGTTGTGTTAGTACCATTTGATTCCCATTAAACACAATTTTTATTTAAAAATTAAAAAGAAAAGAAATGTATTTTCTTTTCAGTTAAGAAAAATCACAAGTTATATCTCATATTAAATTAGTAATTTGTAACTTGTATAACAACTCTGGAACAAATAAATATGTCAGCTAATATAGTATACTACTGTCTGAAGTCAAATGAACGTGTAAACTAGTATGATATATACTGCCAATATATATTAGTATAATATAGTACTGCCTGAAGTCACTGAGACTTTGAATCTCTGCTTTGCCGAAGGTTTAACTTTTGTTTTAGGTTCGAAGGATTTGTTACAAAAGAAACCACTTGCCGCACACAATAAACAATTTGAATATTTGGTAGAGGATTATTTGACTTAATTTCAATGTACAATCATTAAAAGAAGAGAAATAGAAACAGTAGAGAAAAGTAACAGCACCAAATTGGGCTGACCAACAAATATCCAGACTTGAAAACTGCTGAGAAGACCCTGGTTAACAGCAATCTGGAGTCCCAGCTGGGAGGTCTCTGGTGGTGCATCCATCTCATGGGTAAGACTTCAAATTGCAGTTCTGGGGACTCTTGATCATAATCCCAGGCTGAAAACTGATATCATCATCAGTTTGCACTGGGTTTACTTAACCTTTTTTCTTTACAATGCTCTTTCTTTCATTTTGTGAGTCACAAGATTTTCCAGACCCTGGGGCTGGCCAGGGCTCCAGGGGGTTGAGAACATTCCAAGCCTCACTTCCTCTCTTATCAAAAGTGCACTGTGACTTGGTAGCAGCAATCAGTGAGCTCTTGGGCTGGCACATAAATCTAGGTAGTGTTCAGGCAGGTCAGAGGCCTGCTCTGTTCTGTTCCTGAACAGGACTACCTCCATTTTAATTTCCCTAACAACAATGTAGTAGTTGTGTGACTTCAGGTAAGCTACCTAAGCGCTTGGAGTCTTAGTTTCTCATCTGTAAAATGGATTAATAGTAGTATCTAGAAAGGAGATTGTTTGAGGCTAAAGGAAATAACTCTAATTAAACACTTATCATAGTAAGTGTTCAATAGATAATTATTTTTGCTATTGTATTGTTATTGCTGATATTGACTGGTAAGGAGCAAAATCATGCCGCCCAGTTGGAAGGAAGGACTTAAAGTAATTTAAAGAAACAATAATTGAAGCTTTAAAATAGTAAACTCATGGCAAATATAGTTGTATTTCAAGCAGATGATAGTTTTTTAAAAAAATTAAATCATGCCTGTGTATGTTTGGGTGGAGAGAAGAATTGGTTAAAAATTACTTGCAGAGATAGTATTATTAACACAAGGTGCTCGTGATAAGGTTAATGAAAAACAAAAGCTCCAAAATTATTACAAACAGGCCTATATTCACAGATAGATAAGGCTGAGTTTGAATCCAAAGAACAGAGGTTTGGGATGCTATGAACTCATACAGCCATATCCCTTTTTGATTTATGCAGAAAAGTCTTGTTTTATTTTGCACACAGATCTTCCTTCATACTTTTTCAGGGGCTGTCACAAAAACTGATTTAAGATATTGGGTTTCCTGGATCCTATCCAAGCTTTTCTTCCTGTATTTAAGACTTATATGAGCAGAATATTTAGGCTGAAGTAGAGAGAAGACTTCCTTCTCCTTGGTTTTTAAGAGGACATGTTCTGGAAATCTCAGGAGAACCTGGAAGATGCTGCACAGTGAAGTATGGGGTATATATTTTTGGTACCCAGGATAAGGGAGGAAAGCTCTTCTTTTCTTCCCTTCTAGGTTCTTTGGCTGAACTAACGTAAATTGACGTAAGACACATTAACAAAAGGAAAAAAATCCAAATTTAATTCATGTGTATGGAAGTGCATAGAAATATGAGACGCCAAGAAGAGTACAAGAGACTACGAGACTACAAGTTCAGATAGCATCATCGACTCAAGGGATATGACTCTGAGCAAACTCTGGGAGATAGTGAAGGACAGGGAAGGCTGACGTGCTGCAGTCCATGGGGTCACAAAGAGTCAAACAGGAGTTAGTAACTCAATGACAACAGCAACATAAAACCAAAGCAGGAAGTTTTATACCTTCCGGAAAATAAATAAATTAGTGAGAAATTGACAAGACAAAGAAGTTTGGACTTGGGTAGTAAATTAGCATAGAAGCAACAAGCTTTGCTTATATATAGCCTTCTTGGCCCTCAATTCTATCTCTGATGATAAAGATGTCCCTTCTGCTTCCTGGGACAGGGAGGGCACCTTTCACATAGCAGATTTATTTCCTGCTTTCAGGGTGACAAAGGAAGCTCAGAGTGTTTTTTCTTGCACCAGCTGTTTCTCAAGTAGCTTTAATTCAAAATAATCAATATGCCAAAGTGGCATATTTGGGGCAGTGTGCCCTGAACCCTATCACCAGTAAACTATGGTCAGAGAACCAGGCCTTAGGAGAACCATATACATGAGGCGATTGAAATCACCCAAACCTGCAGCAAAGGTTCAGGTCCAGTTTTTGCTTCTTGAGCATCTGCTTCGCCTTAAAACAACTGGCATATATGTATGACTGAGTCCCCTTGCGGTCCGCCTGAAACGATCACACCGTAGTTAATCGGCTGTACTCCAGCAGAAAATAAAAGGTTTAATTTAAAAAAAAGAAGAAAAGAAAGAAGAAAAAACTAGCAAAATTTCCTGGCTTTGTGAACATGCAATTCTATTCTTGAATTGAGAGGAATACTTTTGTTCATGTGGTTTGGAAAGGTTTCCCTTGGCTGACTGTTTTCAGAGTGGGTGAAGCACCAAGTTCTGAAGGTCAGAGAAGCCGTGACACATTCTGGCTAAGCTCATCAGCTCCTTTCTGCATCGGGCGTTCAGAGGGGCATGATGCAGGCAGTCCAGTAAACGATGGTCATGATGTTCCACTGCAGAACATTTGGGGTTCCCTACAGGTATAATCGGTATGAAGTGAGTCATGAGTCATCACATTTACAGAAGAGTCAGAAGAGAAAAAGTTTCCAGTGAAATTGAATACAGTGTTGCCATTTACTCTTGTCACTCATAGGAGAGGAGGAAGTTTTGCAAGGAGCTTGCTCACTGAAAAAGCTTACTGTAGCCTGGTTCCTAGCTAGGTACTGAATAGAAATGAATGGAATGAAAATATAAGACTTTCCCAATCTGGTTTAATGTTATTTATACTAGGAATGTATGAAGATAACATGCGCAAACATGTCCTTTCATGTAGTTAAAAAAAAAATCCATGCGGTAGGGGATGCGGATGGTGTTGGTAAAGAGCAATGGGGAGAGCTACACAGCCAAGAAAGGAAAAATGAACGCATGGTAATTGTGCAGGATGAGTAGCTAGGCCAGAAGGAAAGTAGTGGAAGTCTTACCCTAGGAAACTGAGTCTTGTTTACGCCAGGTATTTGCCAATGCTATGAAGCCATCTGCAAATTCAAACTCTCTGTCATAGACTAGACCTGTACCTCCTATTTGAATACAAACCACACTTTTTCAAGGGCTCAAGGGTTGTTTAAAATCGAGAGCTGTTTAAGGATTCAAGGCTTGACACTTCAAGGAGACAGAAATGTCTGTGACCACGCAAAACAAGTTAGGGAAGTGTTAGTCTGATTTGTAGCTAGCTAGCATCCACCATCTCAAACCAGAAGTTTGAATGCTTCCATACCCTAAGGATGAATGGGACACAAAGGAGTTGATACATTACGGATTTGAAATTCAAAGTCTTTGATCAAACACCAAAATACATTTCAACAAATATTTCCAAACAGTTTCTTCTGGGTAGGTTCCTGCTTAGCCGGAAACTGCCTGCCCTCTGACCCTCCGAGAGACCTCCGTGAGACTTTTCAGGTGGAAGAATTCCGCGGTACCACCGGTTCTTCTAACCAAACATGATTCCAGTTGCGGGCCATTCTTCGCCTCCACAGTCGGGAAAGAAACTTTGCCGCCTGGGAATCCCTCTACCTGGTCTGGTGAACATTGAGGGTAAGGGCTGGGGCGATTGGAGAGAAGATCGATGTTGCTTTGCGTTATTTGTAAACAGGAAGTTCTGACTCCCGAGTCCCCCTTCGGCCCCTCCCCGTTTCCCTGTGTCACTGTCAATTACACGTGGGCGATCTGATGATTTCTCTCTTCTTTGCTTATGTAGTGAGTGAACTAACCCACGTCTGCCGCCGCAGTCTCCTGCGCGGCCCTGGCCGGGGCCCCCTGTCACCTCGCACGGGGTGACTCTAGGTCTCTTCATCCCGGGCGTGATGCGCGCCTCCTCCTCTCTGCATCCCTAACCCCCGAGACACAGGGTCCCCTCCCCACCCCCGCCGAAAGCAGCACTGATGCTCTAATTAGACCACTTCCGAGGTTCGAAGCAAACGACCACTCTCGGGCACCGGGGGTAGTTTTGGTCTTTGAGACGTCGGTTGCCCCCTATTCCTCTCCATCGAATAGGGAGCAGGAAGGGCCTGCGCTCGCGCTCAGGGTCTACCAAAGCAGCGGAGCAGCCCCAGATCCATGAAGTTCTGGAGCCGGGTCCAAAGCTTTTAGATCCCTCTCTTCCTCAGACTTCCCAGCATCTCCCCTCCCAGCGGCCCAGGAACTTTCGAGAACACGATAACATCTTTGCCCGTGGGACATCAAACTCGCCTAATTGGAGATGCTCAGTGGGAGGAAAGTTCTGCAGGACGACCCTGTCATCCCGGGTTCGATTGCCCCAGACAGCTGTGGGTCGGGGCTGGGCGGGTCTTTGGATGGTGTTGAGCAATGCGTGGGTCTTGGAAGCTTTGTTGCTTTTGAAATTCAGTGACCGAGAACCTCAAATTCTCTTAGTCTTTCATTGAGGGGACGGGTTCGGGCCTGGAAGCTGGTAATCCTGGGGCGCGGGGTCCTGAGGTCTGCGCTCACAGGGTCCTCTCCGAGAACAGTCTGGTGGCACAGGCTTTGTGAATCGGAGGCGCAGGTCGGGTTCTTGTGTGTGTGTGGGGGGGGGTGGGGGGTTAGGGGGGGGCGGTTCCGCCATCCTCCGCACGAAGTTAATGGTGTTTGTGGTTTTCCCCCTTTAATAGGCCATGAAGTCAACAAACTCCCCACACGGGGGCTCCCTTGACTCAAGTTGAGTCGTCAACCGGTACCAGGAGTCTTGGAAATTTTCAGATATTTCTACAGATTGAACTCATTTCAGAATTCGCGTGGGAGGGAAGAGGAAGGATTTTAATCGGGTTCACCTTTGACGTGAAGCGAGGCGGAAGACAGGAAAGCCACAGTCGGTAATAGCTGCGGGCGCTTTAGTGAGAGAGCTGGATTATCTCCGCTGGATTATCCGGTCATGTCTTCACCGCCGGCTCTTTGTGTGTGAGCTTACCCAGAGGCAGAGGTGGACACGGAGCACACTCATGTAAACACTGCAGCCCACATCAGCGAACACAGGAGATGGAGAAAAAGCGATCCATTCCCATGTAGATGTGGTTTTAATCTTTACTGCAAATGGGCAATCTGAGTATTCCCAGGAATAAACTAAGAAGAAGTGACAGTTTCTGGCCATTCGCGAGAAGTCATCTTGGAGAAAATATTATATCTCCAATAAGCAGGAAAGACATTGAGAATGAGAAACATTATAATTTTGTCTTAGAAGAAGCATGCAGAACTAATATAGCTTGTTTAAATGTTAGATCTAAATCATAGTAACAGGAAGCACTCCCCCGAAATTGCCATTTCCTCTAATTTTTGTTTAAGATCCAAATAATTAAAATGCACACTAATGGTTATCGATGGCTCTGCTTCCCTTTTAAAAGAAATAGACCTGAGTTCTCTTACTGGAGTAGAAATTTACGGATCTTCTTAAATAACTCCAGGCCTTGGGAAGCCTCTGAGTGGATGTGGTGTTCCCTTTGGGCTTTCCTCTTTCCACCTCATTTTCAGTTAAACATTTTTAGCCACCCCCATGGAAGGGATTCCTGTTGGAAACCCTCAGGCAGTGAACTTGTACTGGGTATCATCATGCTTCCTCAGTCTGTCTGCCTTTCCTTATACAGAACTCAAGTTGTAAATACATGGGGGAAACATATTTCTCACTCTCCAATTCTTAAAATTTCAATTTTTCTGTAAAATACAATTTCACCATTTCAATGTTAATATTAGTAACAGCCACAGAATGTGTGAAGGTGTCCAAATAGGCCATGTAGAGATCCCCAAACCAGAACTAAAGGGCAGACATAAAATGCTCTTTCCTCCCACAGTAAAGGCAGGGGTCAGACAGTTCTCACCATTAAGGGCGTTCGTAGACACTGCAAGGGAGGGACATATCTGAACAGTGGGGTGTACTTGGACAATGAACTGGCACATTATAAGGGTGCCACTACCAAATCTTCCGATTTAGAGGCGCTGGTGAAAAATTAAACTAGTAGCAATTTTCAACACTTGCAGCATCTGCAACCAAATAGTTCAGCACTCCGAGCCTGGACAGCACCACAGGCCACGCTTAGGACTCTTTCATTCTCATCTATAACTCTAATCAATTCCACTCAGAGCCAGACTGTCAACCACAGCCAGACTCATTAGCGATTTACTGAAAATCCTCCAAGACTTCCCTTTAGAAACAAAACGACTTCCACATTTAATTGTCTATCTAAAAGAACATACGCAAGAAATAAGGAGATCTAAATTAAATTTATTAATAGGAGAGCTTGATGGTGCTTTAATTCCAGAGCCTAGAGCTCTGATTGCTGGGGCTTGATGAAAAAGCAAAAACAAAACAAGAGAGATGTAGTTAAAAACATTTTTTTTTCTTTTACCATTCTCAAGATTCTATGAATTCTTTACCCATCCTTGAGAAGTGGGTAAAACTAAAAACCATCAAGGTAATTAAACGCCTTTAAAATTGTACAGTATGAGTGAAAGGTGTTTATGAGAAGTCGATGACTCCGGATCTTATCCAGGAGGACAGCAGAGGATAGTTAATATGTTCCTTGAGGGACTAGGATGCTGACGTCTTTTTCTGATACCCGATCATTACGTGACTGAAAAAAAAAAAAAAAGGAAGTCATTCCACGTATAAAAATCGGAGCGCAACAGTGCAATAAAATATTCCGTACTTAAAAGGCCACAGGCAGACAGATGTTGACAAAGAAGTCTCTCCTGAAACCACGTTCGGATAGATTTCTGCTAACTGCCCAGATAAATAGGAGCAGAGGGCTGGTCACCTCTGTAATAACCACCGGCAGCAGTAGAAGAAACCGCAGCTTCAGACGCAGCCAGAGAGGCTTCTGAGCAGCGAAGGCGCTGCCTACTCGAGCTGCCGGGCCCGGCGGCTCCCCCAGACGCCGACTTCGCCGAGGCCCTCTTTCTTTCTCTCCCTCTTTCCTTCTTTCCTTATCACTTCTTTCTTCTCGGTGGACTTCAGGCCACTTTGTCTCCCACCCCCACTCAGCTCGTCGCCTCCTCGGCCTTCCTTCTCCATCTCTCCCCTCGCCCCCCTTCTCTCGGTGTCACGCTCCGTCCTAGTTCCGAGTGTCGGCAAACTTTTGAACAGAATAACAGGACTCAGCAAACAAGTCCTCCAGCTCCTCCCGCGGCTCCGGCTCGTTCCTGCGGCTTCTGCTCAGACGCTAACGCCAGCCGGCGATGCCTCTTGGGTTGTGACTGCAGCGCACAAACTTGGAGAAGCCCTTTGCCCGTCGTCCTACTTGGCAGCAAACCCTTTCCTGGCAGCGGTAAGAGTTGGATGGCAAGGAGGGAAAAAATCTTACCAAACAACTCACCTGATTGCTAATTCTTTTACCGGCTTCAGGGTACGAGTTAGCTTTTCTGGGCGCCAGCTCTGGCGAGTTACTGGGCACTGGATACATACAGGCGTATTTTCTAACTATAGCGAAAAGGAAGTGGTGGGGCGAGCCGGCTGTCGTTAAGCCGGATTCAACCCTGGGAGTCGGAGGGGAGCTCTGGGCCTGCCCCAGTTCGAGGAGTTTCTAGGGGGTCGGGGGTGGGGGTGGTGGAAGGCCAGGGGCGTTGGGACTGCTGCGTGATCTCTTTCCCGTCCTGCGCAGAATGACCATGTGTAGCGGAGCGAGGCTGGCCCTGCTCGTTTACGGGATACTGATGCACAGCAGCGTCTACGGCTCACCTGCCGCCGCCGGACTCCGGTTCCCGGGGATCAGGTAGGCGCTGCCCGCCCGAGCGGAGCGGAGGCTGGGACTTGTCGTGCCCCCCCCCCCCCGCCCCCGACACCACCTCGCGGTCGCCCTCCTGCAGTTCCTCGGTCCAGCTACCGCCGTCTCCCCATGCGCCCCCACTGCGCCGCCACCAGCCTGGGTCCGGTCGCCGGTCACTTGGGGGATCTGGGCCGGACTCCTCCTGGGCTCGGCGTCCCTCCCCCGGCCCCGGGGTCCCGGGTGGAGCGAGCGCACCTCGAACCTGCCGAAGAAACCTCCCCTCCCGCAGCCCCTCCCCCGGGAGGGGGTGCTGGGCAGGGCCCTGAGTCGACTTCTTTCCCTGATTCTTAGCTCGAGTTCCGAGAACTTTGGCTCCCGCAGCCAGGTTGGGGACTGGCTCCCGCGGACTTGGCTTTGTTACGGCTTGTTCTAGGCTATCGGGGCGGGGTCTCCCCCTCTCTCCCCGGCTCTCCCCCTCACCTCAATTCGAATTCTTTCCACTGGAAGAGCTTTCTCTCAAGTGATAGGTTTTCCAGCTGCATTTAGAGTCTTGGGGAGGGGGAATGCTGGCCGGGTAGAGTTGAGAAGCGATTTGTGAGAAGGGAAACAAAGATGGGAGGGGGAGACACAGATGAAACGGATGCAAAGGAGGAAAAGAAAGCCAGCTGGCAGGCAGTACTGGGAGGGCAGCCCTGCCCACCCCAGGCTACAGTAACCCTGCCTCTTTTTTTTTCTTTTTTTCCCCCTCTTAATTTCTGGTTTCTAATCGGTCGGTGCTGCCCGGGTTTTCCGCCGCAGCCCCAGAGTCCCGGGCCTGTCAGTGAGCGAGTAGAAGCTCGCAGCGCGGCGCAGCATCCGCGCTCCGCGGTGCACCCGGCTCTGAGAGTCGAGGAGTGCGCGTTCTGCCCGCAGAGCTGCTCCTCCGAGCCGCGACCAAGAGGGATTTCCTTAGAGGTCGCTGACCACCGATTTGGCCGGAGAGATGGGTTCTGGCTTCGGTATTAAGATTTCAGCATCTGGGCACGGAGTAGGGGTGGAGGTGCCCAGAAAGACCTGCAGACTCCGGGCAGCGGGGCCAGGGCAGAGAGGCGCGTCGCCGTGGAAAGCCTGGGTGTGGGGCGGGCTCGCTGGTGTGCTTGCCTCGCCCCTACCTCTCCAGGGATGGAGGAAAGGCGAGGGGAGGAACGAATATGACCGATCCTCCTAAAGAGCGCTACTTGCCTGGGCCGATTTCCAAGTCTCTCCAGCGGCGGAAAGCGAGAGGGTTTTGTTTATTTACCCACCTCTCCCGTCCTCTATCAGGGATTGAGGCGGTGGGCAAGGGCGACTGGGAGATCTTTGGCTTTCGGTGCCCTATTGACCCTTTCCCTCGGGGTTGAGACGTCGTCCTGCCACCCGGCCACCACTAACTGATTAGCTCTAACTATCGACTTACTGGACTTAAAAGCCCAGTTTCACCCCCAGCTATTTTCAAAGTCCCGTGTGCCTGGTAGTTTCTCCGGGCAAGACGCACCGAAGGGCGCGGGCACGCCACGGAATGAGCTGTTGCCAAACAGGCTAAGTTTAGGGGCATCTATTATTCATGTTCTCGCCAGATCCTCTCCCGCCCGAAATAGAAGCCGGAGGTTCTCTGTGACCTACATCTGCGCGGGGAAGGGCTCCCCTGGGCTCGGAAGCTGGGTGGGGGTGGTTGTCGGCGTTGGCCGCTGGACTCCCAGCCATCCATCCCCTCTGGATCCGGGACGGGACTCTCTCCATCCGGTCCTCGGTTGGCCGGCGATTCTCTGCCAGGGCCTTTCCCGTCTCCGCCCGCCGCCGCTTGTGCTGGAGGCTCAAGCGCTAGGCCGGGGGTAGGAGCGGTCCTCCCTGGCGGCCAGGGGTGCGAGGTCGGCGGAAACGTCTGGGTTTCTCAGTGCCCGGTGAGGCCGTGGCCCCCGCAGGGCGACTCTTCGCCCCCGAGAGGAGGGGTGGGAATTTCTTTTGGGTGTCGTTTCCTCCTCCTACCCCTGTCCTAAAAGACAGTTCTCCGAGGGGCGCCTTTTGGAAGAAGGAACATCGTGAGAGCCCCTAGGGGTCTTTGGGTCCTCGCAGAGGCGGGGAAGGACCCTAGTGACCACTCCTTCTGCCCCCTGGCTACCCCTGCAGGCCTGAGGACGTGGCATACGACGAGGACGGAAACCCGCTGCAGGACTTCTACGACTCGGAGCCGCCGGGCGTGGGGAGCCCCGCCTCCGCGCTGCGCGATGCCTACGCGCTCTACTACCCCTCGGAGGAAAGGTACTGCCGCGGAACCGGGCCCTGGGAGGGAGAAAGGGGCAGGGGATGGCCCATCGAGTAGGTGCTTTTTCATAAAAGTCCTCCAGTCTCTCTTCTCACGGGCTGGTCCCCACGAGAGTGAGAGAAAGTTAGGAGCGGGCCGGTTTGTGTGGACAGGGGGGCCGCATGGGGACCAAAAGGTCTGTGGCCCAAGGAGCGGCAATGAGTGCGCGTCCCGGCCGGGCTCCACACCTGAGGTCCTGGGAGGGAAGGATGAACTCTGGTTCCTGGCACTGACGGGAACATCCCAAGAGTTATTCCCTAGAGCCTTCCGGAGCGCCGGGGGCGGGGCAAGGGTGCCTAGCGGGGTCCTGGGGCTGCCACTTGGGCACTGAGTCATTGACCCCCGGGCGCGCACTTTGCCTCCCTGTTAGAGATGTCGCCGACGGGATCCTTAATAAGGCCTACCGGAAAGTGCTGGACCCGCTGTCCGCCAGGAGATACCTGCAGACGCTCATGGCCAAGGGCTTGGGGTAAGAGTTTGCGAAAGAGTTAATCGGCACGTGATGGCGCGCGCGCCCGCGCCGCGGTGGATGTGTGTGCCGGCGCGCGCTGGGGGGGGGCGGGGCTGCTTCTACGTCCGTGCGTGCACGTGGGGCCGAGGGTGCGTCTGCGCCGCAGGGTCTACAGGGCCAGCCCCCTGCCACAGGCTAAGGTTTAGGTACCGCACCAGAAGTTTGGCCAGAGAGCTCGGGAATGAGGCGAGGAGGGGAGCGAGCAGGAAAACAGGGAAGTCTGATCCGTTTTGAATAATTAAAAAAAAAAAAAGAGGTCCCCCTCCCCAGGCCATCAAAACCTTCAAGTTTCTTGGGACTATTGACTTTTTCTTTCCTCACATTTCTTTCACTGTTAAATTCAAATCGAAACAAACAGATCCTCAAATTTGGACACTTAAGGAAGCAAACAGTTTTTGCTCGTGCCAGACAAACCCAAAGCACAGGATTTGCGTGGAGCTTCTCTCACCAGAAGGCAACGTTTTAATAGAGCCCATGGGACACCAGATTACGTTTTCCGCACTGAATAATTCATGTGATGAAAAGTATTGCCTGCAGCCTGTCGACTTGTATTATTATCACGTTTTTCAACTTGGCGCGTAGGAGAGCAGTGCTCCCTTCTGACTAGGAATTGCGGGATCGATGTAAACTCCACGGCAACAGCCAACGGGAAATTCAGGGCTCTTCGGTGCTTTTCTCTCTGCGTGGGTGGGGGCGTCCGGGAACGGTTAGGACGATTGAGCGCAAAAGCACTGATGGTCAGATCTGAGAGGGCAGCGTTTGGAGAGGGGTTAGGCTTAAATCTCTTGCGTTTGGCCCGGGACCTCTTCCCAGGCCCATCCTATAAGGACTTGGTGCCCCGAGATCTTTGATGAGGAGGGAGTAGCGAGGGTTCCCATCGCCGCCCACCCTGCGACTGCTTCCTGGCGGGGCAGGGCGGCGCGCTGGGCGTGGAGAGCCCGCGCCCTCCCCCGAAGATTCCCTCGATGGGTGGGGTCTGCCTGCTCACCCCGCGTCTACTCACCGGGTGTCTCCCGCCCCGCCACCCTCTTCCCGACCCCTCTCCTTGCAGTGGGACCCTGGGCGGCGGCGCGGACGACGACTCGGAGCCGCTCTCCAAGCGCCACTCGGACGGCATCTTCACTGACAGCTACAGCCGCTACCGGAAACAAATGGCTGTTAAGAAATACTTGGCGGCCGTCCTAGGGAAAAGGTATAAACAAAGGGTTAAAAACAAAGGACGGCGAATACCGTACTTGTAGCGACGAGTTACCAGCTACCCTGTGTATACAGCCCTGACACAATGAGAAGTCGTTTTTCCCAACTGACTGAACTGTCATCGCTCCTGTGTTCTGTCCCACATGTATTTATGTATGAAGTCAAGCCATTAAATGAATATTTTGATAATAATATTGTTTTTCTTTTTACGAAGCACTAGAGAATGCACAGATATACTTTGTGGACCAATTATTGATATTGACATATATATTATGAATATATAAAGAGTATATATATATATAAAGTATAATAGAGAGCCGTTCATACAGTGTGCACAAGGATTGAAGATTCGCCTGAGCTGTTTGTTTTTATATAAAATAAATAGAAAAATAGACAATCATTGTTTTGAATATTACTCCTATTTTTGTAAACTGGAATTAAAAGGATAGTATTTTTATCCACGATAGGCCTGAAGATATTAATACTGACCATTTGCTACTGTACATAAACAGTGATGCCCTGCTCCAGGGAGACTTTGAGGTAATGATTTGGGAGGATTGCTGAAGGTCTCTCTTTCCCAGGGAGTCTCTGGGGCAGGCTGCTTCAATCCCAGCTGAACTCAACTGAGGCTCTGTCTACCCCTCGCTGGGTGGCAATGCCAATATTTCTGCTTTCTTTGATTCTATTTTTATGTGTATTTGTCTCTCTTCAGACTCTCAGCCCACAAGGAAATTCTCCTGATAAAACAACAGCTGGATCTAAATTGTGCTTCTCCCCAGAATTCATACCACTCCCTGGGGGAGGAATTGGGGGACTATACAGAGAAGAGAGACTTGAATAGGAAGCTCTCTTTTCTGTACTTCCAGGGACCCCAGTATCCCAAGGTTAGGGCAATTGGAACAAAGTGGGAATACTGGAAAAGGCAGAGCATAAGGCAGTAGGGGGAGGACCCTGGAGAGGGACTGGCTGCAGGCAGCCCCAGGCCTGGGGGCTGGCGGTAAGCCCAGTCCCACCATAGGTCCCCTGCCTGCCTGACTTTGGGCGCTGGGTATTGGAAATGGATGCAAAGTACAATGTGTTTTTCTCCAGTGCTGTCCATGCTGCTCATGTTGTGAAATGGCCAGGATCCTCCCCTTTGAACCCTGCTCTGTAAGGAGCCTCCCTCTTCTTCCGTGGTTTTTCTGAAGACTCCTCCTTCCCACCCTCTCGCACTGTTTAAGTACTGTTTGCCATTTTTTATTCACTTCTCAAACTTGTGAATGCTTCTTTTTCTGTTGTTTGATGCTAGCACTTATTGTAAAGTGTAGGAACCCCTGTGTGGTTACCACTAAGTAATTATGCACTATATATGAATCTTTTGTTCCTTGTTGATTGAGTTTGTAGGTAAAATGTATTTTTCTACATTTATGGCTTATTGCTTAGTAAAATTTATTTCATAAAACCAACCTTTGTGATATTAGAATGTGTAGTGTTCACATGTTGCTCAGTTGTACTAACTGATAAATCATTTAAACCTCATCTTCATATGTATGAGTACTATCTTGTATTTGTGGTCAAGAGTGAGGTAAGCAAGCTTCAACAGGCCCTGAGAATGTCCCCTTGTATTCTTTCTTGGCTACAGAAAGCATGTCTGTCTGTTTCCTGTCAATTTCTTGAACTTGTCAGGTAATCTCTATAACAAAAGAAACCTTCACCCAGCAACCAGATCAAGCAACAGCAGGCAAATCAGCCAGCCAAACTCCCCAAATTTCAGGCACAAGTTCTTTTGAAAAACACACAAAAAATAAACAAGAAAAGATTAAACATTAGCATGTCAAGGACTTTTCCTTTTCCTTTATGGATTTGATCAGTATGGAGTCATAAATCAAAGAAAACAGACTTGGATTTGCATTCCCCAGGCAGGATGGATGCTGCCCGGAGATCACGTTGCAAACAGTGAAAGCACAGAGGCCTTCGATCTGTGCCTCAGTCCTGTGTATGGAATCAATCTTTCTTTAATTCTACAGTCTCCTCGGGCAATGTGACACAGGATGGGGTTTGCAGCTTCAGTGCCTTTCTTCGCCTTTTAAATCGCCACGATTCACAGATGGCTATTTAGTGGCCCTACAATGCTGCAACACATTGGCTTGCATTTTAGTCTTTAATTATTTGTTTCTTGGATAACGGGCAGAGTTTTCTGTATTTGTGTCAGCTGTTAGTGGTGAAATAGGCCGCTAGTTAACCTTTTCTTTATGAAGTCTAATTTAGTGTTCCCGTGGCTAGTTGCAAGCATTTATAGTGATCACCCAGTTTAATCTTTTGTATACTTTTTAGAAATGCCAAGAGCCTTACTAACCTGGAGCAGATTTATGATATAGTGATAATTTAGGTAGATGTTAGTCTTGAAGCTCTTATTTTGTGTGCAACTGATTATAAAAACATCTTACCCAAGTATTATTACACACATGATATCTATAACTAGGTCTTTGATAACTGTTATATAAAGTGTGTAAAATTTGTATGAATAAATTTTTATAAACAATGCAACTTCGTCTAATGTGTGGGGAAAAAGACATTCAGGAAGTAACTACTTTAAAATCTCTTAGAGTATTATATTTTCTTTAGCAACCAGAGGATTTTTCATGTCTGGAATATCTAATTATGTATTTCCATAAATTGTACTTTAATATCTACTTGATGGGTTACTGAATTTGACTGAAAATTTAAAGTAGCTACTTAGATGGAGACGCCTAAGAAGATATTAAGCTCATAAATAGGCAAAGATATTGGAACCTTTGTGGGATGCTGAATTTAGATTAATTTCCATCCCCTAGTGTGTAAATGCATTGCTAAGTATTCGGAAAGTTGCTATTCAGTGGTGGGAGATAGTTCTTGGGTATTAGTTACACTTCTAAAATAGCGATCTGATGTTGTTCTTTTATAAGTAACTCTGCAGATTAAATTGGTGTCCATAAAACTCTGTATAAAAATGACTTAACTTTGGAGGTTTAAAAATATGTTTAGAGGTCTACAGACAACTATCTCAGGTTAAAATACTTTGGGCAGAAGGAAAAAGAACATGAGTAAGCAAAGAGTTGCTTCCCTGGTGGCTCAATGATAAAGAACCTGCCTGCAGTGCAGGAGACTCAAGAGATATGGGTTCAATCCCTGGGTCCAGGAGATTCCCTGCAGAAGGAAATGGCAACCCACTCCAGTATTCTTGCCTGGAAAATTCCATGGACAGAAGAGCCTGATGTCCATGGGGTTGCAAAGAGTCAGACAAGATCGAGTGATTGAGCACAGACACACAAACAGTTCAATATCTTTAAAAGAAAATGTACTTTGAAGCCTAGGACAAAATGTGAAAAGTCATTTGTGGATTGTTTTATTAATCCTATTAACAAACTTTAAAGCAAAACCTTCATATGAAAGTTCCATAAATTTCGCCGTGGTGTTTATTTTGCAGCCCTTGCTATTTCTGGCTTAAAAATGTATTAAAAGTCACTTATCATGTCAAATACAATTTAATTTAAGTTTTCATCCTAAATATTAATGTATACAATGAATAAATCAATAAATATGTCACTGTAGTGTTAAAAGACCAGCAAAGATCTACAAGGATTCAAAAACTATCTTTAGAATTTAGCTTGGTATTTCAGGCCCAGAATCATATAAGGAGGAGCCTATGATCTAGAGATCTTATTTGTAGTGTATTTTAAAAAATGAATGGTACAATTCATATTTACATTGGATTTTATTGGATAAGGAGTTTTTCTTATTCATCTTTGAACCACTTCTGCTGCTCTTCCCCCATCTTCCAACCATGGAGATGCTTAGTATATACATATATATATGTAGTGTGCTAGTGTATTAAGTGTTAAGTGGAGGAATGAAGAAAAAGGTAATTTGGTTGAGGGCCAGTGACTTGTTGAGAAAATAGAAATAAGCCCCAGATTGGCTGACTTTGAGGCTTCCCTGCTGGCTCAGACAGTAAAGAATCTGCTTGCAATGCGGGAGACCTGGGTTCAATCCCTGGGTCAGGAAAGTCCCTTGGAGGAGGAAATGGCAACCCACTCCAGTATTCTTGCCTGGAAAATCCCATGAACAGAGGAGCCTGGTAGGCTACAGTCCATGGGGTCGCAAAAGTCAGACATGATTGAGCAACTAACACACATGGCTGACTTCAAGTAAAGTGAATGTACACAGCAACTTTCTGCATTATTTTATGTGGGAAAACTCAAAATGATGGCTTCTCCTTGGAGGAATTGGCATATTTAGGTACCCAAGAAGTCATCAGGTGTGCCCTCCTGCTCTTAGGGCTGGGGACATATTGATTCAATACAGTATATATTTACTGAACACGTAAAATGGACCAGACACACTGGTTGAGAAAGCCTAACATGTGGGAGTTAAGCTAGTATTTTTTGAAAGAATATTTTTCTGCAACAGAATCACCTGGGGAACTTGTTAATAATGCAGATTTCAGGGTTTCATTAGAATCAGTGGATCTGCATCTTAAATAAAAACCCTAAATTGATGGGCACTAAAGTTTGAGACTACCTAAATTAAGAATTTGGTGACATATGTAGGCACGTGTGTGTGCTGGGACTGGGTTTTTTTTCCTATTAATGAGCGACAGGTTATACTATCTGTTGTTTAGTTGCTAAGTTGTGTCTTCAACTGTTTGTGACCCTGTGGATTGTAGCCCACCAGGCTCCTCTGTTTTCCAGGCAAGAACACTAGAGTGGGTTTCCATTTCCTCCTCAGGGGATCTTCCCAACCCAGGAATGGAACCCACATGTCCCAAATTGGCAGGCGAGTTCTTTATCACTGAGCCACCAGGGAAGCCCTCATGCCCTCTTCACACAGTAATAAATATATCAGAAAGCTGTATTCTCCTAGGATGGACATTAGGTTCTTGGAAAAATGCAATATTTTCTTTAGGTCACTAAGTCCGTAGTTAGCATTATTTTACATTCTGGTTGGACCTTTCTATTAAAGGAGCTTCTGGAAGAAGTGTGATCCTGTAAATAGAGTCTAAATAATTCAGTCACGTGGCTGGGAGATTAATGAAATAATACAACATGTGTAGCTAGCTGGCAGTAACCTCGGGTCCAGAAGTCAACTTGCAACTGCATCATATCCACGTTTGGCTTGAATCTGGCTGTTTACATGATGATTTTACTTGGATGCCCCCTGTGACCTCACACTCCACTGAACTGTTTGCATGGTTATAAGACTGGAAATCAACTGCAAGTTTGAGCTCTTCTCTTCCACTGTAACCCTTCTTTGAAGAAGGGAGGTGCCTGCTCCTCTTGCTGCAGCCCACACCTCACCCCTGGCTTCCTACCTTGGTTTGTAACTGGTCACCCTTCCTCGGTCATTTCCCATGAAACAGGTAGCTTTAGCTTCTTCTCTTTCTCATTACCCTCTGATGTTCTGGGGCAGCCTGCCCTGTCCCAGGGTCCAGAGTTCCTCATACTCTGGACCCAACATGATCTTTCTTCTTTAGAAGCACAGGTTCTTATCAATCTTGGAAACTGGAATGCTTCCTTTCATCTCCCACAATTCCTCCATGGTTGGAATGCCCTTTCTCAACCTACCCAAACTAAATATTCTGTAAGGGCCAACTCACAACCTCCTTCTATAGGAATCTTCCTCAGCCTCTCTGAGCAGCCTTCTCTTCATTCTCATCACCATCCTTGCACTTTTTCCCCCTGTAACCCTTACTCTCTGCAGCACTAGTTCTAATCTTTAATTCCACGCTGCTCTGCCCTACTCCTGAACTGCTTTGTAAATGCGTGGCTTGTCTCCCCAGCTCGATGATATCCTGGAAGGCCTGGATGACAAATTGCACGTTAATGCCCAACACACTTCTGGGAACATAATGAATACCTCTTTTGAGTGATGGAAATAACCAGAGGACTTGCAGAATTCACCTTGACATTCCCCGCACTTAGTCTAATAGGATGGCCACAAAGCATATATAGGAAGTAAAATTAACTTGTTAATTAGGTGCTCATTGTAAATCAAACTAGATCTTCCTCCAGGAAAAGCTACATAGAAAAGAATGCCAAAGTAATTAGGCATGTTTCTGCCATAGGCCTCCCTGATGACTCAGTGGTAAAGAATCTGCCTCCAATCCAGGAGTCACAGGAGATGCGGGTTTGATCCGTGGGTTGGGAAGATCCCCTGCAGAAGGAAGTGGCAACCCACTCCAGTATAAAATGAACTTCAAATTCGTATGTAGGCAAATGGCTGCGATACACTCAAGCTACCTACCAGGCCTTAATTTTTTCATCCTGATAAAGAAGAACTGTATTTCCAAATTAGAATTCACCTTATGTCTCAGGAAAATCATACTTTTTCCAAGAATGAAGAAAAAGGGATTTCTTGAGACACAGACTGGGGCCTGGACTGCCCTCAAAGTGATACTTAGCAGTGTAGTTATCTGCAGCTGCCAAAGAAACTTCTCAAAAGATGTTTCTTCATCTATAGAGATCTGACTTGGAACGTTAGTTCATAGACAGAAAAAGGGACATAATAAAAGATATTTTTTAACAGCAGTGGAACATCATCTAGGTGATATCATCTGGTCTAAGTTCATTTTCTTCTAGGTGTAACTTTGCCATGTATTACAGAAGCCTAATTCAGGGAGGAGGATCACCTATAAACCTAAAAGAAAATAGGCAACGTGGTGTGCACCTGCGCACATCTGTCCTCTCCTTGTTCACTACCTGGATTTGCTCTTGACACACATCCCTCATGCAGGACTTGCCTTTTACAGAATGCTAACTCCACTTCTGGCTTCCCTGGTGGCTCAGCGGTAAAGAGCCCGCCTGCCAATGCAGGAGACATGGGTTCGATCCCTGGGTTGGGAAGATCCCCTGAAGAAGGAAATGGCAACCCACTCCAGTATTCTTGCCTGGAGATTCCCATGAACAGAGGATCCTGGAAGGCTACAGTCCATGGAGTTGCAAAGAGTCAAACACGACTTGGTGACTAGACAACAAAAACTCCACTTCTAGGTATAAGGTCCCCTGACCACAGTTCAGGGCTTAACATGTGACCCATTTCAGGACAGTGGGATTAGAGATTTTTTTTTTAATTTTTTGCTGGAAGCTTCTAGGAAGGAAACTCTTTCCTTCTGAATGGCATGGTGTGTAATTTAATACAGCATTTAAGAAGCCAGCCTTGCAACCGAACCAACACCATGAAAGACAGAAGTGACAAGAAGTAACACGTCCTTGAAAACACTAGCAAGCCCTTGAATCAAACCAACCCTGAAGCCCGAATTGAACGTTCCTGTTAAATCAGCTCATAAATTCCCTGCATCGTTTAAGTCAGTTTTGTTTGTTGTTTGTAGTATCAGTTATGTGTTGCAAGGCATGAGAGTCTGACTCATGCTGGCTGGGCATCTTTTCTTCAAAACCAGGTGAGTGATAAAACTAGTCTGCAGAAGTTCCAACCAGTAGGAGGCATTAGAGCTTCCATTGCCTGAGTGTTCCAAAGACTACACTCTGCTAAAAATTTAGCATTTAAATACTGTAAAACTTGTAGAACTGAACCCTCGTAACTGCTTTTAACTATAGTAAGAAATATCCTGGGAGGAGTCCTCGCCATCCTTTTCTGTTAACCCTGCTAGTTCTCTGAACCACTAGCATCTTGTGTGTGTGTGTGTGTGCGCGCGCGCTAAGTCACTTCATTCATGTCCGACTCTTTTGTGACTCCGTGGACTGTAGCCCACCAGGCTCCTCTGTCCATGGGATTCTCCAGGCAAGAATACTGGAGTGGGTTGTCACTTCCTTCTCCAGGGGATCTTCCCAACCCAGGGATTGAACCCAGTTTCTCTTATGTCTCCTGCATTGACAGGTGGGTTCTTTACCACCAGTGCCACCTGGGAAGCCCACTAGCATCTTAGAACTGCTCTGCTGTGAAACTTTTTTTGAATCTCTGCCTTTCCTTGTACCTGTGAAACTTGTGATAAAGCTCAGTGGAGAGTAACTCTGGAAGACAGTTTGACTGTTCTTTTTTTTTTTTTTTTAACAAGTAAACATACTCGAACCATAAAATTCAGCAATCAGGCTCCTTGAAATTTGTCCAAAGGAGTTAAAAATGTATGCCCACACCAAAATCTGGACATATATGTTTAGAGAAGCTTAATTCATAATTGCCAAAATGAGCAACTGAGATCTTTCAGTAGGTGAATAGGTAAAAAAATGGTAGTACATACAGACAATGGAATATTATTCACTATCAAAAAGAAATGAGCTATCAAGATGAAAAGACATGAAGGAATGTTAAATGCATAGTACTAAGTGAAAGTACTAAGTCCCTGGTGGCTCAGTGGTAAAGAATCCACCTGCCAGTGCAGGAGATATGGGTTAGATCTCTGAGTTGGGAAGATCTCCTGGAGAAGGAAATGGCAACCCACTCCAATATTCTTGCCTAGAGAATTCCATGGACAGAGGAGCTTGGTGGGCTACAGTCCATGGGGTTGCAGAGTCGGATATGACTTAGCAACGGAGCACGGCTGCAAGTGAAAGAAGCCATCTGAAATGGCTACATACTATAGGATTACAACTATATGCCATCTGGAAGGGGCAGAACTATGGAGACAGTAAAAAGATCAGCAGTTGTCAGGGTTAGGAGGGGAAGACAAGAGATGAATAGGCTGAGCACAGGGGATTTTTTGGGCATTGAAGAGATTCTATATTATAATAAATATCCACTAGTATAATACCAATGTCCATATCCGATGTCACTGTATTTTGGTCCAGATTCACATAATGCACAACAAGAGTGACTCCTAAGGTAAACTGTGGTCTTTGGGTGTATCAGTGTAGATTCATTGGTGAAAAAAAAAAAAGTACTGATTTGGTGAACCATGTTGACAATGGTAGAGGCTGTGCATGTGTAGAGGTAGGAGGTATATGAGAAATCTCTAACTTTCTGTTAATTTTGTTGTAAACCTAAAACTGCTCTAAGAAGTTTTTTTTTTTTTTTTTAAAGTCGAAACTCAATGGAGTCTCAATCTAGTCTTCTGATGCCTTGTGCTTCATTTCCCCAGGCTACCAGCCTCTTTCTCTCTTCGCTATTTCCTCACTCATCTCGGATCAGTTTAATGACCCTGCTAGGCCTCTAAATGCTTCCCTGACTATTTTCACCACTCACCTTATTAACTTTTCTCAAACTTAGATCAACTGATCCCAGTTGCTGAGGGCTCTTGGAAAAATCTTGGCTGCTTTGCTCCAGCTCAAGTATAAATGTATGATTTCCTATATCTGTTAGATGTATAATGCATTCACTATTTTTTTTTTTTGCCTCAGGGCATGTGGGATATTGGTTCCCCCATCAGGGATTGAACCTGAGCCCTCCCTCCCCCACATTGGAATCGTGGAGTTGTAACCACTGGACGGCCAGGGAAATCCCTTATGCACTCACTTATAATCAGTTCTCTTTCCTTTTCCTAAAGTCGTTCTCAAGATCCCCAGCCCATCTGCCCTTGAACTTCATTGTTGCCTTTGCCCATTTCCTGAAAACAAAAACAAAAAACTCCCTCCATTTCTTTCCCTCTATTTCTGCATGTTTTTTTCATTTCAAATTTCCATCTCAATTCCTTGTTGTCTTTATTTCTTCTAAAACTGTATTGAAATATCTTCATATTATCCCATGTTTTCCAAAACCAGTATCTTTGTGGTCTCTTCCCAGGTGGCACTAGTGGTAAAGAACCTGCCTGCCAATCCAGGAGATATAAGAGACATGGGTTCGATCCCTGGGTTGGGAAGATCCCCTGAAATAGGAAATGGCATCCCACTCCAGTATTCCTGTCTGAAGAATTCCATGGACAGAGGAGCCTGTTTGACTATAGTCCATGGGGTTGAAAAGAGTTGGACACGACTGAGCGACTGAGCATGCATGCACCCTATGTTACATCTTTATAGCATCTCCTTCATTCCTAAAACTTTTTTTTCTCCTGGTTCCAGGGATTTGACTCTACCGTTTTTTTTTTTTTTCCACCATCTGCTTCTTTTTCCAATCTTGCACATTGCCTCCTCTTCCTTCTTAAATGTGGATTGTCTCGAGTTCTGACCTTGCCTTTCTCCTGGGGCTATACCTTTACTTTGCTGCTAAGTCGCTTCAGTCGTGTCCGACTCTGTGCGACCCCACAGATGGCAGCCCACCAGGCTCTGCCGTCCCTGGGATTCTCCAGGCAAGAACACTGGAGTGGGTTGCCATTTCCTTCTCCAATGCATGAAAGTGAAAAGTGAAAGTGAAGCCGCTCAGTCGTGTCTGACTCTCAGCGACCCCATGGACTGCAGCCTACCAAGCTCCTCTGTTCATGGGATTTTCCAGGCAAGAGTACTGGAGTGGGGTGCCATTGCCTTCTCCAAGTCATCTCATTTATGACGGTCTGGTGCAGTCCTTGTCAGAGTCTGAATGTCCAGCTGACATAGTCACTTGGATTTCCGAGCTCCCCAGGCACCCCAAGCTCAATATGAAATCATTACCTGCATTTATTCCTTCTCTCTGCTTGTGGCATTATTATCCATCACGTTACCCAATGTAAATACTTCAGAGTATTCTCCCTTCCGTTTCCTCCTCCTTGAAGTGAAAGTCACTCAGTCGTGTCTGACTCTTTGCGATCCCATGGAATAGTCCATTGAATTCTCCAGGCCAGAATACTGGAGTGGGTAGTTGTTCCCTTCTCCAGGGGATCTTCCCAACTCAGGGATCAAACCCAGGAATCCCGCATTGCTGGTAGATTCTTCACCAGCTGAGCCACCAGGGAAGCCCTTCCTCCTCCTTATTCTATTTATTTAATCAGCCACTAAATCTTAACAGATTTTCCAATCCTATCTTCTACGCAACTCCATATTCACATAATCTTTTGCTGTTTTTGCAACAGCCTCCTAACACTTTGGCTCTGCCTTTCTAAAACAAAAAATTATCTAATTATGCAGCATTCGGGATCTTTGATCTTCATTGCAGCATGTGGGATCTAGTTCCCTGACTAGGGATCAAACTGGGCTTCTTGCATTGGGAACATGGAGTCTTAGCCACTGGACCGCCAAGGAAGTCCCTGGCTCCACTGACTTCTTCCTAGTCATTCTCCTCTACCTCCAGAAAGAGCTATCTAAAATAAAATTCTGGGGACTTCCCTGGTGGTCAAGTGGTTAAGACTTGACACTTCCACTGCAGGGGGCGTGAGTTCCATCCCTGGTCAGGGAACTAAGATCCCACATGCCACATGGCATGGCCAGAAAAATAATTCTGGTCATCTTACCTCCTTATATTGGCTTGAAGAATATTTATGATTTTTTCTGGCCTATTGGATGGAGTCCAAAGTCTTTAGCATGACTTTAGTAATTTCCCTCTAACCTTCCTTTTTCTTTGCACCTATCACCCTATGTCTGTGGCACCTTCTCTCTAGAATGCTCTTCTGTCCTTTTTATCCCCTGTGAAATGCTACTCATCTTTCAAGGAAGGACCAGCTCCCTTCTCTGTTTCCCTGCTGGGTTTCTTCATATTAGTAGATGTGTGTACGTGTCTTTAGCTGATAGGATGAGAACCTAAGGACCATGATTATTCAACTTCCAAGGCTTAGGGCCTATAGTTTCTGGAACATAATGGACACTTAGTCACTGCATGTTGAATTGAAATTAATTCCATGGAGGTGAATGATTATTTTCCATAGAGACACTATGAAAAAAAATTAAGGTATAACATGAAGTAATTTGGTTTTTTTATTAGGAAGGATTTGGATAGCCACAAATACTTTTTGAATGACTGAGTCAAAGCATGTATGCGTGCTAAGTCGCTTCAGTTGTGTCTGACTCTTTGCCACCCATGTACTGTAGCCCACCAAGCCCCTCTGTCCATGGGATTTTCCAGGCAAAAATATTGGAATGGGTTGCTATTTCCTCCTTCAGGGGATCTTCCTGACCCAGGGATTGAACCTGCTTCTCTTACATCTCCTGCATTGGCAGGCAGATTCTTTGCCACCAGCACCACCTGGGAAGCCTGAGCCAAAGCATACTTCTTCGAGTATCCAGTGTTGGTGTGCCGAGGTTGTCTGAGTTCTTTGGGATTGTTTCTCTCTCTGTTTTTCTTATTCTCTTCTCCCCTTAGCAGGTGATACATCTTATGGCCTCAGGTGACAGATGGGAACAGCAACACAGAACTTGCACACAGAACTTTGGGTGCTCCCAAGGTGTCTATTGATTTAATGAATTTGTTTTCTGAGAAAACATAGGCCACCAAGTTAGAGCCCAAATTCCTCAGAGTTGCTCAAAAGCCCCAATATATTTGACCTTGTGCCTTGACTTGTGTATTTCCAAAACTTAAACTTTGATGAGAAATTTAAATTCAAAAAAAAAGGGAAGGCATTCAAACAATGGACACGAGACTTTTTTGAGTGGTTGGGTGTTTTCCAGCTTGCTGATGAATGCAGATGTTCTTGGATGAGCCCCTGCTAAGATCTCTTCTGGCTCCCCCACTCTGAGTGTAAATAGGGAGAGTCAGGGAGAGGCCGTCTGACTCCTTTAGTGTCACATACTTGCCTGTGGAAGCCAGATGCTTCGTCCTACAGTGAGCTGGGGAAACAAATGATGCTTTTAGCATTAATTAGATGGAAGCTATCTTGGGACTGTGATTTTGCAGGGACCCATTTTGCTCAGATAACTTTCATCATTATGTAAGGAGCTGATGATCCCATTTGCAGATTCCATCTTCTGATCATGAGATTATTTATTCTGCTTCAGTTAGTGAGAGGGAAGGAAAAGAAACAAAAATGTGAACCCATTCAATCTGCTGATGGCTAGGCATCTTGGTGAAAAAGGATACTGAAGCTGCCAAAGCGAGTCCTCTGTTTTCCATAAATCTAATCAGTGCATGTTTTCCTCTAGGATCATCAGTAATGGAGAGAGGATCCTGTCTCTTCTTACTTGGATCTTTGTTTGAGATGTATTAAAGAAGAATTCCCTTTCTTAAAAAAAATTGCTTGAAGTTGACATTTGGTCTCTTATTTTAATATTAATATTATTAAATATAATTTAATATTTAAGACAATTATTTATTATTTAATATTTTTATTATTTTGGATGTGCTAAAATAACTGCAACTCTTTATAATTGCATCCCATTGCAGTGCATGGGCTTTCTTTTGTGGAACACGGGCTTAGTAGCTCTGTGGCATGTGTAATCTTAATTTACCAGCCAGGGATTGAACCCATGTCCCTGCATTGGAAGGCAGGTTCTCAACCACCGGACTGCCAGGGAAGTCTCAACAACTAGTTTATGTTAAGGAGTAGCTTATGTCAGGATTTCCTTTCTTTTTCATGGCTGAATAATATTTCATTGTATGTATACACCACATTTTCTTTTTCCATGTATCTGTTAATGAATATTTAGATTGTTCCAATCTTTTGGCTATTTTGAATAATGTTGCAGTGAACATGGGAGTGCAGATCTCTCTTATCTTCACTGTGTTTTTTAAATTTATTATTTTAAAAATTTATTTATTTGGCTACACCAGTCTTAGTTGTGGCATGTAGGATCTAGTTCCCCAACAGGGATGGAACCCAGGTCCCCTGTATTGGGAGCATGGAGTCTTAGCCTTTGGTCCACCAGGGAGTTCTCTTCATTGTTTTAATTGGTCTTTGCAATCCCATGGACTATATAGCCTGCCAAGCTCCTCTGTCCGTGGAATTCTCCAGGCAAGAATACTGAGTGGGTTGCTATTTCCTCCTCCAGGGATATTCCTGACCCAGGGATCGAACCCAGGTCTCTTGCATTGAAGGCAGATTCTTTACTGTCTGAGCCACCAGGGAAGCCCTTAATTGGACTAAATACCACGAATAAATAATAGTACATTCTTTTGGACTAGATAGTGTTTAACTCTTAAATGAATAAAAGAATAATTTTACTGTTTTTTTTCAGTCAGTTTTCTATTGAGAGGATCATCTCAGGATACCCAGCTGGCAATGCAGGCATTGAACTAACATTCGAAGGGACTAAACCCATTCCGGGAGAATATGAGATGACCCAGGCCGCACGCTGGATGCTCTGTGAGGGTCAGCGGCACACAGTGCTGCCTCCCTGACGTCCATGTGGCTGTCTTCCATCAGCGGAGTAAAGAGGAGTACCACTCCGGACAGGACACTCTGAGCCTGAGTACATATTTGCCAGCAGGGCCTCTGTCCTTCCAGGCAGAGAGGCCTGGGGCATCCAGCTTTGAGGGCCTTGCTATTGATAGGCCTGACTTTCATGTGCAAGCAATGCCTCTAGCAGCATCTGCAGGCTCTTCGTTGATTCTGGAAGCTGTTTCTTGTTTGCCTAAATCTTGGTTGTGGGGGGTTTAGTTCTCATTCTTGATTAGAGTGTTTCTGGGGCTTTTACTTATACAATCTTGTTTTGCTTCAGGGAGAAAAATGGGAAAGTTTAGGTTGCTGCAGCTTCCCTTTGTGAGGAGAAAATAGCTTGGTGTAATATGCAGGTGCAAAGGGAAAACAAGCGAGAAGGCAGGCTGAGTGACTGCTGACCCTGCCATGATAAATTTCCTAACAGGTTCCAGGTAATTCTGGCTTTCTCAGCTTCAGCCTCTTTGCTGATCAAACCTGGGATCTGGGAAATCAGGACAAGTCTTCCCTTTGTACAGACAGATCTAGGTGTAGAAGTCACCCACACAAGTTCCTGGGCTATTTGTACCTACTGAGGTTTCATTGAGCAGTTACATATTCCACGAATTCCTTCTTTCCCATTCGGTTGCCAGATTCAGCCTCCCTTTTGTTCTGAAATTCTGTGACTCTCCAGTCATCTGTGACAGTTATTGTTGTTGTTTAATTGCTTGGCTGTGTGCGACTCTTTGTGACCCCACGGACTGTAGCCTGCCAGACTCCTCTGTCTGTGGGATTTCCCAGACAAGAATCATAGAGTGGGTAGCCATTCCCTTCTCCAGGGGATCTTTCCAACCCAGGGATCAAACCCATGTCTCCTGCACTGGCAGGCAGATTCTTTACCATGGAGCCACCAGGGAAGCCCTCCGCCTGTGACAGAGAGAAGTGGTTATCTTCCTTTTATTGTGAGCTGCCCCGATCTCTCCTCGGACATGAGTTTGAGTAAGCTCTGGGAGTCGGTGATGGACAGCGAAGCCTGGCTCACTGCAGTCCATGGGGTTGCAAAGAGTCGGACATGACTGAACAACTGAACTGAACTGATCTCTCCTCTCTGGTAGTCCTGCTCTGGAAGGGTTAGGGTAGGGGTATACAATAACAAGACCACTCAACAGGCCACAGGGGCACAGCTGAAGAGGGCAGGGCACCAGGAGAGCCACAGCAAATGGAGCCCACGTTGAATGAATCGACAAAGTGGTGCTGTTACTGGTGATATTTGGGCAAGGACATGACCCCTGCTTTTATTGTGTGATTTTCTTTCTGGAGCTTGGATACCAACCTTTTATTGGTTTGTTCCTGAGAGTATTACAACCAGAGCACTGTGTTTTTGTCTTCATGTCTAAAGGTTCATGTGGTAAAATTGGAAAGGGACCACAGATGAGCCATGGAATTGATTAAAGGCATGAAAAATAGGGCTGTCAAAGGAGATGTGTTTATTTTATGGGAGATGAAATACTGAAGGGATTCTTGTTTTTGTTGATTTTTAGTTGCTCAGTTGTGTCCAACTCTTTTTGACCCCATGGACTGTAGACCATCAGACTCCTCTGTCCACAGGGTTCTCCAGGCAAGAATCCTGGAGTGGGTTGCCATGCCCTCCTCAGGGGATCTTGCAAACCCGGGGATCCAACCCTCATCTCCTGCACTGGCAGGGGATTCTTTACTGCTGAGCCACCTGGAAAGACCAAAGGGATTCTTAGTAGTCATTAAAACATTAAATATGTTAGTTAAATGGCATAGATCTCTTCCAGATGAGACCTAAGAAAACAAGTAGAACTATTTAACTTAGATATAAAACAGCACATTTTTTAAAGAAAAGATGACTGAACATGGGAATGGGTCTCTTAAGGAAAATTGAAGAATGCTTCTTTTTCACTATTTACATGCAGACTAGATGACCACTTGGCCTGGATAGTTGAGGATTGGGACTGCACCCTGGAGGCCTCTCCTAGAACTTGTATTTTGTGGTCTCAGATTTCCCTTTAAGCCACAGAAAGATTTTTTAAAAAAATCTTTAGGTCATGCCACATGGCATTTGGGATCTTAGTTTCTTAATCAAGGGTTAGACTCATGCCCTCTGCAATGGCAGTGTGGAGTTTTAACCACTGGACTGCCAGGAAAGTCCAAAATTGCTCCACTTATCTTTTTTTTTAGTTTCTTATAAGAATTATATTTATATATCTATATATCTAAATATATACATATAGGGATACAGTTTTTGGATATAAGATATATAATTTTTAGATACAAGTTTTTCCAGCAATGTGTGCATGTGTGATCAGTTGTGTCTGACTCTTTGTGACCCCATGGATTGTAGTCTGCCTGGCTCCTCAGTCCATGGGATTTTCCAGGAAAGAATGCTGGAGTGGGTTGCCATTTCCTTCTCTAACCTTTTTTTAAAAAAAATTCATTTATTTGACTGTTCCGGTTCTTAGTTTTGACATGCAGGATCTTTAGTGTGGCATTCGAACTCTTAGTTGCATCATGTGGGATCTAGTTCCCTGACCAAGGTTGGAACCTGGGCCCCCTACATTGGCAGCTCAGAGTCTTACCCACGGGACCACCAAGGAAGTCCCGGAAGATGTTAGTAGCATACTGTCCTGGATTAGGAGGTCAGGGATACCTTCCTTATCTGTCTGAATATTTGCCTCCCTCTTACGTTTCTCCTTTAGCCATTTACCCCATGTTTTAGGGTAAACTGGCTCCCCTGATAAGAGTGGCCTGTAGACTATTGCTAGGCAGTGTGGGTTGGTTCTGGCCACAGTAGACAGAAACCCAGTGGTGGAGTCTGACCACCTCTGCATGTGTTGGAGGGGCACAGTCACTATGTGGCCTGACACAGGTAGGCAGGAAGATCTATCAAGAAGATTTGCTGGACTTTGCAGATCATGGTTAGCAGCCATGGTCCAACTATGTACCAGGAGAGTGAACTTGGGTAAGCTATTCAATTTTTGAATCTCACGTTCTTCCTCTATGAAATGAGGATGAAAATAACAATACCTAATTCACTGGGTTTTTATGAGATTCAAATGTGATAAGACAGTTCTCTGTAAACTGTAAATTCCTCTGCAGTGGTCACTGGCCTGAGCTTGCCTTTGGCTTATACTTATTGGTTTCTGGTGTCCCTGTTAGTTTCCTCTGCTACTTGCCCCTCATGCCTAGACCCCATGTGGCTGCTGGACTGTCCAGGTTCCTGACTTCCTCTTCCCAAGCAAGATTCAGGGCTTCTCAGTCTCCTTGTCTGTAGCCTACCTCTTCTTCATTCTTTCAGAATCTTAATCTCAAATGGGTGACTGTAAATTGGTGGTAATGGGCTGATCAGACAAACTAAACCCTCCAATCACTCAGATTTTAAATGGGCATCCATGTGACCAGGTGACAGTGTCCTGACACAGGTTAAATGCATGAGCTCTTTAGGAAGGCCCTTAAAGAATCGGGCTAGTGCTGGCTGGCACCTCAGGCTTCTCTGAGAAGCCTGTGGGGGAGTATTTCTGGTAGACAGAATCCCTAAGACCCACTGTGTGGCAGCTGCCTGCCTGGCTCAGTGCAAATGGCAATGCCGAGGACGGGGAAGGGCAGGTCTTCCTTCCTTCCCCGCCACACACACCCTCACTCAGACACAGCCTCTCTAAAGAGAACAGTCATTCATCGATGTTAGGCTGGGGGCAATTTGGAGAGTTAAATTCTGAACATTTGTCAGTAAAATAATGCTGCCTCTTAAAATAGCTGAAGGATGTTTCTGTGCAAGGTGCTTTCTGTGGATATTTGCATATATATTAATGTATTTATATACCTAAAACCTATCTCTATGTAAAAGGTGTATCTTTAGCTACACTATGTATAAAAACACATATTGAAGCACATGCCCAAATATAAGTCATGAACCAAAAATGATTGAACTCACATCAGTTACAATATTTATGTCCTGAGGATGGCTAAACTTAGCTACAACATCTAATTTGCAGTGACGTCTTTCTTTAACAAGTTTTATAAGAGGGATGATTTAAGTCAAGGAAGAGCAGTGACTCATTCACATGGTGGGCCAGTGGCTGAGCTAAGTTTAGAATAGAAGGAATGCTAGATCTTCTGGGGCTTAGAGTTTTTCTGTGAAGTCATTTTGCTCTTCCACACTGGTTTTTATCATTCATTAGGTAAAACCAAGGACTTGTAATGCAGTAGCAAAATTCTTGTTTTTCTTATTTAATTAGTTCACTTTGTGTAGTTCACTGTTTTAGGCTCTATTTTGGGTCACCATTCAAATAGCTTGAGCTTAGTTTGGTTGTTTTGCAATTCATGGTGCAAGATGTTACCAAGTTGATTTTTACCTTTAAATTATGACAAAGCTAAAGGGCTCCAGCAATTAGATATGGAAATTAGAGACAATTGAGGAGAGTAGGAAATGCTTTTGCTCCAAAGAGAAAAATCAAAGATCTGAATAATACATTGTTCAACATTCATTCAAAACACTTGAGCTAAGTTCTAGGGCCATAAGGGAGAGAAATTACCCTCAAGGAGCTCATATTATTTTGGGAGGAAGATGGAAGTGCAAAGTAATTGTGATGCAGGGAGAGAAATATATTACTAGGAGAGGTGTAGTTAACAGCATTACCGTGGGAACTACAGGGAGGGACTGAGAAGTTAGAGAGCTGTGGAGGCTGAGATATAGAAGGCATTGGGGAGGAGCATGTCTGGGCCTTGTAAAGGTCCAGGTAGGGATGAGGAGTCACTGACTGACTCATGTAATGGCTAGGAAACTTCATGTGTGTGTGCAGCAGCAAGGCCTAAGTGTTAGTTGCTCAGTCCTGTCCGGGTCTTTTGTGAACCTATGGACTGGGGCCCACCAGGCTCCTCTGTCCATGGACTTCTCCAGGCGAGAATACTGGAGTGGGTTGCCATGTCCTTCTCCAGGGGATCTTCTCAACCCAGGGATTGAACGCTTGTCACCTGCATTGTGGGCAGGTTCTTTACCATCTGAACCACCAGGGAAGCCCCTATTTAGAGCTATGTAAGTGCAGAAAGATTGCCTCCAACTGGATTTGCTCCACGGGAGCCTTGGCAGATGTTCCAGAGGGAGGGAGTCTGGAGAGCATGACCTTTTAAGAGTCTTTAAATAAATGCCTCTCTGATCCTTGCGAGCTTGCTCAGTCACTCAGTCTCCTTTGACACTTTGTGGCCCCATAGAGGAGCCCACCAGGCTCCTCTCTTAGTATATTTACACATACATACATATATATTTATATGCACACATAAAGCACACATGGATATGTATATCCATATATGTAAATATGTGGACTTCCCCGGTGGCTCACTGATAAAGAATCTGCCTGCATTGCAGGAGATGCAGGAGATATGGGTTCGATCCCTTGTTTGGGACAATCCCCTGGAGGAGGGCATGGAAACTCACTCCAGTATTCTTGCTGGGAAAATCCCATGAACAGAGGAACTTGGCAGGCTATGGTCCATGGGATTGCAAAGAGTTGGACATGGCTGAATTGACTGAGCACACATATGTAAATATATGTTATATATATCCATATACCCATTGTGGGAGAGCTGGAAATGTATAACACTAGAGAGAAAAAAATTGGGCTAGATGATCTCTAAACTCTGAATGCTATGACTGTATCCAAATTTTATATCCAAGACCATATGGCAAAAGACACGATGACGGAGGCTGGTCTCAAAAATAATTTCTAACTAAAGCTGCCTTACCTTTTAGTCTTAAATAAAAACCTAGGTTAATTTTTATTATTATTTTGGCCTTGAGGCTTGTGTGATCCTAGTTCTCTGCCCAGGGACTGAACCTGTGTCCCCTGCAGTGGAAGTAACCTCTGGACCACTAGAGAAGTCCTCCTAGGTGAGTTCTCACTTAACTGAATGCCACTGTGAAACGGTGGACACCACTGTTGCATGTCTACAAGTTGTATCCACAATTAAGCTCGAAAGGTAAAGAGATTCTCTTGGATAGAATTCCATTACACATTCAGATGATGAATAATTCACTCCTACTTAATTGTACTTCCCTTAAAATGTTACAGTTTCTTTGTAGTTTTGAGCACCTAAAAGGCCTTCTTTGTTCTGGTACATTCTAAATTTTGTTTAAGAAACATTTCATTCTGAAACAAGCAATGGTGGAGAGTCTGAGGACTCTAACTCAGGAGTGATTGCTGCCCAGAAGGCGCATCTTGTTCCAAAGTGCATCGCCGTGTTTACACTTCTCAACTCTAATAGTCCTCCATCTTTCCTACTGAGGGACACAATGCCTACTGCTACTCAAATTCTCGGAATACTAAAGCTTGCGTGTCAAGCCTTGCTGAGACAGAAACGTTTCTCACCCAAGTGTTTACTTCTAATGGTGCTTCTGAAGCAAGTACTTGGACCATTAATACTTGCCTGTCTTAGGTTAGTCCCCTAGAAGCAGATCCTGAGAAGAGAATTCTCCAGAAAGAAATTTATTGATTAGGAAGTGTCTCCTGGTAGGGGACACTTCTTGAGAAGTGTGACTGGGAAGGGGAAGAGATCAGTGTAGCCTGAAACCAAGTCCTAGGAAGAGGAGCACACCCTCGAGTCGTCTCCCCCAAGTTGCAGAGAAGCAGGGTTTTATGATGTGCACCTGGGGTCACACCTGGATAAGACTCCCCAGGGGACACACATTTGGGTTCAGACAGCGAGAGAGAGGCACCCAGAAAAGAGGCACAGGTGCTCGTGGTTGGGAGTGAATGTGCACTGGGAGCCAGTGAGCATGAAAATGGTGGAGGGGTTCAAGGACGCGTGGAATCTTGTTCTGTGTCCTGAGAACTTGTCTCCGTGACCAGGGAGAACATTCTCTCTAGTTTCTGCCAGCCAAAAGGGGCAAATAGCACCATGCATTTGGTGGCCAGTTGAACAGATTGGGATTCTGAGACATGAAGTCACAAGCAGTGTTCTGGTTGTCCAGCTCTCAGGAATTCAGCACAAGGGTGCACTGCCTATGACAGACTTTTGTTGTTTCAGCTTTAATTGTCTTGCTAGCGCTGGGAACGTCCATTCCACTAGTACCTGCCTGGTACATATTAGGGTCTATGATTGAGGGCATTTCACATTCTCCTGAGAAACTGGAGACACCCTTTTCACTGAAGTTTTCTTACTGCCTGTAGCAAGGAAGATCTTTGCTTTCACAGGCTATAGGAATGAACTTTCTGAATCCGGTGAGGACTGCATCTTTCATATTCTCCTTTGGGATGCCTCTTGTGTCCATGAGTATGTGTGCATGCTCAGTTGTTTCCAATTCTTTGGGACCACACGGACTGCAGCATGCCAGGCTTCCCTGTCCTTCACTGTCTCCTGGAGTTTGCTCAAACTCATGTCTACTGAGTCGGTGATGCCATCCAACCATCTCATCCTCTGTCGTCCCCTTCTCCTCCTGCCCTCAATCTTTCCTAGCGTCAGGGTCTTTTCCAATGATGGGTTGCCATTTCCTTCTCCAGGGGGTCTTCCCCACCCAGGGATCAAACCTGCATCTCCTGCATTGGCAGGTGGATTCTTTACCACTGAGCTACTTGGGAAGCCCCCTTGTGTCCATAGTTAAGCCATAAAAAAGCTTATTGGTTTGAGTCATTATTGAGATTAATATAAGATCCTACTCACCAAGGGCCAAAGGATCATTTCAATTGGAAAAATTCTTGTATTTAAAAAACTATTTTAAACACAAGCTCTCATTCTAAGGGGCTTCCCTTGTGTCTCAGCTGGTAAAGAATCCGCCTGCAACACGGGAGACCTGGGTTTGATCCCTGGCTTGGGAAGATACCCTGGAGAACGGAAAGGCTACCCACTCCTGTATTCTGGCCTGGAGAATTCCAAGGACTGTATAGTTCATGGGGTTGCAAAGAGCTGGACACAACTGAGTGACTTTCACTTCACTTTACTTCTCATCCTGAATAATTGTTTTATTGGTGCTGTCAACTATTAATACAAATTGGCACTTGCCATCTACCTCTACAGGGCTGAAATCATGTGCCCTCCTGGAGAAAATCCCCCTTAGAGGAAATAGATGACCAGAAATTCTCCCAGGCTTTCCTGAAAATTACCAGGAAATGGCTCGACCGGAGGCTGATATTGAGGGGCTGATCGGGATATTGGTGGAGGCTTTCCCTTCCAAGGTGCGTTGGTCTAAGTTTAAATTGGGCACTCAGGAGGGAAGAGAGCATGAAAGGCCTTTGTTGAACACTTTATGCAGAGTTTATAAAAAAAAACCCTGAAGCTCTAGAACATGAAGAATCTTTTACCTTTTGCTTCAGTAGGAACATTTCCCCCTGATATAAAAAGACAAATTCAGAATAGTCTGGCAGTAGACTCATCAACCTCTAAGCATTACAATGAAAGCACTGCTCAATTTGAAGACAGTCTGAAGGAATGCAACAGAAAAAAAGGAGTTAAATAATTTTTGTGTTGTGATTTGAAACTGTAGAAAGACAAAAAAGTATAACTCTAAGATCAACTAAAGCCCACTCAAATCCTTTCCTATTTGCCTTTAGGCATTTGCAGATATTGTAAGAAAAAAAAAATCAGGACATTGGAAGTATAATAACGTTTAAGAAAAAGAAAGAAAAGTTTAAATAGCAATTATCCTAGGCTTCTTACGATTGACAAATCAGCTCCAAACTTCTGAGGAAAAATTTACACTCTTTCCATGTCCCTTGAACATATAAATCTTATTATGTCTTTGAAATGTAAATACTCTAGGAGATAACTAAAACAATGCTTGCACATGCTTAAAACTGAGGGGGAAAAGTAGGGAAAAGAAGTTTTCTAACAGACAAACTGTTATACAAGCTCTCTGCTTAAACTGTAATCCACAGCCTCCATTAGATTACTTGTCAAGGGTAAATACAAGTTTTCAAAATCTTCTTCATAAATAATAAAAAGCTAATGAGTTTCATATTGTTGTACCCAGTTTGGGCTTCCCAGGTGGCACTAGTAAAGACTCACCTGCCAGTGCAGGAGACATGAGAGATGCGGGTTTGATCTCTGGGTTGGGTAGATCCCCTGGAGGAGGGAATGGTAACTCACTCTAGTATTCTTGTTTGGAGAATCCCCATGGACAGGGGAGTCTGGCAGGCTACAGTCCATATGGTAGAAAAGAGTCAGACATGACTGAAGTTACTTAGCATGCACACACATACCTGATTCACAGGTAAAATTTTGGAACAGAAGCTATAGGGTCTAGGGACTTCCCTGGCAGTCCAGTGGTTAAAACTTTGCCTTCCAATACAGAGGGTGCAGGTTCATTTTCTGGTTGGGGAGCTAAGATCCCTCATGCTTCAGGGAACCAGAACATAAACAGTAGAAGCAGGACTGGAGCAAATTCAATAAAGACTTTGAAAATGGTCCACATCAAAAGAAAAAAGAGAAACTATAGAGTCTCTGTGCCTGTTTATACTGTCTATATGTTTATACATATCCATGGATGAATGTTTATGTGTATATGTGTATATATATATATATATATATATATATATATATATTCTACCTCCAGATGGTACTACTAAATTAATTTAGAAAGATCTCATTTAACTGACATAAAGATAAACAAGTGCTATATAAATTAAGTATACTCTCAGAGATATAAACACTAATCCAAATGTTTTTCAAGTTCATGTGATGTAGAATAATATTCTGTAACTAAAAACTGGTTTAAGTTTGTTGACTTAATTAAAACATGCATGCCTTTAGAGTTATCAGTATTAGGCATAATACTTTTATTTTACTTGGTTTACTACAAGTCAAATAAGTTTGTGTTGTCTCTGTTACAAAATAGGCAAACAAGAAAAATATGATGACTAGCTGCTTTAATGTCTCTTGAAATTTTCACAATTAATATAAGTATGGTTGTTAAGAGCAAAGGAATTAAATGCAAGTGGGATAGAAATTTTAAGTGAGCTTTTGAATAATAATTATGCTTTATAATATGTCTTGCTGTACTTATACAGTTTCCCACAATCTTGTGTAACTTACACTCTTAGAGTTTTGCTAAGTTAAAGTAAATGATAGAAATTTATTTAATTTCATTTATTTAATATCTAGATCATTTACAAATAAAATAAAATACAGAAACATAAGTTATTGAACATTTATCTACTTTTAACTTCTTATTACCAAAAAAATTGTACTATGAGAAAGCTTATGCTTCTAAAGTTTCTGAAATGCATTCATAAATTTGCAATTTAAAGAATGCTATTACAACAGTTCACTTCTTTGAACTGCTTACTTTTAAATTTTCAATAAGAGTTAAGTTTTTTTTTTTAATTAGTTTATTTATCTATTTTTTAACTTTACAATAATGTATATGTTTTGCCATACATTGACATGAATCCACCATGGGTGTACATGTGTTCCCCTTCCAGAACCCCCCTCCCACCTCCCTCCCCATCCCATCCCTCTGGGTCATCCCGGTGCACCAGCCCCGAGCACCCTGTCTCATGCTTCGAACCTGGACTGGCGATTCATTTCACATATGATAATTTACATGCTTCAGTGCTATTCTCCCATAACCTCCCGCCCTCGCCCTCTCCCATAGAGTCCATAATACTGTTCTATTTATCTGTGTCTCTTTTGCTGTCTCTCATACATGGTTATCTTTACCAATTAACTAAATTCCATATATATGCATTAGTATACTGTATTGGTGTTTTTCTTTCTGGCTTACTTCACTCTGTATAATAGGCTCCAGTTTCATCCACCTCATTAGAACTGATTCAAATGTATTCTTTTTAATGGCTGAGTAATATTCCATTGTGTATATGTACCACAGCTTCCTTATCCATTTGTCTGCTGATGGGCATCTAGGCTGCTTCCATGCCCTGGCTATTATAAACAGTGCTGTGGTGAACATTGGGGTACACATGTCTCTTTCAATTCTGGTTTCCTCAGTGTGTATGCCCAGCAGTGGGATTGCTGGGTCATATGGCAGTTCTATTTCCAGTTTTTTGAGGAATTTCCACACTGTTCTCCATAGTGGCTGTACTAGTTTGCATTCCCACCAACAGTGTAAGAGGGTTCCTTTTTCTCCACACCCTCTCCAGCATTTATTGCTTGTAGACTTTTGTATAGCAGCCATTCTGACAGACGTGAAATGGTACCTCATTGTGATTTTGATTTGCATTTCTCTAATAATGAGTGATGTTGAGCATCTTTTCATGTGTTTGTTAGCCATGTGTATGTCTTCTTTGGAGAAGTGTCTGTTTAGTTCTTTGGCCCACTTTTTGATTGGGTTGTTTATTTTTCTGGAATTGAGCTGCAGGAGTTGCTTGTATATTTTTGAGATTAATTGTTTTTCCGTTGCTTCGTTTGCTATTGTTTTTTCCCATTCCGAAGGCTGTCTTTTCACCTTGCTTATAGTTTCAAGAGTTAAGTTTTTTTAAGAATTAAAAATTCTATGTAATTAAAACTATCAGAGACATTAATATTTGCAAATAATATTTGCTAATTTTCCTTGAAACCTTGTATGCAAGGAAAGTAAGTTGTGTTTTTGGCTTAGAAAAGCTAAAGGAGATGCACTTTTTTAAAGGAAAAGAAATAAGGTAAGATTGGCTATTTTAGAATGGGGAAGAGGAGACTAAAAGGAAAAACTATGGACACAGAAAGTTGGGAAGAGAGAGAGATAGAGATAAATGTATGGTGGAGGAGAGAGAAAGAGAATCTTGAGTAGTCAGTTCAGTTCAGCTGTTCAGTTGTGTCCGACTCTTTGCGACCCCATGGACTGCAGCACACCAGGCCTCCCTGTCACCAACTCCCGGAGTTTACTCAAACTCATGTCCATTGAGTCGGTGATGCCATCCAACAATCTCATCCTCTGTCGTCCCTTTCTCCCCCTGCCTTCAATCTTTCCCAGCATCAGGGTCCTTTCAAAGGAGTCACTTCTTTGCATCAGGTGGCCAAAGTATTGGAGTTTCAGCTTCAGCATCATGAGTGGTCAAGTTGGCTAAAAATTGAATTGTTATTATAAGGGTTTTAAAAACAAGTTTTAACACTAATACTATGCTTTCTATGCGGAGAAGGCAATGGCAGCCCACTCCAGTACTCTTGCCTGGAGAATCCCATGGATGGAGGAGCCTGTTAGGCTGCAGTCCATGGGGTCGCGAAGAGTCAGACATGACTGAGCGACTTCACTTTTACTTTTCACTTGCATGCATTGGAGAAGGAAATGACAACCCACTCCAGTGTTCTTGCCTGGAGAATCCCAGGGACAGCAGAGCCTGGTGGGCTGCCGTCTATGGGGTTCCACAGAGTCAGACACGACTGAAGCGACTTAGCAGCAGCATGCTTGCTAAGTTATTTCAGTCATGTCTGAGTCTTTGCAACTCTATGAACCGTAGCCCACCAGCTCTTCTGTTCTTGGGATTCTCCAAGCAAGAATACTGGAGTGGGTTGCCACTTCCTTCTCCAGGTGATCTTACCAACCCAGGGATTGAACCCGAGCCTCTTACGTCTCCTGCTTTGGCAGGGGGATTCTTTACCACTAGGGCCACCTGGGAAGCTAATACTATGCTTACCTAAAACAAAAACTTAATTTTCTTTGATCTGCTAAAAGGAGAAAGTTCTTTTGGACTATGGCTCTGCTCTTGATAAGATATTGTGAAAGGTTTTTTTTTACCTTATAAGTAATATGCCAAGAAAGCAGTTTTTGTGTTTTATCAAAATAATTTTCTGTGTCTCAAGTTATATTTATCATCAGGTCTTTGATTACTTAAATAAATCAAATCTTTTAGATACCAAAAGAGCTAAATTTTGTTCAAAACTATGTAGCTTTCAGTATGTGCCTTTGAAATAACATTGCTTTTTTTTTTTTTAAATGTTTTGTTTTTCCAGATTTAGGAAAACTTTTTCTCCTAAGATACCCGTGACTTAGAGCAATTTGGTAAAGTATACCTTTGTGAACAAAGATAGAATTATTACTCTGTCTTCCTACTCAACTCCTCTAGAATTAGGAAAATTCACTGAGTATTCTTATTTTTATGGCAACATAGTTATTTGCGTAAGTTCAATAAGAATGTCCTTCTTGTAACAAGACACAATTAGAAACACTTGTTATGTTATGAAGGCTTTGCTTGGAATGTCATATTTGAGAGAGAGATGTGTTTGATATGACCAGACTGCTTAAAGAAAATAAAATTAGCTGTATGGAGCCAATGGAGTCCTTTGGAAAAGCATCCTAGTACCTTGCTTACAGGGCTGCCGGCAGCCTTACCAGATGAGTAAGGAAGGTCACTTTGTGGCAGATGAAAGAAACTCGGGATATTTTGGGACCTCAAGAAGAGAGAAGTTTACCCAAATGTTTAGGTATTGCTAACAAAGTCTGATCATGAGTTCTTGGCTTGGCTTCCTAACTGGAGAGGCTTTTTAGAGTTCAGTCTGAGGTTCTTTATGAAAAGTTCCAGCAAAGAATATTTAAAAGCGCCGATATGGTCAGTCACAATCTCTGTTGTCCTTATGTAAATAATCAAGTCAACTGTATTGAAACTGGACTTAATTTGCAGATAAATTAGTCTTACTGGGATTATCTTTCATATAAATGGGGATAATTATATAGAGAAAAGTTATGTTTCATTATCTTTCAGTAATACACCTCAGTGGCTATCAGATTCTAGCGCTATTCATTGTCTTTGAGGTTTGTTTTCTACCTGTAAACTGGACTGGCCCCTGAATTCTTCTAGTTTCCTCCAGTATCTAGGTACAACTTTCCAAATTAATGTTTGCAATTTTTCTACCACCCTTTTTGACTTGGAATCACTGAGAACTAAAACTGCCCTTTCCCAACGCCATGCAAACTAAAGTTGGACAACTTGATATAAACTTTAGAGAAGTCAACACACAGCTCATACACGGACAATCTTCAGACCTGTTGCTGTGCAACTACTCAGAAAGGTTATCAAAGACATTCAAACTGCAAACTAGGAAATCTGCAGATTGCCGCTGCTGCCTTCATTCCGTCTTTGGGCCCAACATCTAAAAGTCTTCTTGACTGCCTACACTCAAAACTCAGATTGGGTTAATAACTTGCTCCAAACGTTGACCTTTGTTTTTCTTTTATATTTCCATAGAAATGCCTCTTAATAAATACCTGGTTGCTAGCACAATATAAACTTAACTTTGGGAACCCACGTTAGCGTCACCATCGCCTGAAATATGTTTAACTGAACCAACCTATTTTCAAGACTAAGAGAGGAATTCAATAAAATAATGGAGCAATCTGTCAACACAGCTTCTGAATTGTGAAACTTTTTGGAAGTTTCAAAGACTGAAAGAGAGCAGAATATGCTATCCCAAAGTATGCTTCTATGGCATATTGATTATTTTGAATCAAAGTTACTTAAGAAACAGCCAGTACAAGAAGAACACTCGGATACTCCTCTGTCCCCCTGAGAGCAGGAAGGAATTCTCCCATGAGAAGTTACCCTTCCTGTAACCAGGAGGGTACAAGGCATCCTTACAGCGAGAGATAGTGAATTCAGGGCCGAGAAGTCTGCATAAACAAACCTTGTTATTTCTTTGCTAATTCACTGCCCCAAAGCCTAAACCCCTTTGTTTTGTTAATTATTCACAAATTAGTGTTTTCCTTCTCAGATGGTGAAGAATCTGCCTGCAATGTTGGAGAACTTCCATCGCTGGGTCAGGAAGTTCCCCTGGAGAAGGAAATGGCAACCCACTCCAGTATTCTTGCCTGGAGAATACCATGGACAGAGGAGCCTGGCAAGCTATACAGTTCACGGGGTTACAAAGAGTTGGACACGACTGAGTGACCAACACTTTCACTTTCAAGAAGTACAAAAGCCACCTGCTTTGGTCACTCCTTGGAGTCTCATACTTTTATGGGCTCCAGTATATATGAAAATAATTTTTTTTTCTCCTGTTAATCTGCCTTGTGTGAGTTGAATTATTAGACCAGCCAAAGATGCTAGAAGAGAGAAAGGGAGAAGTTTTCCTCCCCTGTACTATCAATAAGAAAGTATTTCTCAAGTACATTGGAACATATTTGTTTCCCTACCCTTCTGGTCCATTCAGAACAGATGCCTGTTGCCATGGTAACAGAAACGAGAGCAAGTGAGAGTTTTTGAGTGCCCTATATGCTTTTGTACAGGAGGAAGGTTGAGGCTGAACTGAAATGTGGACTTAAAATGAAATATCATTTTCATCTTTCTCCCTCTGTAGAGGGCAGATGTTATGATTGTGCCTCAATCTATCCCCCGAAAGTAGGCATATTGAGTCAGTGCATTTGAAGATAAAAGCAAAGAAAGGGAGACGGAGAGAAAGGAGGATTCCTTTCCCCTTGCTCCTTCCCAAACTATTGCATCCAGCGACACGCTTCTGGAAGTCGTCTGCCTCTCTCTTGGCTTTGTGGACAGTAACCCAAACGCATATAAGTTTTGAGGAAATATATAACTCCTCCCCATCTCTAGATTTCAAAAACACATAGGTGGGGTTTCCTTGGTGGTCCAGTGGCTAAGACTCCATGCCTCCAATGTAGGGGACCCAGGTTCAATCCTTGATCAGGGAACTAGATCCCACATGGTGAAACTAAAGATCCTGTGTGCCACAACTAACTATTTAATGAAATAAATAATTTTAAAAAATAGCCCCAACCAAAAAACCACATAGATTAGGTTCACTTTTTAAAAACATAGATATGTTCTAACCAAATAAACAAGAGTAGGTTTGGTTTGGCGTCTAATGAGGGAGAGAGAATTTTACTTATTTATTGTGTCTGATCCAATCTGTGCTCCCTACCTGGGAACCCTCCTTCAGTTTGGTGCCCATTTCCTCCACTTTAGCACTGAGGCTGCACATCTCAGTTCTGTCCTTTTCTCTCCCTGCTTTTTCAAGTTACAGCAGATACTCGCCCTAGTGCCAGGTGCACCGTACATGCCCCATGCTTTACCACCACCCACTCTGGAATCTCCATGACTCAGCTCTGGTTCCCTCACACCATCATGGGGCATAACCTGCCTGATTCCTAGGTACCTCAACTCCAGAGTGTCTTTCCTTTCCTGTGCCTGTGTGGAAAGGCATCAGTACCCCCAAGTGAGTTTTTTAAACGTTATTTATTTATTTATTTCAGACTGCACTGGGTCTTTGTTGCTGTGCAGACTTTTCTCTAGCTGTGACGAGTGGAGACCACACTCTCATTGTGGTGCGAGGGCTTCTCATTGCTGTGGCTTCTTTTGTTGTGGAGCACGGACTCTAGGGCACATGGAACCCATATCCCTGGCATTGGCAGGCAGGTTCTTTACCACTGAGCCACCAGGGAAACCCCCTTTCCCAAGTGATTTTTATGTTTAACACAATAAGCAGTTTTAACCTGGGGTCAGAGGCCTGAGGTCTGAGGTGTGGGTGGGATGGGGCAAAAGTGAGCGAAGGTGAGGATGGGAAAATATAAGGAAGAGAGAGAGGAGGTAGAGACCTAGAGACGAAGGTGATGCTGGAGGCCTTGGAGTCCGTGGCAGACAGCATTTGCTCTGTAGGCTGCCTGCCCAGCTGCACCCAGAGGTTGTCCCTTCCACTGTGGAAACCTGGACAAGTTATCGAACTATTGAACTTCTCTATACCTTAACTTCCTTATCTATTGAATAAAATAATATTAGTATCCTCTTTAGAGTCTTGAGAATGGAATGGAATAATGCATGTAAATTACATGCTGTTGTACCTGGCATCTGGAGAAGGAAATGGCAACCCACTCCAGTATTCTTGCCTGGAGAATCCCATGGACAGAGGAACCTGTCTACAGTCCATGGGGTTGCAAAGAGTCGGACTCGACTGAAATGACTGAGCTAGCTCGATGCATGTACCTGGCATCTGTTAAGTGCTGGACATGACTTAGCAACTGAACAACAACAAAGCTTCATTATTATTTGTGAATATTGTTACCACCAGACATGAACATTGTTGGTATTTACAGGATGCCTAAAGAAAACCTATTCATGTGAACCAAGCCCCTCTGTTGGTAAGTGTGAGAGCATAAGAAATGTCAAAGGTTTAAATAGGCAGGTTCTTGGGACTTCCCTGGTGGTGCAGTGGTCAAGACACCATGCTTTCACTGCAAGGGGTGTGAGTTCGATCCCTGGTCAGGGAACTAAGATCTGATGGTGTGGCCAAAAAATAGAAAAACCAAAAAATAAACAACAAAAAAATAAATGGGCAGTTTCTCACTTGTGCTATTTCATTAAACATATTCAGCATATGTGGATATTTGGTTTAAGAAAAGAATTTGAGGAAAGCACTCCTAATATTTGCAAAGCCAGAGGCATGAGTATAAATAGAGGTCCAGAAGCCGTGTGTCTAAATTCAGAAAAGTACCAAACTATCACTGTTTTACTTTATGTCTTGATGCACACACTTTGTGGCAACCCAGAAGGCTGCTTATCTTTTTTTTTTTTTAATAGGACTTTAAAATAGCATTTACTACCTGTGTTACTAGTTACAAAATTAGTACATGTGTAATGCTAATTGTAGTTACAATTATTTTATTAAGCATTTATCCTATGTTGGGTGCTGTGCTTCAACTTTATATGCACGGTCTCATTTAGTCTTTACAACAATTTGATGGGGGATGTCCTCTTGTTATTTCCATTTTACAGACATGAAATGTGAGGCAAAACACCATAAAACACAGAAAAAAAAAAATGACCCATAATACTACCCTCCAAAGTTAACCAACATCTCAATGCCTGTTTTCCAGGAATTTTGGAAGGCAGCTTTGAATCTGGAATTCTTGTTCTTGGTGGTCTGTGCTGAAAATATGGTGACATAGGGAAAGCAAGCCCTGGTCCTTAGTCTGAGGCCAGCTGCCTCTCTCCCCGTCACTAACTCTCCCTTGCATGCTCTTGTGGGGCCTTCCCTCCCCACTGTGTACAGGCACCCTCTCAGGCTAAGAGGTGGTTCAGGCTCTGGAAAAGGGACTCTGAGAGGTGGTATTGCTCAGGGCCTATGAATGGCTTGGGGCTGTCTGACCTGGAAACTCTGGGGCCCTAGATTCTCAGAGCATGTTCTAGGAGAGGGGATGTGGGCTCTGGGTATGCAGAACCGTTTAGCTCTGCAGACTCTGCCCCTGGCAAGGGTGGGGGCTGCTGTTGGACAAGGTCCAGATGTGAGATCCAGGTCAAGGGCCTTCTTGCCTAGGTCTAAGGGAGGCATTTCCTTCCTGTGACAGAGGAAAGAGGAATCAGGAAACCTAAGCATTTTACAACTTCTGTCCAACTCCATGAAGGGCTGAGTATAGCATATTTATAGTCTGTATTTAACAAATAAGTCTAGTAATGCATGACTATAATTATATTCTAGTAGCAGAATTACCTTTGTCGTATCAGTATCTCAGTGCTTGCTTATGGTTTAATGAAACGCATTTGGAATCAATACCATATGTTGTTGAATTAATTAAAAGCACAATTTGTATTCTGGTTGAATAAACATGAGTCACAGATTTCAACAGTTCATTCATTTGTGCCTGTGTTAGTTGCTCAGTCTTTCCTGACTCTTTGTGACTCCATGGACTGTAGCCCACCAGGCTCCTCTACCCATGGATTCTCCAGGCAAGAGTACTGGAGTGGGTTGTCATTTTTTTCTCCAGGGGATCTTCACAACCCAGGGATCGAACCTGAGTCTCCCGTACAACAGGCAGATGCTTTACCATCTGAGCCACCAGGGAAGTGCCCTTCAACATAAAACTGGATTAAAGATTTATTGAGCATGGCCCCGCCCATCAGAACAAGACCCAGTTTCTCCCTCAGTCAGTCTCTCCCATCAGGAAGCTTCCATAAATCTGTTACCCTTCTCCATCAGAGGGCAGACAGACTGAAAACCACAATCAGAAAAAACTAACCAATCTGCTCACATGGACCACAGCCTTGTCTAACTCAGTGAAACTATGAGCCGTGCCGTGTAGGGCCACCCAAGATGGACAGGTCATGGTGGAGAGTTCTGACAACACATGGTCCACTGGAGAAGGAAATGGCAAACCGCTTCAGTATTCTTGCCTTAAGAACCCCACGAACAGTATGAAAAGACAAAAAGATAGGACACTGAAAGATGAACTCCCCAGGTTGGTAGGTGTTCAATATGCTACTGGAGATCAGTGGAGAAATAATTCCAGAAAGAATCAAGAGACAGAGCCAAAGCAAAAACACTACCCAGTTGTGGATGTGATTGGTGAAGGAAGTAAAGTCTGATGCTGTAAAGAGCAATATTGCATAGGAACCTGGAATGTTAGGTCCACGAATCAAGGCAAATTGGAAGTGGTCAAATAGGAGATGGCAAGAGTGAACATCGACATTCTAGGAATCAGCAAACTAAAATGGACTGGAATGGGTGAATTTAACTCAGATGATCATTATGTCTACTACTGTGGGCAAGAATCCTTTAGAAGAAATGGAGGAGCCATCATAGTCAGCAAAAGAGTCCTAAATGCAGTACTTGGGATGCAATCTCAAAAATGACAGAATGATCTCTGTTTGTTTCCAAGGCAAACCATTCAGTATCACAATAATCCAAGTCTATGCCCTGACCAATAATGCTGAAGAAGCTGAAGTTGAACGGTTCTATGAAGACTTATAAGACCTTCTAGAACTAACACTCAAAAAAGATGTCCTTTTCATTATAGGGGACTGGAATGCAAAAGTAGGAAATTAAGAAATACCTGGAGTAACAGGAAAATTTGGCCTTGGTGTACAGAATGAAGCAGGGCAAGGCTAACAGAGTTTTGCCAAGAGAACGCACTGGTCATCGCAAATAACCTCTTCCAACAACACAAGAGAAGACTCTATACTTGGACATCCCCAGACTGTCACTACCGAAATCAGATTGATTACATTCTTTGCAGCCAAAGATGAAGAAGCTCTATACAGTCAGCAAAAACAAGACTGGGAACTGACTGTGGCTGAGATCATGAACTCCTTATTGCCAAATTCAGACTTAAATTGAAGAAAGTAGGGAAAACCACTAGACCATTCAGGTATGACCTAGATCAAATCCCTTATGACTATACAGTGAAGTGACAAATAGATTCAAGGGATTAGATCTGATAGACAGAGTGCCTGAAGAACTATGGACAGAGGTTTGTGACATTGTATAGGAGGCAATGATCAAGACCATCCTCAAGAAAAAGAAATGCAGAAATGCAAAAATGGTTGTCTGAGGAGACCTTACAAACAGCTATGAAAAGAAGAGAAGCAGAGAAGTGAAGGGCAAAGGATAAAAAGAAAGATATACCCGTTTGAATGTAGAGTTCCAAAGAATAGCAAGAAGAGATAAGAAAGCCTTTCTCAGTGATCAGTGCAAAGAAATAGAGGAGAACAATAGAATGGGAAAGACTAATGCTGGAGAGGGTGCAGAGAAAAGGGAACCCTCTTACACTGTTAATGGGAATGCAAACTAGTACAGCTACTATTGAGAACAGTGTGGAGATTCCTTAAAAAACCGGAACTAGAACTGCCATATGACCCAGCAATCCCACTGCTGGGCATACACTTTGAGGAAACCAGAATTGAAAGAGACACGTGTACCCTAATGTTCATCGCAGCACTGTTTACAATAGCCAGGACATGGAAGCAACCTAGATGTCCATCGGGAGACGAATGGATAAGGAAGCTGTGGTACATATACACAATGGAATATTACCCAGTTATTAAAAAGAATGCACTTGAATCAGTTCTAATGAGGTGGATAAAACTGGAGCCTATTATACACAGTGAAGTAAGTCAGAAAGAAAAACACCAACGCAGTATATTAACGCATATATATGGAATTTAGAAAGATAGTAACGATGACCCTATATGCGAGACAGCAAAAGAGACACAGATGTAAAGAACAGACTTTTGGACTCTGTGGGAGAAGGCGAGGGTGGGATGATTTGAGAGAATAGCATTGAAACATGTATATTATCGTATGTGAAATAGATTTCCAGTCCAGGTTTGATGCATGAGGCAGGATGCTCAGGGCTGGTGCACTGAGATGACCCTGAGGGATGGGATGGGGAGGGAGGTGGGAGGGGGGTTCAGGATGGGGAACACATGTACACCCATGGCTGATTCATGTGAATGTATGGCAAAAACCACTACAGTATTGTAAAGTAATTAGCCTCCGATTAAAATAAATAAATTAATTAAATCAAAAACCAAAAAAAGACTAGAGATCTCTTCAAGAAAATTATAGATAGCAAGCGAACTTTTCATGCAAAGATGGGCTCAATAAAGGACAGAAATGGTATGGACTTAACAGAAGCAGAAGATATTAAGAAGAGGTGGCAAGAATACACAGAAGAATTATACAAAAAATATCTTCATGACCCACATAACCACGAATCATCACCTAGAGCCAGACATAGATGCGAAGTCAAGTGGGCTTAAGAAGCGAAGCTGATTTTCAATTGAGCTAAAAGATGGTGCTGCAATCAAAGGACAGAAAAAAATGGTATGGTCACTTAATCCCCAGAAGCACATCCGTGGATCATTGAAAAATCAAGAGAGTTCCAGAAAAGTATCTACTTCTGCTTTATTGACTATGCCAAAGCCTTTGACTGTGTGGATTACAACAGACTGTGGGAAATTCTTCAAGAGATGGGAATACCAGACCACTTGACCCGCCTCCTGAGAAATCTGTATGCAGGTCAAGAAGCAATAGGTAGAACTGGACATGGAACAACAGACTGGTTCCAAATAGGGAAAGGAGTACGTCAAGGCTGTATACTGTCACCCTGCTTATTTAACTTATATGCAGAGTACATCATGCAAAATGCCGGACTGGATGAAGCACAAACTGGGATCAAGATTGCCGGGAGAAATATCAATAACCTCAGATATGCAGATGACACCACCCTTATGGCAGAAAGTGAAGAAGAACTAAAGAGCCTCTTGATGTAGGTGAAGGAGGAGAGTGAAAAAGTTGGCTTAAAGCTCAACATTCAGAAAACTAAGATCATGACATCTGGTCCCATCCCTTCATGGCAAATAGATGGGGAAACAGTGGAAACAGTGACAGACATTATTTTTGGGGGCTCCAAAATCACTGCAGATGGTGACTGCAGCCAGGAAATTAAAAGGCAATTTCTCCTTGGAAGAAAAGTTATGACCAACCTAGACAGCTTATTAAAAAGCAGAGACATTACTTTGCCAACAAAGTCCATCTAATCAAAGCTATGGTTTTTCTAGTAGTCATGTGTGGATATGAGAGTTGGACTATAAAGAAAGCTGAGCGCCAAAAAATTGATGTTTTTGAACTGTGGTTTGGAGAAGACTCTTGAGAGTCCCTTGGACTGCAGAGAGATCCAACCAGTCCATCCTAAAGGAAATCAGTCCTGAATATTCATTGGAAGGACTGATGCTCAAGCTGAAACTCCGATTCTTTGGCCATCCGATGCAAAGAACTGGCTCATTTGAAAAGACCCTGATGCTGGGAAAGATTGAAGGTAGTAGGAGAAGGGAATGACAGAGGATGAGATGGTTGGATGGCATCACTGACTCAATGGACATGAGTTTGAGTAAACTCCGGGAGTTGGTGATGGATAGGGAGGCCTGGTGTGCTTCAGTCCATGGGGTCGCAAAGAGTCGGACACGACTGAGCAACTGAACTGAACTGAACCGAGCAATGAATGGCTGCCACAAAAATGAACGGCTGCCACAAAAACACAATTTGTGGAAGCTGTATTGCTTGTGTGTGTGTGTGTTAGTTGCTTACTTGTGTGCGACTCTTTGTGAATCCATGGACTTTGCCTACCAGTCTTCTCTGTCTATGGAATTTTCCAGGCAAGAGTACTGGAGAGGGCTGCCATTTCCTTCTCTAGGGGATTTTCCTGATCCAGGGATGGAACCTGGGTCTCCCGCATTGCAGGCAGATTCTTTACTGTGTGAGCCACCAGGGAAATGCTTCAATATGCTTAAGCCATGTTTCACCTGTTTATTCTCTGCAGTAAGGATGGAAATCTATTTCCTTCCAAGTAGCCCCGTGTGTGTGTGTGTGTGTGTGTGTGTGTGTGTGTGTAGGATGCCATATGCATATGGGGAATCTGTGTAAATACTTAAGATCTTCCCTGTTCTGATGAATGGATAAAGAAGATTTGGTTATATAATACAATGGAATAGTACACAGCTGTAAAAAAGATACCATTTACAGCAACATGGATGGACTTAGAAGTTATTATACTAAGCAAAGTAAGTCATAGGGAATTCCTCGGTGGTTCAGTGGTCAGGACTCTGCACTTCCACTGCAAGCGGCACAGGTTTGATCCCTGGTCATGGGACTAAGATCTCTGTACGCAGAATGGGGTGGCCAAGTTTTTTTTTTTTTAATGGTTAAGATAGTAAAAAAGAAAGTGAAGTAAGGCAGAAAGAGAAAAAAATACCTTATCATATCACTTACACATGGAATTTAATATACAACACAGATGAACCTATCTATGAAACAGAAACAGACTCACTGACATAGCAGATGCAAACTATTACATATAGGATGGATAAGCGACAAGGTCCTATTGTACAGCACAGGGAACTATATTCAATATCCTGTGATAAACCATAATGGAAAACAATATGAAAAAGAATGTATATATATCTATAACTGAGTCACTTTGCGTTACAACAGAAATTAACACAACAGTGTAAATCAGCTCTACTTCAACACACTAAAGACATAACATCTTCCCTATCCTGAGCTCTAAGTCTTGAGTAGGGAATATCAACTCCACCTTTTGGGCCAAATCCCTGGGGGTAGGCTTCAGCCTCTGTGACCCGTATCTGGGAGATTACTGTGTATCCTGCCAGTCTTTCCCCCTCTCTCTTAAAACTGCTGGGGTCTGCCGTTTCCTCCCTGCTCCCAGAGCGGGGAGAGCATTCTCCTTCCAGTGTCCCTCTTGTTTACAGAGGGCACACTGATGGGTCCTACTCCTTGGCTTGCTCTCCCTCTGTGGAGGGCAGGGGTAACTCACTGGAGTTGAGCATCTCCTCCAGCGGTTAGTCATTGAAGGGCAGCCAGTAGGTGGGCTTGCCTGTCGGCCTTTTTATCCTCTGATGTTTCCTCCTCTGCATCCAGGTTATTAAACACCTGGCAGGCAATCTCAGCTAGGTGAGAGATGGGGGTATCTGGTTCTACTTCCAGTTTGGTGATACTCAAAAAACTCCCAGTTCTGTGGGGCTCACCCTACTGGGCTGTCCTTTGAATGGTGTATGTTTTTTTCTCCATACCTTGTTTGTTGTCTTGGATTTACTTCTGGGGGACAGGTGGAGTGATGTGTTGGCGCACAAATGCCACAAAGTGTATGCTCAGTCACTTAGTCATGTCTAACTCTTTGCGGCCCCATGTGCCATAGCCCACCAGGCTCCTCTGTCCACGGGGATTCTCCAGGCAAGAATACTGGGGTGGGTTGCCATGTCCTCCTCCAGGGATCAAACCCAGATCTCCTACTTTGCGGGCGGATTCTTTATCATCTGAGCCACCAGTTGATAGCATAGGTGCAATTAGATCTTGAGTCAGCCAACATCCAGACTAGGGATCCTTGCTGAAGTCTCTACAGTAGAAGCCTACACAGTTCAAATCCACAGTTGAAAAAAAAAGTGTGGGAAAGCCAGCCATAGCGTGTGTGTGTGTGTGTGTGTGTGTATGTGTGTATGTCTGTGTGTGCATGTGTGCATGTCTGCGTGTGCACGTGTGCTCCGTCGTGCCCAACTCTTCGTGACCCCATGGACTATAGCCCACCAGGCTCCTCTGTCCATGGGATTCTCCAGACAAGAATACTGAAGTGGGTTGCCATTTCCTCCTCCAGGGGATCTTCCCAACCCAGGGATCGAATCCCTGTCTCCTGCATTGCAGGTGCATTCTTTACTGCTGCGCCACCTGGGAAGCCCTTAGGGAATTTAATGACATCACATCTATAAAATCTCTTCCTGAAAAGACCTAGAAGGTGTGTACACCTTCTAAGGCTGGAGGGAGCCTGGGGGCCATCTGCATGCGATAGGTAACTTGTTGAAATCTATCTCACCCATTGTGACCCCTTTGCTGAGAACTGCTCAGTCCTCAGCAGCTGAGTTGGTGACATCCTTGGCTTCAGGTGTTTGAGTCCAGGTGGTTCCTCGTGGTGGTTCAGGATGGTGGAGGAAGGTTACAGGTTTTCCCTCTTCTAGGATTGCTTCTGTTTCTCCTTACATTTCTGCAAACTCTCATGTAAAAGGATTTGATTCTCTATGCATATAGATGCTTCCATTGTTCATTTCAGAGTTTGAAAAGCTGGAGGAATCCTTTCAGGGTTATTTTGTATTTGAAAGCAGCAGTTTACCCCATTAACATAGAGCATTAATACCCTTTGTCTGACAGGCCACTTTATTCCTAGAAGGAGGTTACATTCCAAAGTGGCTCAAAGTTCTCTAAAGAAATAGCTGAAGCGTTCTGGCCTCTTTCAATCTCCCTTCAAGGTCCAGGTGACTGGAACAATTTCTAGTCTAGCAGCTAAGAACATTGGCTCTCGAGTCAGTTGACCTCAGTTTCAGCCCTTACTTCCCTCCTTACTTGTTTTCTATCATTAGACAAGTTTCCTTATTTCCCTGGCTCTGTTTCATGTCTATTAAATGGGGTTTATAACACCAGTCTCACTAGACTATTCATTTAAATGAGGTAATATACACAAATGGTTTAGTTAACACCAAATAAGTGGTGGCCATATTTACTGGTTCATTTAGAAAAGAGTTTTACTTTTATTTTATTTAAAAAATTTATTGAAGTATAGTTGATTTACAATTTAACCCCTTGTTGGTCATATCATTTTTAAATATTTTCTTCCATTTGGAGTATCTTTTCATTTTTTCGATGGTTTCCTTGCTGTGAAAAGGCTTTTTGTTGTTGTTGCTAAGTCGTGTCTGACTGTTTGCGACCTCATGGACTGAAGCACGCCAGGCTTCCCTGTCCTCCACTATCTCCAGAGTATGCTCAAGTTTATGTCCATTGAGTTGGTGATGCTGTCTAACCATCTCATCCTCTGCCGCTCTATTCTCCTTTTGCCTTCAATCTTTTCCAGCATCAGGATCTTTTCCAATGAGTTGGCTCTTCACATTAGGTGGCCAAAGTTTTGGAGCTTCAGCTTTAGCATTAGTCCTTCCAGCGAAAATTCAGAGTTGGTTTCCTTTAGGATTGAATGGTTTGATCTCCTTGCTTTTAAGTTTATTAAAGCTTTTAACTTTGATTAAAATATATTATAAAAAGTATGCCATGATTTATGTCAAAGAGTGTTCTGCCTATGTTTTCCTCTAAGAGTTTTATGGTGTACAGTCCTACATTTAGGTCTTCAATCCATTTTGAGTTTATTTTTGTTTATGACATTAGAGAATGTTCTAATTTCATTCTTTTACATGTAGCTGTCCAGTTTTCCCAGCACCATTTATTGAAGAGATTGTCTTTTCTCCATTGTTTGTTTTTGCTGCTTTTGTTGTAGATGAACTGACCATAAGTGTGTGAGTTTATTTCTGAACTCTCTATTCTGTTTTGCTGATCTGTGTGTCTGTTTTTGTGTCAATACTGTTTTGATGACTGTAGCTTTATAGTATTCTGAATTCCAGGAGTGTGACTCCTTCAGCTCTATTCTTCTTTCTCAGGATGATTTTTGGCTATTCAGGGTCTTTTTTATTTCCATACAAATTTAAATTTGTTTGTTGTAGTTCTGTGAAAACTTGGTATTTTGGTAGGAGTTGCTTTGAATCTGTAGATTGCCTTGAATATACAGTCATTTTAACAATATTCATCCTTCTAATTCAAGAACATGGTATATCTTTCCATCTGTATTGTCAACCAGTGCTATTCAATGGAACATTTTAGCAATGATGGAAATAGTCACATTCTGTGTTGTCCAATATGGTAGCCACTAACTGCAAGTGGCTCTTGATCATTTGAAATATAGCAAATATGGCTGAGGAACTGAATTTTTAACTTTTTGAATTTTGTTGTTGTTTGAATTTTGCTAAGTTGTGTCCAACTCTTTGTGACCCCATGGACTACAGTATGCCAGGCTCCCCTGTCCTTCACTAGCTCCTGGCTTAAGTTCCTCCTCCCTTCATGATCCTACCCTTCATTCAGCAGCCTCTACACTCAAACCAAAAATACTTAGAGGGACCAACTGTGAGACCTCAGTAGACCTTACTCCTAGCAGCCCCAGAAATGAGCACCTCGGCTGTATCACAGCATCCATTGCAATCAACTTCCTTTTCACTCGGGAGGGAAACCTGCCTGCTTTCCTTAGGCTTTGTTTAGGTATTTTTCAGGCGGCAACACAATATTATGGTTTATAGGCAGAGCTTTGGGGCTGGTCCCAGTCCTGCTCTCTGCGATCTGGGGCCAGTTACATAGTCTCTTCAGATTTCAGTTTCTTTGGCTAGAAATTGAGGATGCTCCTGCCTATGGGAGTGAAATAACATGAGGTGTAGAAGGCACTTAGCACAAGACCTGATGCTGCTCCATCGTGGCTGCTGCTTTGTGAGTCTGGGAATTGTATAAGATGTAACCTTTAGGCATAAGCACATCCTACCGGGAGCACAGCAGTGTCCAGTGATGGATTTTAGCAACAGGATGGAAAAAAGCTGAGGCATTTGTGAACCTGTCCCTTGACTTCTAACTGCTGCCTTCGCTCTGGCAGAAGGGCTCAGCACTGGGACAAGCTAAGTTTGAAAAATCCAACCATAGAAACAAAGCCACTGCTGTTCCCACATCCAGACGGGAGAGAAGCCACTCAGAGCCCTTGCTCCTTTGCTCAGGAGGAAATACACACAGGAAATGACAAGAGGCTTGCTCATGTGTGTTTAGGTTAATGATGTCATCCTTAGAGATGTCTTGAAATGCCTCCTGCAGATACACAACCCCCCACCTCCTCCACCGGTTCTAATCACATTCTGTAGCTCTGATGTTGTGTGGCATGAACAGAACCTGGAACTACTTTTAAGCACTTCACAAATGTTAACACAAACAGTCCCAGAGCCAAGGGACACCGTAGTAACTTTATTATCACTGGTTTTCAAGTCAAAGTCGCAGATGTAGGGAGAAATAGTTGCCAAATCCTATCCACTTCAATTGACCCCTCAGTTGGTTGCTTCATGCCCTTGCCTTTTTGATGTTTGGAGACGTCTTCATCCACTAATCCTAGAAGAGAGGGTGTTGTGGGGGCAAAGCAGAGCATCCCAGACTTGAATTTTACAAGCCAGTAGGTTTCATAAAGAAAAATCAGTGTTCTGAATGCCCCTATAATCTTTTACCACCACCATTTCATAAAAAGGAAGGGAATTTTAACAAAACAAAATAAGGAAGATAGTCTTGAAAAAAGGATACTTTTGAAAGCTGAGTATCTCTAGCTTCGGGCTTCCCAGGTGGCTCAGGTGGTAGAGAATTCACCTACCAATGCAAGAGATACAGGTTCAGTCCCTGGATAAGGAAGATCCCCTGGAGGAGGAAATGGAAATCTACTCCAGTATTCTTGCCTGGAGAATTCCATGGACAGAGGAGCCTGGCGAACTTACAGTCCATGGGGTCCCAAAGAGTCGGACATGACTTAGTGACTGAGCATGCACACACACCCCTAGCTTCATGGAAACCTATGCTCTCTGCATTTTTTGCATTTTACCTCTAACAGGTGCAAACCTCCTCATGGGCTAGGCCTGGTCCCAGGCATAGGGGTGGACCATCCACGGAGGTACACACCCTAGTGATCCTCGTAGCCATCAAGCCCCTGAAGGGCAGTGGCCAGGGCTGTTTTGTTTTTCACTGTAACTTGTGCTTAAGAGAATACCTAGAATGTATTAAGGGCTCAATAAATATTTGTTGAATAAAGCTGTGAATGTGATTATATTATTGTCATCTTGGCCAAGTCACATCACTGCTGGGGATCAGATCTGTACAATTAGATCCGTGCAGTCCCATCTCTAGGACCTGTACAATTGGAAAGTCACCTGGATACTTGCCAAGTTCTTGTGTGTTTAGCAAACAAAAATCAAACGGCAGGACTGAGAAGGAAAAGCAGAGTGTTTTCTTTTCCTTTCCTTTGCTTAAAGAATAATTCAACCTTTTTGGGCTACAGTGACTTTTTCAGAGCTTTGTTGCAATGCTTATCTCCTAAACGAAGGTGTTGATTCTTTGTAGGTTAAACTCTGCTCATCAGGAGCCCCAGATAAAGAAGGGACCCTTGAATATTGAGTTATTAATTTAAAAACTAAGTGCTGGGTGATAAGGAACCTTGCTACAATTTTTACTTAGAGGACTAGATATCAACTTTAAGCAACTATTCTCTATTTTTTCTTTTTTAGCATATTTTAAAAGATCTATTTTATTACATATTTTGTTATTATTACTTTAAAGTGTCCCAAGGTCACTGTGTCTAATTGAGTTTAAAGGTCTGATAAATCTTTGATGAATAATACAACAGCCACCCCAGCTTATACATATTTCAAAGCCAGTTAAATCCCAAGAGATGGCAGCAGGCAGAGGGTTGAATACACATTATGGCTCTCTTTCCACATTCTTACTCAATCCTCTTTCTTTAGGGAAAAAGCTTCTTTTTGTCATAATAAGCCAGAGGTGAGGAATGAAGGAGAGATGCATTTTCATTAAGAATAGAGGCTTTGTGTGAAATTTCTTCATCTGTCTGAACATCTGATAGGAGCAGGGCTTGGAAAATGATCTCAGATTGAATTGTGTATGCATTTTGATTTTGAATGATGCTGAGTTGTACAAACATTTCCCTGAGTTATGGCAAATGTTCTACAGAAAAAAGGATTCTTAAGACAACGTATTAATATAGATTGTCTGCTTTGGAAAACAATAACCAGAGCCTGCATCCTGTGTGTTTCTTAGGGAATACAGAGGGTTCATTTTCAATTAGGAAATTTTGTATGAATTTAAAGGATTTTTTTTCCATTAAAATTACATCGCATTGTTTCTAGCTCAAACATGCTTCAAACATAATGTTAATATTATTTGGCACTAGGAAAGCTAACTCGTCATTATGATGTCTTCAGCCTGTTGTTTCAAGTGGAGGTGATTTTTATTGAAAGACTGACAAATTGAGAATATTTTAAAAAACGTGATCTCTCTTTCGCAGTGCTGTTTCTTTAAAATTGAGCAAGGCTTCCTGTCTGCTAAGAATGTCCAGGCTGTCTGCTGTTTCACCCTACTCCCAAGAGGAGTCTGGCTCTACCCACTCCTGCCCTCATTTGGTTGGTGCTAAACTGCGCTTGATCACATTTTCCTAGAGCTAAGAATCCAACCTCTGTTGATGTCACCACTGACCCTGATCTGTAGGGGTGTTTGTGAATGGGAGGAAGTTACAAAATTGCACCTGGCCTTCCCTTTTTCTCTGCTCAGCTTACTTCCCCACTGACACCTTCCCCTCTCTTCTCAGAGATTTGTGAGATGCTTCATGAAGATGTGATGGCGAGTGTGAAGACTGGGGTGTTTGCTGTTGTGGGAGGGTGTGTTGTGGGTGGCAGAGAAGCTCTTTGATTCATTCTCCAAAGTTGGTCATGCTATTTGTTAGCTGTGGGTTTGGAGAAGTTATTAGCTTCTCTTAGCCTCAGTTTTGTCATCTGTCAAATGGGAATAAACATACATATTTCATGGGATAAAGACTAGATGAGGTAATATATACAAAGTACTACCTTAGCTCTGGGCATATAGTTTCTCTTTCACATGTCTGCTTATTTCTGTAATCTGGTATCTAAATTAGAAATGGAATCATCTACCTTCATTGGTATAAGAAATTCCTTTTGTCACAGGTTGAAAACTAAGTGCTAGGGGATGTAGAACTTGCTACAGTTCCTATTTAGATAAAATCAATAAAAGGGTAGCCTGAAGAATACGATTAGCTGGCTCTTTGGGGACTGGCCACTGGACCCGAGAGCCAGTGGGACGACATGCTAGGATGAACACAGTCCAGCAGTAGGAGAGAGATTTAGAAATGTCCATGTCCAGGTCACCATCATTGCAGTTATAAACTGCTCAAGCAGTGTGGGGCTTGGAGAAACCTCCTGTTTGTAAAAGATTTCCGCATTTAACCTACTGTAAAACAGCAGGAAAGTTCTGCATTATGTTTTCTTTGCTGCTGTGAAACAGAGCACAGTGTTGAGTGGGAATAATTGTTGTTCATTTGCCAAGTCATGTCCGACTCTTTGTGACCCCATGGGACTGTAGCATGCCAGGCTTTCCTGTCCTTCACGATCTCCCAGAGTTTGCTCAAACCCATGTCCATTGAGTCGGTGATGCCATCCAACCATCTCATCCTCTGTCGTCCCCTTCTCCTCCTGCCCTCAATCTTTCCCAGCGTCAGGGTCTTTACTAATGAGTCAGCTCTTCGAATCAGGTGGCCAAAGTATTGGAGCCTCAGCTTCAGAGGGAGCAAACCAAATGAATAAGAGCAAGAAAACGCCATCCTTGTCAGTCTACAGGAAAAGCCGGCTTCCTGACGTCCCAGTGCTGCTACCTACCCCGCCAACCTCCACCTCCTCCTCACCTTCCTTTGCTGAGGGTTCTCGCTGAGCCCTGGAGAAAGTCCTTAAAGCACTAGCACAGGTAGTAGGTAAGAGAACTAACTAGCTCCTGGTCAGATATTATGGCTGTGAAATAATTAATTGAAAGCACTCTGGAATTTCTTTTGATATTCTATGAAAAAATTATTACAAGGCAATATTTCTTTCAAACATGACCACTTAGACATAGTATTTACTTTTGTTTTTGGACCCATGTTGGTCATCACTTCATAGGACAAACTATCAGGGTACAGATCCCACATCTCCAAACTTACACCCACTGTGGGGGTAGCTTGGGCTGGAGATGAAGCTCAAGGCTTGTCTTGTCTGTGTAGGTCAATTTGGTGTTTCAAGTAATCAGGAGTTTTACTAGGCTCAAGGGATTAATGAGGGAAAATAGCTACTTGGTCTTGGTTGTGTGCTTGTTACCTTCTGAGACAAAGTTGTTTAGACAACAGTGTATTTTTGCCGGTAATCCACAACAAGGATAACCTCCAGTTTCAGTGGCAAATATCATAACAGCTAATAGAGCCACTTTGTGAGAGACTCTGTGCTAAGTGTTATATAATCCATTTATAATAATCCTTTATAGTAATTCGTTTGATTTTTCTAGTCACTCTACTTTTATCCCTATTTTACAGATGAGGAATCTTATGCTTGTGTTAGTCACTCAGTTGTATTGGACTCTTGTGACTCCATGGACTGTAGCCTGCCAGGGTCCTCTGTCCATTGGATTCTCCAGGCAAGAATACTGAAGTGGATTGCCATTCCCTTCTTAAGGTATCTTCCCAATCCAGGGATTGAACCCAGGTCTCCTTCATTGCAGGCAGATTCTTTACTGTCTGAGCCACCAGGGAAGCACCCTATGCTTGTAGAGACTAAGAAATTGACCTATGATCATACAGCCAATGAAGGACAAAGATTTGAGTCTTTGCAGCTTGGGGTCAAGCTTATATTCTCTAACTACTACTTACGTTTCTAGCTGTTTGATGTAAGTTGAGTCTTGAATTGTTGCCGTTATTCAGTTGGTCAGATGTGTCCAACTCTTTGCAACCCCATGGACTGTAGTCCACCAGGCTCCTCTGTCCATGGGATTCTCCAGGCAAGAATACTGGAGTGGGTTGCCATTTTCTTCTCTAGGGGATCTTCCCAGCTCAAGGATTGAACCTGCATCTCCTGCATTGGCAGGTGGTTCTTTATCACTGAGATACCAGGGAAGCTTGAGTCTTGAGTTATGTCTTCCCAAATTTGTTAGAATGCAGCTAATTTTTATTGCATATTCCTGAAAATTTCCCAGTGTTCAACTCCCTGTAGACGAAAATGTTATTGATTATGCAGAAGACTGGATCAATACTGATTTTTGTCTCATTAGATGTGATGTAAAAGACATTTTGTTTTAATCTGTAGTAAAAATTAGATTTGTATATTATGATTCAATATATACATACATATGCATGTAATATTAAACATGGTACAATAGCTTTTAGTATGTGGGACATATTCTGATATTGTCTGTTCCTTTCCATTCCATTTGATTCGATTTGATTCCATTTTGTTCCTTTCATTTCATTCCATTCTGCTGTTCTGTTTTACTAAAAACAAACCTCTTGAGATCACCTGGACTTCACTTCTCATTAACGGATCAGAGTCCACATTTTTGAAAAGCAGTCCCTTGCCTCAGTAGCTTTGCTATTCTTTAAAAATTCTCTGCACAGTGTTAATCATTTCAGCAACTTTCTAGAAGATTTTTCACATCATGAGGAGTAGCCAAGGAGAAATCGGTTTTAGAGGACCCTGGAGAAGGTGGCCTTCTCTCTCTGAAAGAGGTCAAGATATAGATCCTGCTTGCTCTGAAACACTGAGAACTCCAACCCTAGAAGCTGGGCCCAGCAGCATAATATCTCACATGGACAAAGTCCAGCCAGTGAAGAAGGCTTGAAAGCCTGACCAGCTTCGGGCAAGCATTCTTCAGGAGTATTCAGAGACGCAAGTGATCTTGGATTTGTAGTAATTCCTCGAACAGAAACACACCTCTCGCCCTTCGACAGCACGTTAGGGAGACCCCTAGTGGCAGGTGAAGTTAGCGGACTGTGTTCTGTGGCTGAGAAACGCTTCCATGTTGACTTTCTGGTGCTCCCAGTCGTGGACTGCTGCCACTAGCCAATGTTATGAAAGTCGGGGATGAAAGTGAAAGTGAGAGAGAAATACAACAGGTAGGCATAGTTTATTTTGATAATCTGAGACAGTAGTTGTTTTGCTTCTTTCATATTTCCCGTTTTGGATGTAACTGATGGGAAAGGGCTTAATGCTAATAATAGATAGCATTTATCCAGTGTCAGCTCTAGGTACTTGCTCAGTGCCTTGTGCGGATAAATTCATTTTAGTCCTTACCAAAACCTAGCGAGTTAAGCGATTACCTCTCCCCTTTTACCAACATTAACTTTGAGGTTAGAAAGGCCAAGTGGCCTTCCAAAGATGATACAGATAGCAAGTGGTGCTTTGGGATGGAATCAAGGCAGTGGGCTGAAATGCAGGACACCCAGGTTTGAGCCCTGAGTTGGGAAGATCCCCTGGAGAAGGGAATGGCTACCCACTCCAGTATTCTTGCCTGGAGAATCCCATGGGCAGAGGAGCCTGGTGGACTATAGTCCACGGGGTTGCAAAGAGTGGGACATGGCTGAGTGATTAACACTTTCACCTTTACTTTTAAGGCACTGAGAACCCAAACTTTGTGCAGTGAGCTACCACACCACAGTCCTGCCACTCAGTTTCTCTTCACTGGTGCCTGGTTGTCAGTTTCGTGAGGAAGGGGCAGAGCTTGGGTGGGAGGTATCTGTGTGTAGTGATGGGCTCGAAAGTTGTTCTTTCAGTGTCTATGTTGAGCATCTTCCCTGTACTTGTCACTGTGGGTGACTATGGTCTGCCTACTGAAACTTTCAGATGCTGGTTCCTGCAGATCTGCAGTGTCTTTGGAAGAGCCGAACCTTCAATTGCTTATACTCAAGTGCTTGAAACTTAGTATCTTGATGCACTGCCCCAGCGACCAAGGAAGGTACTGGAGAACACACATGGCATTCAGGATAACCAGGTCTCTGAGGACTATGCCTGGAGACTAGCGATGGGGAATGATCTATATAACTTGGCACAGCCCAGGGACAGAAGCAGTGGGTGACAAAGGATGAAAATCCATCAAGACCATGAAGACAGTGGTGGTGTCTGAGGTTGTGGAGTAGCCACAAGCTGAGCCCAGCCTTGGCCTGCGAGTCTGGAACTGGACTTTAGTTCCCAGGAGGCCTCAAGAAGCAGAAGAGCCCCAGTGATAAAGGAGTCGAGTGTTATTCCAGCATCAAACCTCAGCGTATGGATCCCTAAATTCCCTTTGAAAAGTAAAAGAATTGGCTGAGTATTAGCCTGAACTGAGAGATGAGGACTATGTGGTTAGGTGTAGAAGCAAGAATTTTGGGGATAGTGGGCTGGATGGTTATTATGTTAGGAATGGAGACACAAATGGTTTTGCCCAAATAAGCTTCTCTGCTGAGTAAAATGTACTAGGAAGCAAGGTTAAATGTTAAAAATAAAAATGTTACAAAATAAAAATCCAATTCTTCTTATTCTTTCTTTTTTTTTGGTGAAAGGAATAGAAATGTCCTGGCAGGGACTGGAAGATAATTGTGTGTGTGTGTGTGTGTGTGTGTGTGTGTGTGTGTGTGTGTGTGTAGGAGGTTCTAACACACTGAGAAAGACTTTAGGAAACTTTTCCTTAAATGATAGCCTCTAAACCATTTGAGAGTAAGAATAATAACAACTCTGATTCAGTGATCATTAACTCTTCAGCATATTCAATGAATGCAGAAGATTCAATTATTTTAAGAGATTTTAAGTTATTTCAACTGATTTGGCTGCACTGTATTTTATTTTGTAGCCGAGGGCAAATGACTATACAAAACCTGGTGATGGCTCTTGAAATAGGAAAGTAGATGGTTGTAAACTGGTGATGGATACTGGGCTGTTTGGCTCACTGTGAGAATTATATCACCAAGTGTACATTCTTCCTGCCTGGGGCAGGGGTAGGGAGGGGGGTGAGTGTCGCTCCCTCAACTTGTTATCCAGAATCTTTGGGGTGGAGATTGTGATCAAATGTTCCTACTGAGGAGAAGATTCCACAGATAGCATCTTTCACTTGTTCCTTATTTTGATTTTTTCCCAGGAGATGGCCACACACAGAGAGAATCATATTTTTAATTCACAGAAGAACATTGCCGTCTGGATGAAAGATTACATTCTGAAGGCTCAGTAAGTGAGTTTTATTTCCAGCTTTGCTTGTGACTCTTTCTAAGATGCCCTTTTTTCATCTGCAAAATGGAACAATTAATCTCCACCTGTGTCACAGTAGTGTCACAAAAATCTGTCACAAAATGCTTGCAGTATACTTTCAGCTTCTTTTGGCGAAATGGGAAATGTTACTATTATGTGGAAAAGGTAAAGCTTAGCATTGACTGCAAATTTTCGTAGCACTGGACCATGATAAACGGTAAAATAGACAAAGTTAGATTATAACGTATGTTGACATAGATTCTCTGGTCAGTAAGATAGTCTCCCAAAAGGAAATTCCAAAAGTTAAGAACAAACAAAAGTAAATATATACAGCATTTAAACCTTCTTAAGTCTTCTTGGCACCAACTAAAATCCTGGGTCAGCATTTTCCAAACTGCGTTTATATTTTGTTATTTTTGTCATTTATTATGATGCATTTCATGAGAAATTAAAAGGTATTTGATGAATGATATATTCAGTGGTCAAATAAGTTTAAGAAACGCTAGGTGAAACAGCTAGGTGAAGTGCTAGATCATACAGCTCTTTTTTTTGTGCATTGTGCTTCTCCAAGAGAAGGAATGATTTGCAGCATTTCGGAACTACTTAATGCAGTTTGGGAAAAGTTATTATGGGCCAGAAACAAATTTAAATAAACTTATGTTTAAAATGGCTGCTCAGTGTTCAGTTGCTTAAGCGTCTTTGGTAACACTAATATAAATTATTTTGCTAGTTTTGCTTGCTTACTAAGTTAAGAGAATTTGAAAATTATACATTAACTGGGATTTTACATTCCATTATCTATACTTACATGTAAGTATATTGGTTATATAGCACATGATTCTGTTCTTATCTACATGGATATTCCACATACATACATATGCATATGTGAACAAAGGACAATCCTTCAAGTTATTTTCTGGGCTTTTTTCCTGCCTACATATCTGAATTCATCCTTTTCTTCCCTATGTGTTTGTAAACTGTAAAGAATTGGAAAATAGGTGGTTTTAGAGGAAGAAGCAAAAGTATTATTAATGACTGCCTCGAAAGTCATATAGGTGATGGGGACTCGCTGTGAGGTGTTAAAAGAATCACTTTTGTCTCCTTGAAATTAAAAGAAAAAAATTTTAAAAAGTCATAATGAAGACATTTCAACAAAGAGTAATAAATATGTCAAGGAATGTCAAGGTCCTTAAATAGTCTGTTAATAGGTGTTGCCTGTGTCTGGCAAGGATTATGCAAGTTCTGGCTGGAGAATTGTTTTGGCTTGGTTGGATGGATAAGTTGCTATGACATTTAACAGCGACCCCTGGAGTCTAGAATGTGAAGTATCACTGGCATAAATTTATTGTTTTAACTGGTGGCTCAGATGGTAAAGAAACTGCCCCAAATGCTGGAGACCCGGGTCCTATCCCTGGGTTGGGAAGATCCTATGGAGAAGGGAACGACTACCCACTCCAGTATTCTTGCTTGAACAATCCCATCGACAGAGGAGCCTGGAGGGCTACAGTCCATAGGGCTGCAAAGGGTCGGACACGACTGAGTGACTGACTGACACTTTCACTTTCAACTTTTCTGTTAAAGAAAGAAGTCATTCTTTGGCCTTCTCTTTGCTGGAGACACAGGTTACAGTGGCTCTGTGATACAGTTCCCAGTTAGCTGCTGCTACTTGAGGTCCTGTCTTTTCGTCTTTCCATCAAAGTGGTTCCGTTTGATGATTGTGTTGCTTGACTCTCTTGGGCTATGTAGTGATTGTTTTGAAGAGGATAAGAAAATCCTCCTTTTCAAGTGAGCACTGCTTCTCTAATGAGAAAGTTGTCAGCATTTAAAATCTCTATTGGGGAAGGAAATGGGAAGAAAACATCTTTCTCCGGAGTTTCCTAACGTATCCTTGAGGAAGCAATAATGATACAAAGCACGGGAGACATTCAGACATATCACTTCAAAAGCCCTGTCTGAAGTCCTTGCAATGGAGAGACGTTTTCTGCCTGTCAGTTTTGTGCCACTCCTGTCTTTTCATGTCAAGATGTGAGATGAGAAGTGGTTTGCTGGAGAGTCACTGTTGCTCAACCTACACAGAGCTCTTAATGAAAAAAAAATCATGTTGTTTTTGGAAACATTTTGGACTTTTTATCCAAAGGAGATAAATAGTAAATCATTTCTCTCCAGATCCCCTGGAGAAGGAAATGGCAACCCACTCCAGTATTTTTGCCTGGAGAATCCCATGGACAGAGGAGCCTGGCAGGCTACACTCCATGGGGTTGCAAAGAGTTGGGCACGACTGAGTGACTAACACTTTCACTTTCTTTTTTCTCCGAACATAATATCTATCTGTTACATACATATATCCTATGTATGTATAGGAGAAATACACATATATCCTATATATGAAGCCAAGCATCATATATCCTAAAAAGAATATGAAGGAAAAGGCAATCAAGGCTTTAGCTTAAATGATTTTTATTATTGGTTTGGGATTCAGATCCTTATAATGGTTGCCCTTTACTCAGAATACAATAGGGAAAGATGTATGGGGTCCTTGCCCAGGTCTGTCACTTACGGTCTGGTGCCCTTGAGGAAATCAATGTGGGTAAAAATATCTGTCTAAATTGCATTACAGAATCCCCATTGTTAAAAAAAATGAATGAGATAAATCACAGGGACTTGGAATATGGTAAGGAGCTAAAACACCATGAGGTTTTATTGTTGTTATTTTTTCAATACTTTGCATAGTGTGGAATTCAACTTGTTTTCTGATGTCTTTGGCAACAGCAGTAAGTAGAATTCTGACAAAGGAGAATTTATACTTTTGGGGATGAGTGTGCAGGCAGTCTGGAGCTGTGGCCCAGAATGAACTGCCTTTGTTGACGAAGGGAGAATTTGTATTTGGCAACGGGAAGAAGTCCTGAGGACCATAAGAATATTTTCAAGACCCTTCTGATCACTTGCTGGAAGGTGGCACCTGGTACTTGCTGGAAGGTGGCACCTGGTCTCGGGTGTGCAGATTGTCGGTATTAAGATTCATACTTGAGCGGCCATTGCTGATGGAGAACAGGTGTTTAAGATGAGTTTGGCATGGGGATGGAGTGGGGATGGTGGCCTTTGTGGTGTCAGAGACTAACAGGTTAACAGTGGTTTGAGAAGCATGACAGAAGGAGAGCTTCTGTCTCCTGTTACTTCCCAAATACCGGACTGTAAGGGACTCTAAATCAGCTATACTTAAAACAATTGTTCTTTCCACGTTACAAAGCAGTTTTGGGCTCATAGTGCAATTAATCGTTGGAAGGGATCACCAACTCAATGGCCATGAACTTGGGCAAACTCTGGGAGATGGTAAGGGACAGGGATGCCTGGCGTGTTGCAGTCCATGGGGTCACAAATAGTGGGACACGACTTGGCGACTGAACAACAAGGCAATTAAAGGGAAAGAGATTTAAAAAATAGCAACCAACAGCAAGATTTCATTGTCTATACTAAATATCTAGTGCTGCTTCCTAACTGAGATACAGTTCTTAGCTGTTGGCTAAGCAGGAATTCAATTCCATGAGAAATAAGCTATACAGTAGCAAATCCCTTCCTTGCCTGGCAACACATTTTACAAAAGAACAAGTGTGAAGAGCTTGGCACAACCCCTGGTTCACATGAAGCATCCAGTACCTGTCCATCAGCAATATTATTACTGTAGGTGCTTGTCGTCTTCATCAGTGCATGTAACCCCGAGTAGTAAGGGCAGGGTGAGCTGGATTTAGGGACGACTAGCTCCAGCATATCAAACATGTCTTATTTCTATCTTTTTGCCTGGAAGCCTCATTCTCTCTTACCCGCTGCTTCTCTGCTCAGTTGGGGACATTGGTGGCAGGTAGGTCTGTCCTCCCATCTTTGGAGCTTGTGACCAAGAGATAAAGACACACTTCCCCACAGCTCAGACAAACAAACAAACAAACACCCTCAGGGTAAGACCCTGATTGGTCTGCTGTAGCTCCTGTGTCCACATTTTAGACCAGTTACCAGTAAGATATCTGACATGACAACATTTCATAAATTGTAAAGCATATGGAGACACATGGTATAATAATTATATAAAAGTAATTATTTTATTTTATCTTTTTCATGTGAGCCTTTATAGAAAGACTAGTCCCAGGTGGTGCTAGTAGTAAAGAACCTGCCTGCCTGCCAATGCAAGAAACATAGGAAATGCAGGTTCGATCCCTGGGCCGGGAAGATCCTCTGGAGGAGGGCATGGCCACCCACTCCAGTATTTTTGCCTGAAGAATCCCATGGACAGAGGAGCCTTGTGGGGCTACAGTCCATAGGATGGCAAAGAGTTGGACACGACTGAGTGAGTAACACTTGCTACATTCCAAACAAATAATACAGACAATAAGTGATTTGGGGTAGTTAATGGTACCTTTTAAATTTATTTATTTTTAATTGGGGGACAATTGCTTTACAGTATTGTGCTGGCTTCTGCCATACATCGACATGCATCAGCCATAAGTGTGCATATGAGCCCCTGTGCCTGTATAGCAGCTCCCCACGGACTCTCTGTCTTACACATGCTAGTGTACGCATGTCACCGCTGGTCTCTGTTTGTCCCACCTGTCCTTCCTGCGCTGTGTCCAAGGTCTGTTCTCTATGTCTGCGTCTCTATTCCTGCCCTGCAGATAGGCTTATCAGTACTATTTTCCTAGATTCCATATATATGTATTATTGTTCAGTCGCTTAGTTGTGTCCGACTCTTTGCGACCTCATGGACTGCAGCATGCCAGGCTTCCCTGTCCTTCACCATCTCCTGCAGCTTGCTCAAACTCATGTCCATTGAGTCGGTGATGCCATCCAACCATCTCATCCTCTGTGGCCCCTTCTCCTGCCTTCAATCTTTCCTAGCATCAGGGCTTTTCTAATGTGTCTAATGTATATATGTGTTAATACACAAAATTTGTTTTTTCTCTTTTTTGACTTACTTTACTCTTTATAACTGTCTCTAAGTTTATCCACCTCACTAGAACTGACTCAGATGCAGTCCTTTTTATGCTGAGTAATATTCCATTGTGTATATGTACCACAGATTCTTTATCCATTCATCTGTCAATGGACATCTAGGTTGCTTCCATGTCCTAGCTATTGTAAATTGTGCTGCTATAAACATTGGGGTACATATGTCTTTTTCAATTATGGTTTTCTTAGGGTATATGCCCAGTAGTGGGATTGGTAATAATGAGTGATGCTGAGCATCTTTTCATGTGTTTGTTGGCTATCGGTATGTCTTCTTTGGAGAAATGTCTGTTTAGGTCTTGCACTTTTTGATCAGGTTGTTTGTTTTCCTGGTATTGAGCTGCTGGAGAGGGTATGGAGAAAAGGGAACCCTCTTGCACTGTTGGTGGGAATTTAACTTGATACAGCCATTATGGAAAACAGTAGGAAAATTCTACAAATGATAGCTTTATTCCTAGTTTTTAAAGAAATCTCCATACTGTTTTATTAGATAAACGCAAATCAAAACTACAAGGATATATCACCTCACGTTGATCAGAACGGCCATCATCAACATATCTAGTTAATGGTGTTTTAAAAATGTGGCCAAAAGAAAATCCAGATTTGAAACCCACGAGCTGAGGCACACCCCAGTAGACTGTCACTTCGAGTATGGGGTAGTGTCTGAGTCATCTTGGATAAACACCATGCCTGATGCAGAGGAGACCCTAGTCTGTGTTGGGAAGTGACTTGGATCCCAGCTCTGCTAACTTACAACCTGGATATGGGCAAGTCATGCCCTGCCTGTGCCCCAGTTCACTCACCTTACTCTCCTCCCTGTGTTATCTATGAAGGGGAAGGAGAAGTACCTGAAACTTGAGAAAGCTGGGAGAAGAAATCCCAGCGCCCCGGAGTGGTTGTATTCACTCAGGAGGGGGAGACAGCTGTGTACTGGTTCACATGCTGCCGGGAAGTCATTCTGTAGCCCTCTAGGGAGGAGCGTATTATTTAGGACTGTGCTTCGGAAGCAAAATTTGGCCTGTCTGAGTGTGATATCCCTGGTGATGGGCTTCCCAGGTGGCGCTAGCGGTAAAGAACCCACCTGCCAATGCAGGCAACGTAAGAGATGCAGGTTCAAAGTGAAAGTGAAAGTCGCTCAGTCGTGTCTGACTCTTTGCAACCCCATGGACTATGGAGTCCATGGAATTCTCCAAGCCAGAGTATTGGAGTGAGTAGCCTTTCCCTTTCCAGGGGGTCTTCCCAAACCAGGGATTGAACCCAGGTCTCCTGCATTGCAGGTCTCCCGAATTGCAGGCAGATTTTTTTACCAGCTGAGCCACAACTTCTTTGTAATTACGGGGTGACTCCACAAGGCATTGAAGGGTCCTGGAGACAAAGGAGGCTGGGGTGAACACAGTTTTCAACTCAAGCCATCATAAGTCAGCTGCCAGTGCTCCACACTCCTCCAGACTGAGCCAAGCATTTCACTGCAGAGTTGGCCCATAAAAAATTTCTGGGAGATTCCAACTGGTTCGTAATTTGTATATGTGACTGAAGCCAAAAACTCTACATATTCTCCTATTACATTCTGTTCCCCAGGCTCCTGCAGGTCCGGTTTTCTTTTTTGTCGTATTGTCGAAGCTACAACACCCACCTCTTTTTACTTCCTGAGATCCTATCCTCATACAGTTCATGGGAGTCTTCGGTCATGACTCTGTCTGTGTGTATGTTAATTGCTCAGTCATGTCTGACTCTTTGTGACCCCATGAACTGCAGCCCACAAGGCTCCTCTGTCCATGGGATTCTCCAGGCAAGAACACTGGAGTGGGTTGCCATGCCTTTCTCCAGGGGACCTTCCAGACCCAGGGATTGAACCCATGTCTCCTGCATTGAAGGCAGATTCTTTACCATCTGAGTCATCAGGGAAGCCCTTGTGGTCGTGATTAGTGACAGAAAACAGACACACCACATCTTTTACTTTCCTGACACTCAGTGGGAAGGTAGCTGGAGAAAGGAAAGCTTTCTCTTGGTGAACTGGAGCCCTTGGGTGGCAATCCCAGCACCATGGACCTTAACCTCCCACCGTGTTCCACTATCATGTTCATAAAGAGTCTGGAGCAGTCTCTCCTGCCATGTTCTGAAAGTGAAGGAACCCAGAGGTCCTGACCCCCATGTTTCTGTTGAAGATCAGTCTAATATCTGACATTTCTATTCCGTGTTAGGCAGTCTTTTTATCTTTCTGCCTCCTCTGTTGTTACCTCAGAAAAGGTGATTGCATTTCTGACCTGTTCTTGTGGGGCTGGGGAGGCAAGGTGTGTGTGCGTGCTCAGTTGTATCTGACTCCTTACGACTCCACAGACTGCAGCCCGCCAGGCTCCTCTGTCCATGGGATTTCCCAGGTGAGGATACTGGAGTGGGTTGCCATTTCCTTCTCCAGGGGATCTTCCTGACCCAGGAATCGAACCTGTGTCTTATATCTTCCCTGCTTACTTGCTCCCATCCCCCCTGCTTCTCCATCCATTGGACCTTTTGTTTTCTCTCCCCATCACAATTGTGTTCATGTCCCCTTGGTCTAGCTTACCCTTCACTGTCCGTTATGACTGTTTCTTTGTTGCAAATACCCTCATGCTTCAATCTCTTTCTGTCCTTCCCACTTGACAAAAACTCCAGCTCTGGAGGAACCCAGCCATCTACCCTCTCCAGGCCCACTCCTGAAGATCTGGGCTTTGTTGGACACAACGTGGCAAATGCCAATGGTGTGGATTCACAATAATCCCAAAACCTTCAGGCTTGTGGGATCTTAGTTCCCCAAGCAGAGATCGAACCTGGGTCTGTGGCAGTGAAAGTGCAGATCTTAAACACTGGACCTCCAGTGGCTTCCCCACAACAACCCCGCTTAGTTGGTTTCTCCCTCTGCGTGGCAAGCTTAGTACTACTCTTTCTAGTAAGCTCCATCCTTTTTTCCCTCTAGGACTGCTTCTTCCCTTTTCCATTTTCCTTAAAACCAGCTCTTCCTTGGTCTCAAAAGATGATGTTGTCTCCCATGTGAAAGGGAAGTTAGAAGGTCTCAGATGGAAACTCCTGCACGTTCCCTTTGCAAAGCTGACTCAGCAGCCTGTGATGCAGGCTCTTCACAAGTTATCATGGGGGACACACTCCTCTTATCCAGGCCACCTGATCCATGTGTGGTTTGAATCCCATTCCTTCTCACCTTTTCCATCTATCTTGGATCTATTCGATTGATACTGATATATGTTGTCATATTTCCCGCCAGGGACAACCACAGTGACAGCAACAACAATGACCAAACCACCACCATGACCCTCCTTTGACTGGAGGCCCTCTCCTGTTCCTGTATTTTCATAGCCACCAGCCCTGTCTGCTCATGGCCTGTGTATTTCCTCACTCTGTCTTTTTAATCCAACTCCAGCCTGATTCTGTTCTCAAAATCCCATTATATCTGGACTTACTAAGGTTACTTGCATGTGTTAAATTCAGTGGACTCATTTTCATTCTCATTTTACTTAATTTGCAGCAATGTTCAGCTTTCCTTTATTTTTAATTTTTTTGGCCAAACCACATGGCATGGGGGATCTTAGTTCCCCAATCAGGAATCAAATCCATGTCCCCTGCACTGGAAGCTCAGAGTCCTAACCACTGGACCCCAGGGAAGTCTCAGCATTCCTTTATTGAAATGCCTTCTTCTCTGGATCCCCGTGGCACCTCGCACTTTTGGTTTCCTCCCATCCATGGCTCCACTTTCCCAGTCTCATTGGACCACTGGCCCTGAGATGCAAGCCTGCTTCTCTTCTTCTGTGCTTTCCATGGGCAATCTCAGCCCTTCCCATGACCTTAATTGCTATTCATCTGTGCCTGGGACTCCAGTTCTGAGCTTTCTTTTGAGCTGTAGACATTTATATACAACTGCATTCTAGACACATCCACTTCAGTGGCTGCAGAATTTCAAATTTGAGTCATCTAAAATGAAGTTCTTGATCTTTTCCCAGGCTCTTTCCCTGCCAGTCAGCTCTTCCTCTGTTATACTCCGTTTAGTGGCAGTTGTGTGTCCTGTTGCCTAGGCCATAGTGAATTGATTTTCAAGTTTGTCAATTCTACTTCAAAAGTGCACATTAAATCTCCACACCCTAGCGCTGACTGACCTCAACCCTTGATAGAGTTTATTGCAATAGCTTCTTAATAGTCTCCTCAGTCCACTTTTATAGTTCTGATTCATTCATTACACTGTAGCCGGAATAATATTTAAAAGGTGAAATTTGATCAAGTCAAAACGTTTCCTGTTGCATTTAGGATAAACTACGAAGTAAATAACACAGCCAGTAAGACTCTGCCTGGTTTGGTTCCTGCCAACTCTTGCCAGTCCTCCCTTTGCCTAGGATATTCCAGCCATTGAGACCTTCTTCCAGCTCTTGGAATGCTGCAGGCTCTCTCCGGTCCCAGGTGCCCCCCACGTGCTGTTCCTTCTGCCTGGAACTCTCCCCTACTCTTTGCCTGGCTAATTCCTGTACATACTTTGGGTCTCAAAAGTTAATTTCCTAAAGTATAAAAATTCTTTTGTAGTATTCTGTACTTTCCCATCATAGCACTTATCATGATTTTTAAAATCTGTCTCCCTACAGATGATGAGCTCTTGAAGGCAAGGACTACTCTGTCTTTCCACCCCTGTATCAGCATCCGGCATGTAGTATGAGCCCAATAGTATATTCTGAGTCAATAAATGGTTCATTAAAAAACCTTGGACCAATAAGAGGTGATTTTGTCAGGATGTGTTTATTCATTCATTCAACAAATACGTAGGTGTTTTGGAAGCCAAAGGAAGAACTTATTCCTTCAACTTTCCTTTGACTTGCTCATATCTTAATATTCCTTAGCAAGTTTTGTCTACTTTCGCAGGGTCCCAGTCCCCAGCAGTGACTGCATTTGGCATATTTGCCTGGCTCACTGGATGTATCAGTTTTCAGGAAAGTATTTTCTTCTCTGTGTCTGACACTGCTCTGTTCTTAAATGTCTTGACTGTTCTTATCTCTGTAACAACATGAATTCATCTGCAAAAGATGAAATCAAACATGTAGAGAGGGTCACTTATATCATTTATGTGTTTTTTCCTTGCAAATTGAGCTTTAATATTCTCTTCAGCCAAGAAATATTTAAGAAGAAAGATGCACACACTGTGTATGCTAAGAAAGTAAAATGATGTGATAGTAATTATTGACTATACTAAAATGTGACAAGCCTACAATTAAAAGAAAACCAAATACATATTCCGATAGGAAACTTATGATAAGGGTATCAGAATTTGAGTCTACCATTTTTCTAAGGTTTAATTTTACTTTGAGGGCACAAGAAAGTTTCATTTTGGGAGAAAAACAGTAAGACCCACTTGTCCTGATTTTGTCATAATACTAGAGGTTTCATCAGTTGAACGCCCAAAGCCTCTTGTGACTTCATTAGCCACTTTTTGTTCTCTTATGTCAAAAACTCAGAGAAGAAATTCACGCTAGTGTGTCATTCTAGGTTATATCCCTGACATGGAATAATAGGAATTCATCTGCAAAAGATGAAATCAAGTATGTTTAGAGGGTCACATACTATTTGTGTGTGTTTTAAACAAGCATTTGTTAGACACCAAATGTGTGCTAGGCTCTCAGACTTTTTCTTACTTAATTCTCACAATAACTTCTTATAGTAGGTTAAATTAGTCCTAATTTAAAGGTGAGAAAATCAAGGTTCAGGAAACTGCTCCAAAACACAGAGATAAAGATGCTTTCTTTTTGTCCTGGTATGATATTTGCATTTTTCAAAATCATGAATTCATGTTAAAAAAAGAGCATAGCCAAACATTGAATTATGCCTGATAATTCTTCCAGAGGACTTAAATATGCATTTTTAAGGGATTCTGTTTTACTAGAGTAGGATGCTAGAGTCCCAGAGACCCTGCAGATTGTCCAGAATTTAGCTGTGTGCTGTGCTTGGGCGAGTTGGTGGGGGTGCGAAATAAATGAACTTGATTCACTCTGAACCAAGTCAGGCAGAAATACAGTACCACCCTTCTAGACAGACATCTGTTCAAATATAAATTTCCTGTTTATTGAGGCTTCTGCTGTATTGAAGTAAAGGTCTCGATACGGCTGAACAAGTCAATCATTATAAACCTTGTTAGTGTGACAGCCCCCTGTGTATTGTTTAACTGGAAATGAAACACAAATACACCAAACCCCTGCAGTATCTGCTTCACGGTGCATAAATCGTCAGTGCACCATGTCACTTGACATTTGATGGCAGTCTACCACATGGCAGAGCAGACTTCATCCTTGGAGGGCTATGCAGATGAATCCAGGCCTAAACAATAAGGTGAAAGGATGCAGCCTGTCCCTTGCTCCCCTCCCCCCAGATCCTTCCCAGAAAGCAATCCCTGGGGTAATATCTTAGTGGCAACTGGTGAATTATCCAAATACAAATGCCCAGTGTTCAGTCAGTTCCACATGCAGATCTGGCTTTAGAGGTCCTAAATAGGATTGAAATGTTCTTCCTGCTTTCCACGTTCTGAGCAGTATTATTGCTTGCAGCAAAAGCTTCTCAGACTCTTATTAAGCCGTCTTAATGGCTTTCCTCAGCTTGCTTTCTTTTATTCAAACCTCAGAGGTGAGGGATAATCTGCTCTTAGCTAGACTGAGATAAAGACGCTCATCTCACCCCCAGTGGCTCCCTGTCCCCTGATTTATGACACGTCTATGCCATAGAGAAAGCCTATAGTTTGGAAAGGACTAAACCAGTCTGCTAGTCTGCTGTTGATCATAAGTCTGGACTGGGGTTAAATGATTTTACCACCAGTCATATTTTCTCTGTTTGGGGTTTAAATGGGTAGGACGTATCTCTCTCCAGCTCTAGGAGGAAGATTTGTTCATAAATTGTTAAAATGGAGACTGGAAGTCTCAAGGTATCATCCATTCCAGCTGCTAGTCCTGGGCAGATTAAATCATTCACAACAAGCAGTTGGCTGTTGGAATCAGCCCTTCTGGGTTATGGCCAATCATGTCAGGGCTGCCCCTAAAGGCAGGGCTCAGGTGTAGGGAGGCTGGGACAAGCCAGTGCAGGTCCGTTAGCAGTTCAATGGAGGAGCAAGCTGGCTGAACTCTGGAAAGGTTAGTCCCCAGGAGAGTATACAAATGGGTTTGCCAAGCCCCAGGAACAGAGCTGGAGAAAGAGGCAAGATTATGGAGGGTCTACTCCCTGTAAAGCTACTGTCTACCTCGTTAGCTCTTTTTAGGAGAATCTGGGGCTAGTGGTAAAGAATCTGCCTGCCAGTGCAGGAGCTGCTCGAAATTCAGGTTCCATCCCTGGGTCCAGAAGATCCCCTGGAGAAGGAAATGGCAACCCACTTGAATATTCTTGCCTGGAAAATTCCATGGTCAGAGGATTCTGGTGGGCTACAGTCCATGCAGCTGCAGAGAGTCGAACATGACTGAATTACTAAGCACAGGGGAGCTGTGAGCCTCTTGAAGGGCTGAATGTGTGTGACAGTTTCCTTTATGTTCAGTGACTTTCTTGGAAACCTTTAATGATCTTTTATCCCTTGTCAAATAAAACCTCCCCTTTAATCACTCAATACTTCATTTTTGAGAAAAGGAGGAATGTATTGAATTTTGTAACCCAATTTATTCCTATTCTTCTCTAAGAAGATATCAGTGTAACTTTTGATAAAACATGGAAAGTTATATGCCATAGAACTATTTGATTATATTTTAAAACCTATTCTTATGACAAGCCCTTGAAATATCCAAGCAATGCATGAGAGCTTCTTGAACCATTTTGGGTTAGATGTACCTTCTGAGTTAAAGGCAGCAAACTCTATCTCTTGTTGATGAAGAGAGAAAACAGTCTCTCTTTGGAAGGCGGATGATTTTTGTCCTGGAGAACATTTTGTTCCTTAGGAAAGCTGTTGATTTCTCAGAAGAAGCAGTTTATTTTCTCATCTCAGGGTGAAGAAATTGAAAGATATTTTTTTGTGATTCAGGAACAGGTGTATTTAAAAACTGTAGTTTTCTCTAGGAGCATATATATGCTCTATGAAGTTACATAATGTCAAGATGGTCTATAGATTTGATAATCTTTTCATTGCTTCTGGGGCTAGAGAATGTGTTGTTTTTAAGTGTAGACTGCTTTGCCTTAAAGAGAATGAAGAGCAAACTTTAAGCTTTCTGTTTTGGAACTAGAGCAAGACACCCCAGTTGCGGTTATCCTTAGTTTACAAGTCTTACCTCAGCGTTACCCCATTAATTCTTTCTGTGAGGCAGCATAGCTTACAATTTCTCAACTATGTAATTTTCTGGAGTTTTTCTTACAGATGGTCTAAGACATTGATATGGAAACTCAGGCAGCCATCACTGTGCTTCTGGCAGTTTGAGGACAGAAAAGAAAAAGAAAACATGGTTTCTGCCCTTAAGAATATTCACGATCCAGTGGTTAAGACTCCATGCTTCTACTGCAGGGGGCATGGGTTCTGTACCTGGTTAGGGAACTAAGATCCTGCATGCTGTGAGGCACAATCAATAGATAAATTAAAATAAAATATTAAAAAATAATAATAACAACAGAAAATTAATTTTAAAAAGGAATATTTACCTCTAGCTGGAAAGGCTTGTGAAGGACACTGAAGACAAATGTACAAAGTGTACAAATGTACATTGCACATTCTATGAAAGTGTTAGTCACTCAGTGGTGTCCAGCTGTTTGTGACCCCATGGACTGAAGCCTCCCAGGCTCCTCTGTTCATGGGATTTCCCAGGCAAGAATACTGGAGTGGGCTGCCATTTCTTTTTCCAGGGGATCTTCCTGACCCTGGAATCAAACCCAGGTCTCCTGCATTGCAGGCAGATTCTTTAATGTCTGAGCCGCATCTGCCTTATTTGTACATTCTATAGGCTGTAAAATCCCATGGACGGAGGAGCCTGGTAAGCCACAGTCCATGGGGTCGCAAAGAGTTGGACACGACTGAGCGACTTCACTCACTTTATAGGCTGTATTACTATTTCGGTTTTATGGATTAGGAAGCTGAAGCTCAGAGAGGTCATGTGACCTTTCCACACTCAGCCAGCAAATAAATGATGGACTTGAGATTGGACTGTAGTGGAGTCTGTCTTCCATGCCCACCACTGTATCTCCATGGGGAGCAACTGTGTCTGTCTCCTTCACTGCCTTTCCGTAGCACCTTGCACAACGTTTGACACAGGAGTTAAGTCAAGGATGACTTATAGATTGGCTGGCCAGTGCTGAAGCACACAGAAGAGTTATCGTGTTCTAAAACTGTAACCTTGGCGTTGAACTAAATTTGTTTTCTTTCAAGCAGCCTTTACATGATCTGGTGCAAGACAGTTTTTTCCTCTGTAGGGCACAATGGTTCTGCTTTCTCTGCCACCTTCTTCATCTGTCCCTGCCTTTAGCAAACTGGGAGGCTCTGACTTTGAGCTTGGGGAGGGCAGTCCTTGGGTGGTACTGCCTGGTGCATGCTCTCCCCTCCCCCTAGCTCTGTGGACCCCTCCCAGTGCCTAGTCAGGAGCTTGGCTACAGCTGGGGTGGGGGAGCGCTCTCTGGCCGTCTGACCTCAGAGGCTCAGGCAGGCAGGGGGAGAGCAGAAGAGCCCTCTGCTCTGAGCCGGAGAGCTTGCTCTGCTTGTGGCTTCCTAAGTGCAGGCTGGGAAATGCGACTTATTATCCTTCATTAGAAGATCACTCTAATTTACAGGCCATAGAATGAAGTTATGTGTGTGCTGCACTTTTGAACTCGTTACTGAGTATATTAAATCATACTGAAAGGCTGTTCCTGCAGCAGGTGTGCTGGTGACTAGGGGCTCAGACAGGGCCTTGGGTATGAGACGTCAGCCTGGCAGTGTTATTCCCTACTCTTCTGCCTTCTATTGTCACGTTTCTTCCACAGTTTGGAACATCTGCTAGTATTTGTTTATTGAGCCTCTGGGGCTAACTTATCCAAAATCACGCTTAACTTCATGAAATTGCCATTTTAAGGGCAGCTTTTTTCCGCACTCTGCTAAAAATGTTGCTGTTAAGTCGCTCAGTAGTGTTCGCCTCTTTACAATCCCATGGACTACAGCACACCAGGCTTCACTGTCCTTCACTGTCTCTTGGAGTTTGCTCAAACTCATGTCCATTGAGTCAGTGATGCCGTCCAACCCTCTCATCTGCTGTTATCTCTTCTCCTCTCCCAGCATCAGGGTCTTTTCCAATGAGTCAGCCCTTCACATCAGGTGGCCAAAGTATTGGAGCTTCAGCTTCAGTATCAGTCCTTCCAATGAATATTCAGGGTTGATTTCCTTAAAGATTGACGGTCTGATCTTCTTGCTGTCTCTGCTAAAAATGAATGATATATTAAAAAAGAACTGGGATGGGAGGAATCATGACATTGTAGTCCCTTTTGTTCGCTGCAAATGGTTAGAGGACAAAGACTACATTTACAAAGAGAAGATGGCTTTGGACACCGTTTTCCAAGCTTGGGCCGGCTGGATTTTCAGTGTGGGTTTTAAACTTAGCTCTCAGTACAGGGAAGTCAGGAGTGGGAAGTGACAAGGATAGCAAGGTGGAGAGTGCTGCTGTGGCTGCCGCTGCTGCTGGTGAGGGGTGGGGTGTGTTAGTCTCCTAGGGCTGTGGAAACAGAATACCACAGACTGGGGGAGCTCACACCACAGAAATGATCGTCTCCCAGTTCTGAAGACCTGAAGTCCAAGCTCAAGGAGCAAAAGGGTGGTTCTCTCTGAGGGCTGTGGGGGAGACTGTTCTTGCCTGTCTCCTAGTTTCCAGAGGTTTGCTGGCAATCATTGATGTCGACTAACTTCTGCATCATCCTAATTTCTTCCTTCTTATCTGTGTGTATCTGTGTCCAAATCCCCTCATTTATAAGGGCACCAATCATATTGGACTAGGGGTCACACTCATGACCTCATTTTAAAAAAAAATTATTAATTTTTAATTGAGGGATAATTGCTTCACAGTATTGTGCTGGTTTCTGCCAAGCATCAATATCAATCAGCCATAGGTATACATCATTTTAACTTGATTACCTCTTTAGAGACCTACGGTCTCCAAATTAGGTCATATTCTGAGACACTGGGTTTAAAACTCCAACATAATATTATTATTTTAGTTCTCCCACCAGAGATTGAACCTGTGCCCCCTGCAGTGGAATCGCAAAGCCTTAACCACTGAACCACTAGAGAATTCCCGCCAGTGCATCTTGGATAGAATTCAGCCCATAACATAGGAGTGTGTGCATCCTCAGTCGTGTCTGACTCTTTGAGACCTCATGGACTGTAGCCCGCCAGGCTCCTCTGTCCATGGGATTTCCCAGGCAAGAACACTGGAGCGGGTTGCCATTTCCTCCACCAAAGGATCTTTCTGACTCAGAGATTGAACCTGTGTCTCTGGCATCTCCTGCATTGGCAGACGGATTCTTTACCACTGAGCCACCTGGGAAGCCCATAACATAGGACTAGGAGAATTTAAAAACAAAAACATTTTTTTTTCTGAAAGAAGAGAAAAAACAAAACAAAACAAAAAATGAATGCCTACTCTCTGCTCAGCACTGGGCTGAGTGCTGTAGTGTTGGTGTGAGTGCCTTCTGCAGACTTTGTAGACATATTCTGATGCCTGGGGAATGCTGTTTTTCTGATTGTGTCTCTTGTTCTCCCAGGATTTGAATGGTAACACTGATCTCAGCCCCCTTCTCCACTAAGGTTGTATGCCGTCCATCAGTGGGGTACCTGAGCATGTTGGCCAGCGGGGTTTATAGTCACTCAGCTGAACAATTGGCGTTCATCAGCCATTATTGGTTTTCTTCTAAATAACTTCTCTGACAGCTGACAAAACCCAACGCAGAGTATGTGAAGTTCACTTCTCTGCCTATCAGGCACAGATTGGCTTCCATCCAGACTGAGCTTTCAGTGAAAAGGTCGGCGTTTGCTGATTAGCACAGCATCATGTGCAGAGATTTTCTTAACAAATGCTTTGTGAGGATTTATTTGTTAACTTATGCACCAGGCATTGTGGCTGACATTTGCTGTTGTTGTTGTTCAGTGGCTAAGTCGTGTCTAACTCTTTGCGACCCCATGGACTGCAGCATATCAGGATTCCCTATCCTTCACTGTCTCCTGGAGTTTGCTTAACCTTGTGTCCATTGACTCAGTGATACCATCCAACCATTTCATTCTCTGTTGCCCCCTTCTCTTTTTTGTCTTCAATGTTTCCCAGCATCAGGGTCTTTTCCAATGAGTCGGTCTTCACATCAGGTGGCCAAAGTATTGGAGCTTCAACTTCAGCATCAGTCCATCCAATAAATATTCAGGGTTGATTTCCCTTAGGATTGACTGGTTTGGTCTCCTTGCAGTCTAAGGGACTCTCAAGAGTCTTCTCCAGCACCACAATTCGAAAGCATCAATTCTTTAGCGCTCAGCCTTGTTGACATTTATTTGTAATTGAATGCCTGCTTGGCATAGGGCACTAGGGGTACCTAACATGATAGGAGGTTTTTGAGATAGTCTAACCTCAAATGCAGTGTAGGAATTACTCCTGTAGCACCACTGAAAAGTTTATCTTGAATAATGCCTGTGATAGGCAGCTCACTACCTGAGTGAGGAATTTATTTCCATAGGGGGAGCGTGTCTGGTTCTAAAAAAGAAAGTGTTTAAAAAAATTGAACCAAAATCTACTTTGTGAGTTTTTCTTTGTAATCATATAATGTCCACCCAATCCTCTTAATTATTTTTAGGGGCACTTAAAAATTGAGATATAACTCATATATCTTAAAATTCACCTTTTTAAATTATACAACTGAGTGGCTTTTAGTATGTTCACAAAGTTTTGAGTCATCAGTACTATCTAATCAATTACCCACCAAAGACAACCTGTACCCACTGGCAGTAGCTGTCCACTTTTCCGTTCTCCCAAGCCCTTAAAATCAGTACTTTCTGTCTCTATGGACTTGCTTTTTCTGAAAATTCCATATAAATGGAATCAATATAATATATGGCCTTTGGTGAATGGCTTCTTTCACTTATCATAGGATATCAAGGTTCATTTTTGCTATAGCGTATAGCAGTACTTCATTTCTTTTAAATGCTAAATAATATTCCATTGTATAAATATAATTTTTTTTCCCATTCACCAGCTGGTGGACATTTGGGTTGTTTCCACATTTTGGCTATTACAAATAAAAATGTTATGAACATTAGGGCTACAAGTTTGTTAAAAAGAATATTTATTTATTTGGCTGCACTGGGTCTTTAGTTGTGGCATGTGGGGTGTAGTTCCCCTGACAAGGCATCAAACCTGGGCCCCCTGCATTGGGAGCAGGGAGTCTTAGCCACTGGATAACCAGAGAAGTCCCAGGGCTACACGTTTTGATGCCAATGTATGCTTTCACTTTTCTATACCTGGGAGTGAATTGCGGGCTCAGATGGTAATTCAATGTTTAACTTTCTGACATATACTAGCAGCTCTATACTAGTGTCCTTCAGAGTTTTCTGTCTGGAAGAAAAAAGCTTTAGGAACTTCGATGATGGAGTAGAATTTTGAACAGAATTTTGAAGGGAATGTGGGGTTTTCACATGAATATAGAGTGAGAAAATAGAAACACAGAAACTTGAAACAATTTGATGTTTTAAAGAGCCTGCAAGTAGCTTGGCATAAACACGGAGTATTTGTAAAGAATTCATTCATCATGAGGGGCTTTCCAGGTGGCTCAGCAGTAAAAGAATCCACTTTGTCAATGCAGGAGACACGGGTTTGATCCCTGGGTTGGAGAGATCCCCTGGATAAAGGAATGGCAACCCACTCGAGTGTTCTAGTTTGGGAAGTCCCATGGACAGAGGAGCCTGGTGGGCTACATACAGTCCATCGAGTCCCAAAGAGTTGGCGAAGACTTAGTGACTAAAGAACGGCAACGACAATTCATCATGAGGTGAACGTGGGAAGACGGGATATGGACCAAACTATGAGAGATTTTTGCTCTGCAGGCAAGCAGGGACACCTGAAGGTTTTAAGTAGGAGAGCAACTGGTCACATTTGTGTTTGTAGAGAGCATCTTTTGCGAGCTGTACTAGGGAGCAGTGAGGAGGGGGGAAGAACTATCAAGAGGCTTTGCCATGGCCCATGTGAGAGATGACGGTGGCCTAAGGTGGAACATTGAAAATGGAGAGGATTAGGGGCATCTGAGACACTCTAAAGAAATAGAGTTAGAAACCCTTGTGAGAGAAGGGAGGAGTGAAGAATGACTCAATTTTTGACAGTGGCACTTGGGTCAATTGTGTAATTATAGAGAGAGAATGCAAGAGGAAGAATTTTGTGACAAAGTAGGGAAGAACATTTATTTTGAACATTGGATTTCTTTCTTAAAAGAGTATGTATCTGTTTAATTCATTTTTTTATTTGGCTGGTCTGGGTCTTAATTGCAGCGAGTGCATCTTCCATCTTCATTGTGGCTTGGGGATCTTTAGTTGTGGCATGTGAACTCTTAGTTGCGGCCTGTGAGATCTAATAATGGCTCCCTTTCCAGGTTGGAACATGGTCCCCTGCACGTGGTTGCAGAGTCTTAGCCACTGGACCATCAGGAAAGTCCAGGGCAGAGCATTTTGTTCTCTTGTTTATACTGCATCAAAAACCTTCAAATGTTTAAATTAGCCATCATGATTCCTTTTGTCTTTAATTACACAGCCTCAAAATAATTCATCTGATATTTCCTTAAGTTCTATCTTTGTTCATAGTTCCTTGTTTTAATTGCTACTTATGTTTGACTTTTCCACTGCTTCTCCTAAGGTATACCCTGTTTTAAAGAAAACTTACTAAATAAGGTTGAACCAAGAGACTATAAAACATTACTGCTATTCTCTGTGTTACCCCAGTGATACATGATTTACATGGTTCATGAAAGTGTACACCAAGACTTTTCTTCACTAGTTTTAGAAACTTCACCAAACTTTCTTTTTTTGATAACTGCAAATTCTTAGATCATTTTCTCATTTCTCGAGTATTTAGAAATATATCAGTTAAGATGTCCTCAGCTAATAGTGACTCAGACCATAAGGAGATTATTGTTTACTTAAAAGCAGTTTGGAAGAATGTGATCTCCAGACTTGTCTGATGGATAGATGAAGTTACCAAGTATCTAAGTTGTTTCCTTCTTTCTACTTTGTTTTCTTCAGAGGATTAACTTCATCTTCATGCTTGTGACCTCATGGTTTCAGAAATGGCCACTGCAGCTTCAAGCATCACTTTCTTGGGTAAAAATATCTATAACAGGAATGAAGGGATAAAATAAACTCCTTGCACATCTTTTTTTCAGAGAGAAACATCTTTCCCAAAAGTGTTCAGCAGAATCTTTATGTCTCATGGGCCAATCAATGGGCCAAATGGATTGAGATTTGTTATGCTTGGGTGTAGCTTTAGATTTCCTGGAAAATGAACTAAGCAAAATCATTATTTTGTTACCGAGGAAAATGGGGAGTTGTCTGTGAAATGGGCAATCAGCAATGGCCACAGGAAACCAAAGAAATATTTGATCAAATATAGGAACACGATGGATCAGTTTGCAAAGGTCTTATATCTTTATATCTATCTATTTATCTATCCATCTAGAGACCTGATATTTTAGTTCTACTAGCTTAAATCCTTATAATTCCATTATCATCTAACTTGCATTTTATCATCTTATCTAGAAACATTATGGGAGAGTTTGTCAAATGCTTTATTAAGTAAAAATGAGACTAAATTTCCATAATATCATTAGTGATCTAGCAATGATTTTTCCTCCTAGTCGTATTCAGATATAATCGACATACAACACTGTGTAAGTTTAAAGTGTACAGCCTAAAAAAAATCAATAAATAAAAAAATAAAGTGTACAGCCTAATGGGGTTTCCCAGGTGGCACTAGTGGTAAAAAACCCGCTTGCCAATGCTGGAGATATAAGAGATGTGGGTTCGATCCCTGGGCATGTCAACCCACTCCAGTATTCTTGTTTGGAGAAACCCATGGACAGAGGAGCCTCATGGGCTACAGTCCATAGGGTCACCCGAAGTTGGACAAGTCTGAAACAACTTAGCACACACACCCTGATATTTATTGTGCTAGTCTTTATACATATTTGTGCACATTTAATATTGCTTCAACTATGTTTATACAACACATTAAAAATGAAAGGAAGAAATTGGCTGAGGAATCTTACTTCTTTCATTAAAAAGGTAAAGATTTAATTGGCTGATCCTGACAGATTCCTGCATTCTTTTATTCACTTGTTCATTCAACGAATACCAATTGAGCACTTACTCTGCTATGTGATAGAGCTATAATGTAGAATAATGTAGCTTCAGGCCCCAGCAGGTCTTCCAGTACAGTTTAGTAAACAATAGTATAAAAAATAATTATGTGATACTACGACCAGTGATAAAATAGAAATACATAAAAATGTGCTATGATAGCTGAAGGTGTGTGTGCCTGTGTGTCTGTGTGTGTCTCTTTTTGTGTGTAACTGAGTATGTTGGAACTGACATAGATGGCCTCATAAAGAGATGCCAAGCCTCTCTTTTCCTTAGTTATACCAAATGCATGCTCCCTGTGAGCCTCATTCTCTGCACTGGGAGCTTAGGGAAAGTATTTATCCTGAAGCCCCAAAGGTTGACGGGAGAGGAGATCTTACATGGCTCAGGTGGCTGATCTTGTTTTCAGGTACATGTCTGTGTGGTTCTGATGCATCCTTTTGTAAATTTCTCCCCAGTCCAGGACCAATCTATGCTCTTAAGGAGAAGAGATTTATTCAAGTCACATTGAGAGACCATGAGAGGGCAGTAATTGCTGATGTGAGTCATGTGAAGAGGAAATTTGGCCCTCCGTGATGGATTCCTGCCTTGCCCTCTTTCTATTTTTTTCCTCCTTTAGTTCAGAAATAGAGGAAAGTAGTAGGGGGTGAAGGGAAGGAGAAGTCAGTTTAGGGATTCAGTTCAAGCTAAGATGCAATGTGGACATGACTCGCCTCCAAAACATCGTCTGGAGCATTTTCACTGGAAGAGGTAACACTTCGGGTTTTAGAAATTGAATTTAGTGCTGACTTAGAATCTTGATGTTAGTTTGTTCCCTAAAGACAGAGTGGGCCAAAAGGCATCAGTGAGGGATAAGTTAAACAAGAGGAGTGCCTTGGGCCCAAGGTCCCAAGCACTATTCCTGTGTATATCTGTAGTTGGAGATTGCATTACAAAGTTCACAGCTAAGGACATTGGGAGGTGAACTGATCTGAGGCTGAATCAGAAAATACTCACTCCTCCTCCCCAACAACATCTGTGTGTTTTCATTAGACTGGTGTACCTGTCTACGTTCTCACCCTAGAAACATTCCTCATTTCCTCTCCAGTGGTCTCCAGGAGAGGGTTTCGGGACCTCATTAAAGGTCTAAGATTGAAGTATGTGAGGCACTTGACTAGGATCATTACAGAGAAGTAAAGCTGATGATGATTCAAGACTTTTCCACTGCATAATACTCAGGGCTGGTATCTCATTTCTGGAGAGTATCTCAAACATTGCCTAGATTCTCGAAGCTTCCCTGACCTGCTAATAATTTCCCCAGAAAGACTATCAAGACTGTCAATTTTACTTGACATCTTATAACTGTCATGGAAGTAGCAAGTGATTGTTCTTAACAATTTAATTTGATAAATAGAAATGATACCTTTTCTCCTCTAAAATTGATGAAATTTGAACAGCAGTCACAAATTATTTCTTCACAGTCACAGTGTAATAAAGTTAAAAGAAAAATATGTGTAGGTTTTTGAGCAAAAGAAATGAGAAAAATGCCTCATCGCTTTCCCCTGCTTTTACTCATCCATCCATTCATCCATCCATTAAAGAAATATTTATTGTGTGCCTGTTATGTGCTAAGCACTGAGTGAAGTGTCATGAGTAAAACGAATAACAAACAGAAGTCTTAGCCCTATAAGGCTTTCTGGTAAGAAAGAGAAATACTGAATAAATCACTTCCTTCATTAATCATTACAAGCTGTAATAAGTGGTATAAAGAAAATGTATGAGGCACCATGAAAACTTGTAACAGAAAGCCTGTGAGTCACAGAAGAGTTCCCTGAAAAAGTGGTTTTTGAGCTGATATTTGAAGGAAAAGTAGGAGTTAACTAGGCAAAGAAAATGGAATGTGTTTTAGTTAACTTGGGCTGTTGTAACAAATACCATAAACAAGGTGGCTTAAGTGGGCTCACTGGTATAGAATCTGCCTGCCAAGCAGGAGACATGGGTTTGATCCCTGGGTCTGGAAGATCCCCTGGAGAAGGAAATAGTAACCCACTCTAGTATTCTTGCCTGGGAAATTCCACGGACAGAGGTGCCTGGCGGGCTACAGTCCTTGGGGTTGCAAAGAGCTGGACACAACTTAGTGACTGAACACATAGATGGCTTAAATAACATTTATTTCCCATGGTTCTGGAGACTAGGAATTCCAAGATCAAGGTGCTGACAGATTTGGGTCTGGTGAGGGCCCCCTTTTCAGGTTCAGAATTTCAACATATGACTTTTGAGGGGACACACAAGTGTTCAGTTCATAACAGAGTTCTGAAGCTCTGGAATAACATGTGCAAAGGCCCTGAGATGAGTGGGAGCTTTTAAGAAACTCAGAGAGGCCAGTGTGGCTGAAATTCCAAGGGTAGAGTAGAGGACTTACACTATGTAAGATAAACAGATGATTCAGGGCCTTGTAAGAGTTAAGGATTTTGTGATGATTCTAAGAAAATAGAAAATTTATTTGAAAGTTTTCATCAGGGGAATAGCATGATCTTATTTTATTAGAAACATCACTAACTGTAGTGTGGAGAATGGATATGGGGCAAGTGAGGATGATATTAGCTAGATGAAAAGCTTGGATTAGGTGATGGAAGAGGAGATGGAGACCAGTGGATTGTCTGAATTATTTAGTGATAAGTTGATAATACTTGACGATAGATTGGAAATAGAAGGTGAAGGAGGTAGAAGGTGTTTCACAACAGCTACTTGGTTTATTGTAATTATCAGACAAGGGTCCTTTTCATTGTAATAAAGATCAGTGGAGGATAATCAGATTTGGGGAGAAAGTCATGAAGTTTGTTTTGCATTTGAGGTCTCTTTGAGATATCCACATGGATGTATGGAGCAGATAGTTGTGTATAAGTCTGGAGCTCAGAGAAGTGTGTTTGGGAGATATAAATTTGGATGTTGCTGGCATAGAAATCATCACTGAAACCACATTTTTGGTAAAATATGGGTTAGGGGTAAACAATCTGCCTGCAATGCGGGAGACCTGGATTCGATCCCTGGATTGGAAAGATCCCCTGGAGAAGGGCATGTCAACCCACCCAAGTATTCTTGCCTGGAGAGTCCCATGGACAAAGGAACCTGGTGGGCTACAGTCCATGGGGTTGCAAAGAGTTGGGCATGACTGAGTGACTAAGCACGCACATGGGTTGGTATTGATTAACTAATACAGTTTAGCTCACCATGACTACAGGTCAGTTCACAAAATTTTAGCATTGGATAGAAACTTAGAAATTACTTTTAAAGTTTATTTTTCAAATAGTAAAGCATTTTAACATTATTGTCTCTCCAAGGTAACACACGCTTTGGTGTCCCTTGTGACTCAGCTGGTAAAGAATCTGCCTGCAGTGTGGGAGACCTGGGTTCGACCCCTGGGTTGGGAAGATTCTCTGGAGAAGGGAAAGGCTACCCATTCCAGTATTCTGGCCTGGAGAATTCCAAGGACTGTATAGTACATGGGATCCCAAAGAGTCACACACGACTGAGCGACTTTCACTCTCTCTTTTCCCCATTTTTGTAAACAGATGATGAAAAGGAGATGTCAGGAGATGAAAGTTGGTCATCTTCAGCAGCATGTCTGGACCAAGACCCCTAAACTCCTCAACTATGGTTATTTCATATCAGGATTAGCGATTGTTTTTAGTCTAGGCATTGCTTTGGTGTGGAGGGGAAAACAGAGAAGCCATTCATTTATTACTACCATTTTGATTATGAACAGGACCATTTCTTAAAGAAAAGTCTTCAACACCGGGACACTTGTAGGTCCTGGATGACATAAATGGTACAGCACACAGAACTATCCTTCATCATCTCTTCTCTTCTCCTCTAAACGTATTTACCTAATTTCTCTGGCACCATTTTAATATGGAGAAGGCCAGGTTGTACTTGGAACTTTCTGTTATTTGTACAGATTTGTAGTTTCACATCTAGATGAATTACTGTTTTTCTACCTGAAATTAATTGACATATAAATTCATGTACTTCCAGAGTTTGGAAAAGACAGCAATCTTTTAGGGGAAGTGCTGTGTTAAGGGAACAGAGATGAGAAGAGTTAGAAAACAGTAGCTCTTTTTCTTTTTCTAGAAATTAAAAGATCCAGAGTGTTTATGTGAGTAGAGGACCAACCTAGGTAATAAGAAGGTGCTTTGTAGGAAAAAATGAACTGAGGAGGTTGAAGAGAGTTCTTCTGTACCTTTTGCTTTTCTATGTCAGTCAAGATGGGAGATCTTAAAACAGAGAACTTCAAGAAATCACAAGCCATGATCTGACCCCAAGTACTGCTGCTGAAAATCAGAGAGTAACCTGGTAATGGAAAGGGCAAGTGGAAGTGTAGTTAATCTTTTTGGCAGTTCAGTTCAGTCATTCGGTTGTGTCTGACTCTTTGCAACCCCATGGACTGTAGTACGCCAGGCTTCCCTGTTCATCACCAGCTCCTAGAGCTTGCTCAAACTCATGTCCATCGGGTTGGTGATGCTATCCAACCATCTCATCCTCTGTTATCCCCTTCTCCCGCCTTCAATCTTTTCCAGCATCAGGGTCTTTTCCAAGGAGTCAGTTATTTGCATAAAGTGGCCAAAGTATTAGAACTTCAGCTTCAGCATCAGTCCTTCCAATGAATATTCAGGACTGATTTCCTTTAGGATTGGCTGGTTTGGTCTCCTTGCATCCAAGGGACTCTCAAGAGTCTTCAACAACACAGTTCAAAAGCATCAATTCTTTGATGTTCAGTTTTCTTTATGGTCCTGCTCTCATATCCATATATGACTACTGGAAAAACCATAGCTTTGACTAGACGGACCTTTGTTGGCAAAGTAATGTCTCTACTTTTTAATACGCTGTCTAGGTTGGTCATAACTTTTCTCTCAAGGAGCAAGTGTCTTTTAATTTCATAGCTGAAGTCACCATCTGCAGTGATTTTGGAGCCCAAGAAAATAAAGTCTGTCGTTGTTTCCACTGTTTCCCTATCTATTTGCTATGAAGTGATGGAACTGGATGCCAGGATCTTAGTTTTTTGAATGGTGAGTTTTCAGCCAGCTTTTTCACTCTCCTCTTTCACTTTCATCAAGAGGCTCTTTAGTTCCTCTTCGCTTTCTGCCATAAGGGTGGTGTCATCTGTATATCTGAGATTGTTGATATTCCTCCCAGCAATCTTGTCCCATCACTTCATGGGAAATATATGGAGAAACAGTGGAAACAGTGTCAGACTTTATTTTTTGGGTCTCCAAAATCACTGCAGATGGTGATTGCAGCCATGAAATTAAAAGACACTTACTCCTTAGAAGGAAAGTTATGACCAACCTAGACAGCATATTAAAAAGTAGAGACATTACTTTGCCAACAAAGGTCCATCAAGTCAAGGCTATGGTTTTTCCAGTAGTCATGAATGGATGTGAGAGTTGGACTATGAAGAAAGCTGAGCACTGAAGAATCTATGTTTTTGAACTGTGGTGTTGGAGAAAATTCTTGAGAGTCCCTTGGACTGCAAGGAGATCCAACCAGTCCATCCTAAAGAAGATCAGTCCTGAATATTCATTGGAAGGACTGATGTTGAAGGTGAAAATCCAATACTTTGGCCACCTCATGTGAAGAGTTAACTCATTGGAAAAGACCCTGATGCTGGAAAGCATTGGGGGCAGGAGGAGAAGGGGATGACAGAGGATGAGATGGTTGGATGGCATCACTGACTCGATGGACATGAGTTTGGGTAGACTCCGGGAGTTGGTTATGGACAGGGAGGCCTGGCGTGCTGCGATTCATGGGGTTGCAAAAAGTCAGACACAACTGAGCGACTGAACTGAACTGAACTGTGCTTCATCCAGCCCGCCTGCATTTCATCTGATATACTATGCATATAAATTAAACAAACAGGATGACAGTATACAGCCTTGACATACTCCTTTCCCAGTTTGGAGCGGTTTTGGCCGTTACGTTCAAAGTAAGAATGAATCAGGTATTTTATCGGAGGTTGATAGTGAGTCATCTTTGAAGAAGTCTAGTCGAACTCTGGAAATTTGGAACCACCTTACAGTAAATGGTGTCTCATCAATATTTATATTTAACAAAAAGAAACTATGACAACTCAATTATGTTTTTGCTTTTCTATTATTGTGTGTGTGTGTGTGCTGAGTCATGTCCAACTCCTTGCGATCCTGTGGACTGTAGCCTGCTAGGCTCCTCTGTCCATGGAATTTTCCAGGCAAGAATACTGGACTGGGTTGCCATTTCCTACTCCAGGGCATCTTCCCAACCCAGGGATCAAGCCATTATTATTAATAGTAGAGAATGATGTAAGCAGATTGGACAGTGAACATATTGGTGTTTATCAAGTACCATTCAAAGGAGAGAACTTATCTGGTAGACACAAACGGTTTTGGTTGCCTGTGTTTTGATACATATCATAGGCTGAGTTCCCTGATAAAAAGACTCTGAGTTGAAGAGGAACATACAGGAACATTCGAGAAGCAGAACTGGGCAGAGGGAGAGGTTGAACTGTGATGCTCAGTAGAGGTCTCAGCCAACTCTCTGGAGAGTTCTGAACCTGGGATGATTCTTGAGAGTTGTCCTGTGGTGAACCATGGACCTGGTCAATACACTTCCATGTCAATCAGTTGTCAGATCCTAGCCATCCCAGGAAGGAGATATGACCTTGGGTGAGACAGCTTTCTTCAGCAGAGGCAGGTCTACTTAGGTGTCCAAGAGCTGAGGGCTTCTGCTTTCAGCACTCACAGAGGCTAGGAGTAAGTCTTGCATTCCTATGGGGGTTTGGGTAGCATATCCTAGCAGTCACCACAGTCCATCCCTTGGGCCATTTTCATCCACTTCTTAGTGTTAGTTCTGGAAGCAATTCCTCCATGATTCCAGTGGGCCTTTTTCCTCCCTGATGTAAACTTAAAAAAGAAAGGTAATTTGATAAGCAATTTCCCTGTACTTACAGCAAGTCTTAGGACCACTGTTGGTATTCATCATCACCCTCCTCTACTCTCTATTCTCAATTCCTACCACCCTTCAATGATCTCTTTGCTGGTCTTAGTGGCTTTACTTGCTACCGTGACCCAGACATTCATTCCTAAGGGGTCTAAGCCCTTGGCGTAAGGAACCTATAGTGCCCAGGGGGAAGCTAGAGCTTGCTGTTCAAGGCAACTCCTGCTGTGTCCATTGGAGGTACTAGGACCTGTAAAACCACAAAGCCCCAAGTTATGAGGCCAGAAAATATAGATTCCCAAAATGGGACTCTGGGAATAATGGTACGTGGGGCCACTCCTGATTCTACTTCTTAGTTCTCAGATCCATATATTCCACCTGCTATGGACAGAGTACTCATGGAAACATCATTGATTTAAAATATGTACCGTATCATGGAACATGGCTCTTGGCTGGTAGTTTTTCTGAGTTGGGACCTCAGCTTTCAATAGGCTGTTCTGTCATCCCGTTGGCCTCTCAGCTTCTGGGTATTTTTGTACATTAAATAGGCACAGTGGTAAAAAAAAAAAATCCTCCTTCCAAGCAGGAGACATGGATTCGATTCCTGGGCTGGGAAGGAAATAGCAATATTCTTGCTTGGAAATCCCATGAACAGAGGAACCTGGCAGGCTACAGTCCGTGGGGCTGCAAAGAGTCAGACACCACTGAGCAACTGAGCACAGGGCAGGAAAAGTTGTCAGCTTTTCATTAGGATCAGAGCAGGAAAAGGCTATGCAGCAGATCTGGGCTGCAGTTCAAGCAACCTGGCTAGTGAGACCATGTATCTCAACAGACCCTCTGGTGATAGGGGTTTCAGTAATGAAAAATTGTATCATGTGCAATTTATGGCAAGAGCCAATAAGGAGAGGGCTTCCCAGGTGGCATTAGTGGTAAAGAACCTGCCTTCCAATGCAGGAGACCCAGAGGAAGCAGGTTCGATCCCTGGGTGAAGATCCCCTGGAGGAGGGCATGGCAACCCACTCCGGTATTCTTGACTGGAGAGTCCCAAGGACAGAGGAGCCTGGCAGGCTAAAGTCCACGGGGTTGCAGAGCTGTATATTACTGAAACTACTTACCATGCACGAACATATGTACCAGTAGGAGAATCATAACACAGTTTCATAGGGTTCTTGGGCATCATACTTGTAACAGAATTACACACCTTTGAGAAATGGTTCCTGGCATATTTCTGAGCCCTGGCAGAAATGGAGTGTAGGACCATTGGACATCATCTATCCATAGCATAGGTTTGTTGCTGGGAAAAAACAGCAGTTCCTAGCTCTCTTTGCATTTCAGTGCACCCATATGGCTGATTCTCATCTTTGGACTCCTAGCTGAAGCTATATGTGCCACTTCTTGGTGTACCTTCTTCATGGTCTCCCTCTTTTCCCATTTTGCAGCTGGGTGTTAATGCCTGTGTTAATCTGGAAGCCACACAGAAGATGGTGGAGACTCTGTCCATCAGATTCTGTCATTCTTTTTCCAAGTCAAAGGATGAGAACCCTACCACCAATCAGGATTATCCATTTCAAACTCTAGGTAAGTAACAGCTACTCATTACTCATTGTGCAAAGCCATTGACATAAGGGGTTCATCCTTTACAGTACCTAGTGCTTCCTTATTGAATACAGCTCACTTGTTCTCCACCAATGGCATATGAAAACGCCCTTCCTTATTCCCTTCAGTCTCACTGGGGCATCCATAGTGCTTAAAAAAGTGCCAATTCCGTAGCAGGTAAATGGTAGGTGTCTCGTTGTTCTTTGATCTTGCAATTCTTTGAGTGCTAATAAGTTTGACATGGTGACTGACTACTTGTATTTTTTCTTAGCCAGAGATCTGTGATTTTGAAAATTCCTGGAAGACTGAAAAAAAATCTAGGTTTTAAAAGTTCTCCTACATGCATATTTATGAACACTTGGAGATACTATCTTTTAGCCAAAAAAAAAAAAAAAACAACTGGGCTGAATTAGCAGAAATATGAGAATAACTTGAATATAGTTTATTTGGAGCTGCCGACAGCCTTTCAGCAGGGATGTGAGCCAATCTGATGGAGTGTGTATGAGGAGAAGGAAAAAAAAACCCTCAATGGAAGTCATTCAATTGTTTTAATGAGTCTTGAATCCAGTGGACTAAGTGAAAATGCATCTGATTTAATTGAGTGACACTAATTGGTGAAAAAAAGGCAATCAAATAGGCTGTGCATTGTAATTATTGAAAATTCTTTTTTTACCCCCTAATTTACCTCTGATATTTTACCCTTATTGTTTAGTGATCTGTGGTCAGATTCTAAAAATAGTTTAGTATTTATTGGAATATATCACAACAGATTAGAGAATGTTCTGTATGCGTGGACTTGCCTTTATGTTTTTACCTCAAAGGTTGAGATACTTTGTTCTTTGAGTCGGATCACTGAACACAGAAATAGCTTGTGATGCATTATTATGTTTGTAGCTAAAAATCTAAGTTCACAAGAGGATGAGGTGGTTTGCAGAGGTTATAGAAGGAGAAGAGAAGGGAAGGTTTATAGGAAGACTTGGACTGATTTGGAAGAAGCAGGAGGGAAATATGGACTTCTACGAGACTGAAGATATAATTCTCCCAGATGGGCCCTGTGAGTCCAGAAGCAGTGAGGACCTGGGCCCATTTTCATGGGTAATTGTGAGGCAGCAAGGTTCCTAAGAGAAGACTGCCTGGTACAAAGGAGAGGGCCTGACCTCAGGCTTGGAGTGTCCAGCTTTATGTGCATCTCTCTACCTCTGGCAGAGCATAGAAGCCACAAGAAGTTTCTGTATCCTAAGGGACCATGTAATCCATGACAGTGGATGACAACTGATGAAGGCAGCAAGACAGATGACCTCCCCATGACCCCGGAGGACGGGGCATCCCTCACCAGACTGCAGGATGGGGACTGAGCCAGAAATTAAGTTTATTTATTAAAAAATTGATTATTTTGCACACCTGAATCAGTGGACAGAGATTAATGTCCACTCTCTGCACATTTCCTGGGGCCAAACATCTCAGATCATTATGTGCTCATGAGGAGCCATAGCTTTATTTAATTGCATTTGTTCATTCTCTGTAATTGGATAATATTTCCTATGAGCACACATTTAAATAATTATTCAACTAAAACAGAGTTGGCCTGGTGAAGGGGCTTTGAAATCAGAAGACTCCAGTAATATATGATCCCTCAGCACGAGGTTTAGATTTGAATTTCATCATGACTTAGCAGAAATCTGAGCAGATGTATTGTGTATTTCTAACTGTGGGTGGAGTTATGTGCAGAAAATGCTTCTTCCAATCATGAAAAGTAGCACAAGGTGTTATCGAGCTCCTGTCATAGAACACTAGGTCCTAAGTTTTAGAAGAGGACCTTAGAGTTTCCCCCTGTATTTCTTTCTTTGCTTAAAGGTATCTGAGATTTTAGTCTTTGTATTAAACTTTGAGTTACCTTGAAAAGTAGAAGTTAGTGGAATGTTCCTGGGAATAGGGACTGTGGCTGGCCCTCGCTTTAAGGACAAAGTCTTGATTTCAGAAGGGTGGACTCTTTGTCCTAGGAGAATGGACTTTCCCACTAAGGTGATGTACTTGTTTGGTTTGAGTTGAGACCTGCAGCCACAATGGTGATGCCTGAGCTCCTGCACTGGGATCTGAGTGACTGCTCCTTTCCCATATATGTAGTTGGTTTTGGTTTCCCTGATGGCTCAGTGGTAAAAACCCACCTGCCAGTGCAGGAGATGCAAGACACATGCGTTTGATCCCTGGGTTGGAAAGATCCTCTGGAGAAGCAAATGGCAGTCCTCTCCAGTATTCTTGCCTGTTTCCATGGACAGAGGAGCCTGGCAGGCTACAGTCCATGGGGATGCAAAGAGTCATCATGAATGACTGAGCACACACAAACGGTTGGTTTTGGTTAGTATTTAGAAATCGATTTCACTATTGTGGATCACATTGCAGGGCAGGAGAAGTCAATCCCTCATTTGTTCCCCATCAACAGTCTGCAACATTTCACAGTCGTGGTTGGCATCACTGTTGTTTGTGGGAGAGAGTGGCTAAAACACCTGCATGATTTCTGTCCATTGAGACTTTCAGCTGCTTGCAAGCCTACCTTGACAAGGTCTTTCTCCTCACCTCTTGGACCACCTTTATGTGGGACTTCTGCTGTCATTGGTTTTGTTGGGTCATGGTTATGCTGGGTGTGTGAAGCCATGCTGCAGTTCATCTTGGAGGGTTTTCCTTATGTGTGTGAACCGTGGTTCCTTCACTTAACCCACAGCACCTGCAAGGGCGTCATCCACCTTCTGTGTAGGTTCTGCTCAGAAGGCTTGATGTAGCACACCCGGGCTTGTTGGTATAGCTCTGAAAGGACATCAACATGTCGTATGCTTATTTTCTGAGTCCTACAAAGGCCACTTCTAAGATAGGCATGGGTCTGTGTGTTTATCTTTGTGCAGGGGAGTGTGGGAGTTTTGTGAATTATCGCTATGAACAGCACTCACAATGGCTTAAGCTTGTATTTGCGTCTGTTGTGAAATGAAGGATTTTGAATATATCCAAGCAGGAGTCTCCAATCTCTGGGATCTAGTGCCTGATGATCTGAGGTGGAGTTAATATAATAATAATAGAAATAAAGTGCGCAATAAATGTAATGCACTCGAATCATCCCGAGACCAACCTCCCTCCCCTGGTCTGTGGACAACCTGTCTTCCACGAAACTGGTCCCTGGTGCTGAAAAGGTTGGGGAATGTTGTCCAAGGACCTGGACTGATTTAGAGCAGCCTTAAGCCTCTACTTTAGTGATGGAGCTGGCATTTCTTAAGAAAAGACAATCAGTCTTGCTCCAGAACCTGAAACCAGAGTCATCATCTTGGGACTTCACAGGGACCTCTGTCTCTTTTACTTTCTGTTTTCTTTGACCTGTGGATTAAGATAAAACAGATGTTCAGTCTTAATTTCATTCACTGACTTAGTAGATAACATCACAAAGCAAGGGATCCAGTAATACTTCAGATCCCACTTTTAAAATAGGAGCTGGTCAGTGAGAATGAAGCCCCTGATTCTGATGTAACAGTGTTGGGGAGACACATAGGAGCAGGGGAGGGATAGGGTTAGGGAGAGGAGGAGAGGAGTTAGGACAGACTACGGACTGCTCAGGAAACAAACTAACCTTGCAGTCTCAGTGGGTTGATGCAGTGAAGAATCATTTCCTGATCATGCATTATGTGTTGCAGAGCCTGATGCTATATAGGGCAGTTCTGTTCTGTCCTAAGCAGCAAGTTAAGAATCCCACCTGCTGCTTTTGAGCATTTCTGTGTATTAGCACATGGATTCCATCGCACAGTGACAGAGAAAGACAGAGCCAGGGGATTGAGTGGAAGCTTCTCCCTGCCTTTACCTGGAAGGGACTCATGGTACCTCTACATAGAGTTCACTGGCCAGAATTACTCACTGACCTGACTTCCCAAGTGGTAAAGAACCCGCCTGCCAAGGCAGGAGACACAAGAGATGTGAGTTCAATCCCTGGGTTGGGAAGATCCCTTGGTGGAGGGCACAGCAACCCACTGCAGTATACTTGCCTGGAGAATCCCATGAACAGAGCAGCCTGGTGGGCTACAGTGAGTGGGGCTGCACAGAGTTGGACACAACTGAAGCAAATTAGCACACACATTCAACGACCCTGCCTAATGGCAAGGAGGCTGGGCAGAGTAGTTTCCCAGGAATGAGAGTAGACCCTGATACTTGTGACCTATCAGTCGCAAGTGATGCTTACCCAGTGGACCATACAAGATAAAAGGACTGAGGCTCGTGTCTGGAGGTGGGGCTGCTGTGACTGGCATTTCCCCACATATTTCTCCTTTTCTCCCCAGGAGGGACCATACTGCCAGTTTAGCATTGCCAACACGTGATGCACACCTTGTAAGGGTGATCAGCTACAAAAAACACACACAACAAACAAACACATACACAAAAAAGAACACACAAAAACAAAAACACACAAAAACACAACACAGAACATGCACACAAACAAAAAAAAAACAAAAAACACAAAAAAAACACACAAAAAACAAAAACACACATACAAAAAAAAAAAAAAAACAAAAACACAAACAAAAAAACAACAAAAAAAAAAAACACACACAAACACAAACACACAAAAAAAAAAAAAAAAAAAAAAAAAAAAAAACAACAAACAAAAAAAAAAACACACAAAAAACACACACACATAAAAAAAATACACACACATACAAAAAAAACACAAAAACATACACAAAACAAAAACACAACACTCATGCAAAAACACATGCAAATACACAACAAAAAAACACACATACAAAAACACACAAGACATGGTATTACATCAGTCACACGGTTGATGGAGGGGGATGGGAACCAACACACTGGAATGACACACAGTTATTACACATTGACAGCAATGGCAAATATTTCTCCAATTATTCTTGAGAAAAACACTATGAGTTAAAAGCTAAAGAGCTTTGTTTAGAAAAACCTGTATGTACAGGATAAGCTTAGAGCCTCAAAGAAACAGATTAAAAACCGGCCAAGTAAAACAAGTGACAAAAATACTGGTTAAACCTTTCAAATGTACTAAATCATGTCAACTATCAATACATCATACCAAGGCAGTTCAGCAAAATAGAGCATTAAACTGTACTTAGTAGACACATTCATTACATTTATTCTCGTAACTACTTCATTATAGGCTGATCAGTCCATTTGGAGAAAGAATGACCTGAAAGCAATGCTGAGGGGAAGGTAAAGAAAGCAAACATTGCCAGCCATTTTGTTTTGCATGAACACATATGATACAGTTTAATGCAGACCCAAGGCCAAACACTTTGAGGGGGTAGGTAGGTTTTACTTCTAGTACAGATTCTCTTCATGTAAGATCATAAAAATACAATACAATGTGGTGAGCCCAACTTAAAAATTACATGCAGCAGCCCATGGTCACACGGCGCCTCTCAACAAGGGACACGGAAAGCTAAACCCAGTGTCGCGAGGGCTCATTAAGGGAAGAGGGTCATCAGGTACAAGAGGCCAGAGCGGACTGAAGTCAGGCAACGTCCCTCCTCAGCGGTCACTCAAGGCCTATCTGATTATCTCAGGGACCAAAATAATCCACATGAGAAATCCGAGATGACTGGATGGCTTGGTATCCTGTACTCACCCCGACACTCAAAAGCTGAGCCGTCTGAGCTGTCTCTGCGAGTCACGGGAAACTGCTGGAGATGAACGGGAGGGGGAGATGGGCTTTCAGGTAACGGTGGACACTCAAAGGAGGTGCTGACAAGGAACTTTCAAATCTGAGGTTAACATGAAGCAGGAGGCCTGGTGCAGGATGTGGGTACGTCTGAAGTAAGGTTACCGCCTTGATCGCCCACCGATATAACTCAAACTGTGCTTGAATTTAACAACTCTTCAAGATTTCATTTGGTTGGAATGAGCTATCAATGAGGGGCACTGAGAGCCCACTGGATGTGCAGACGGGAGGCTCATCAGCCAAAGACCTCCAATTGCCCTTTGACTCCACTATCCTATGAATCTAGGATATTTCTGGTAGGAAGGACACGTCAAGGGCTTTTCATTATTGGGCAGTACTGAGGCAAAGTGAAAATTCCTTAGGGCTACACATTTAATCTTTTAGGTATTTAGGGCTATTCCTTTATCCACCTTATTTTTTAGCTGTTTACAAAGTTAACAAATTAGTATCTGAAAGAAAATAATAAATTACTTCAGAGTTCCAAAGATGTACTCTGATACGATTACTTTGTGAGGGTGACTCCAGAGCAGTTTGTTGTTATGATACTGGGGCAGCATGTTATCAAGGCACTTCAGAACTTTGGGAAATTCTTTTGTTCCATCAATAGGCAACTGTAAAACTAGTTCCTCAAAATATACAGAAATATGTATACCCTTTAGCGGAAGAAGAAAAATTAAGGTTTTTGAACTCCTGAACCAGCTGAGATCAGGATCCTGAGTGGCAAGGGGCTGAGCCCTGTTCTTGGCTTTGATAAGTACAAATTGCATTTTTTGTGAGATTTAATGCATGAATTAATAGAGGCATTGGTGGTTCTTAAATGCTGGCCTGTGGACTGGCTGAATCAGAATCACCTGGGACATCTGGTTAAATACATATTCCCAGACCTCAGCTCAAACCTGCTGAATTGGAATCCCTGGAGAGAGGCACAGGAGTTTTTCCTTGAGTGAGCTCTCTAGGTCGTTTAGATGCTCAGGCAAGTCTTGGAATCTCTGCTGCTGTGGAAAGAGCACAGAGTTTCAGTATCTGCTCCCTGGATTCCAATCTTGCTCTGATATTGCTGTGTGGACTAGATAAGTTGCTCAACATTCCTTTTTTAAAAATCCTACCTTTTTAAAAAACTTATTTTATATTGAAGTATCAGTTCTGTTAAGTCACTCAGTCATGTCTGACTCTTTGTGACCCCATGGGTTTCAGCACGCCAGGCTTCCCTGTCCATCGCCAACTCCAAGACCATGCTCAAACTCATGTCCATTGAGTCTGTGATGTCATCTAACCATCTCATCCTCTGTCATCTCCCTCTCCTCCTGCCTTCAATCTTTCCCAGCATCAGGGTCTTTCCTAATGAGTCAGTTTTTCAAATAAGGTGGCCAAAGTATTGGAGCTTCAGCTTCAACATCAATCCTTCCAATGAATATTCAGGACTGATTTCCTTTATGATTGATGGGTTTGATCTGCTTACAGTCCAAGGGACTCTCAAGAGTCTTCTCCAACACCACAGTTCAAAAGCATCGATTCTTTGGTGCTCAGCTTTCTTTATGGTCCTACTCTTACATCCATACATGATTACCAGAAAAACCATAGCTTTGACTAGAAGGACCATTTTTGGCAGAGGAATATCTCTGCTTTTTAATATGCTGTCTAGGTTGGTCATAACTTTTCTTCTAAGGAGCTAGTGTCTTTTAATTTCATGGCTGTGGTTACCATCTGCAGTAATAAAATAAATAAAATAAAGTCTGTCACAGTTTCCATTGTTTCCCCATCTATTTGTCATGAAGTGATAGAACCAGATGCCATGATCTTAGATTTTTGAATGTTTTGAGTTTTCAGCCAGCTTTTTCACTCTCTTCTTTCCCTTTCATCAAGAGACTCTTTAGTTCTTCTTCACTTTCTGCCATAAGGGTGGTGTCATCTGCATATCTGAGGTTATTGCTATTTCTCCCAGCAATCTTGGTTACAGCTTGGGCTTCACCCAGTCTGGCATTTTGCATGATATACTCTGCATATAAGTTAAATAAGCAGGATGACAATATACAGCCTTTATGTACTCCTTTTCCAATTTGGAGCCAGTCTGTTGTTTCATGTCCAGTTCTAACTGTTGCTTCTTGACCTGCATATGATTTCTCAGGAGGCAGGTCAGGTGTTCTGGTATTCCCATCTCTTGAAGAATTTTCCACGGTTTGTTGTGATCCACACAGTCAAAGGCTTTAGCATAGTCGATAAAGCAGAAGTAGGTGCTTTTCTGGAATTCTCTTGTTTTCTCTTTAATCCATCGGATGTTGGCAGTTTGATCTCTGGTTCCTCTGCCTTTTCTAAATCCAGCTTGAACATCTGGGAGTTCCTGGTTCATGTGCTGTTGAAGCCTCATTTGGAGAATTTTGAGATTTACTTTGCAAACATTTGAGATGAGTGTAATTGGTAGTTTGAACATTCTTTGGCATTGCCTTTCTTTGGGATTGGAATGAAAACTGACCTTTACCAGTCCTGTAGCCACTGCTGAGTTTGCCAAATTTGTTGTCATATTGTGCAGAACTTTCACACCATCATCTTTCAGGATTTGAAATAGCTCAGCTGGAATCTCATCACCTCCACTAGCTTTGTTTGTAGTGATGCTTCCTAAGGCCCACTTGACTCTGCATTCCAGGATGTCTGGCTCTAGGTGAGTAATCACACCATCGTGGTTATCTGGGTCATTATGATCTTTTTTGTATAGTTCTTCTGTGTAGTTTTGCACCCTCTTCTTAATATCTTATGCTTGTATTAGGTGCATACCATTTCTGGTCTTTATTATGCCCATTTTTGCATGAAATGTTCCCTTGGTATTTCTAATTTTCTTGAAGAGATCTCTAGTCTTTCCCATTGTATTGTTTTCCCTATTTCTTTGCACTGATCAGTTAGGAAGACTTGAAATATTGAATATATTGAATATTGAATATATAGCCAGTAACAGTGTTGTGATAGTTTTAGAGGGACAACAAAGGAAGTCAGCCATAAATATACATATATCCATTCTCCCCCAAACTCCCCTCCCATCCAGGCTGCCACAGAACATTGTATGGAGTTCCCTGTGCTATACAGTGGAATCTTGTTGGTTATCCATTTTCAATATAATAGTGGATTCACTCAACATTTCTGGCCTCAGTTTTGTCATCTTCATGATTGGACTGGACCTAATTTTTCAAATGAAATACTACCCAGAGCCTCAATATACAAAGCAGGTGAAAGTATTAATAGTATGGCTCAGGTGGAAGAAGTGGTCAAGTTATCCTTTACTTCCCAACATGGCCCCTAAAGTCTACCAAGTGTATTAGTAACTCAGTTGTGTCCAACTCTTTGTGACCCGATAGACTGTAGCCTGCCAGATTCCTCTGTCCATGGAGTTCTCCAGGCATGAATACTGGAGTGGGCTGCCACCTCTTTCTCCAGGGGATCTTCCTGACCTGGGGATCGAAGACATAAGGGATGTTCAATCCCTAGGTTGGGAAGATACCCTGAAAGAAGGAATGGCAACCCACTCCAGTATTCTTGCCTGGAAAATCCCATGGACAGAGGACCCTGGTGGGCTATGGTCCATATGGTAGCAAAGAGTCAGACGCGACTGAAGCGACTTAGTACACACAGTGCAGATCCTACAGAATCTGAATTTAGCACATTATTTAGCAGTTTTATTTTAAAGTTAAAGTCATTACTTCCAGCATCAACCATACTGATAGCTACCATGTGACTTGTGTGTGTGTGCTAAGTTGCTCAGTAGTTTCTTAACATTTTCACCCCTAAATATTTTAGCACATAATTCCCAAGAACAAAGACATTCTAATGTACAACCATATAGCATTCTAACATTTAGCAATAATAAAATTTAGGAAAGTTAATATTAATATTATCAAGCATTCAATCCGTATTTTGCCAATTGTTATCCACTTTTGATAGTGATATTGCTGAGTTTTCATATTCATTTTCAAACTTAAATGTGATGTGCTGTACTGTGCTTAGTCATTCAGTCATGTCTGACTCTTTGTGACCCCATGGACTGTAGCCCACCAGGCTCCTCTATTCATGGCGATTCTGAATACTGGAGTGTGTTGTCTTACTCTCCTTCAGGGGACCTTCCCAACCCAGGGGTATAAACCAGGTCTCCCGCATTGCAGGTGGATTCTTTACCATCTGAGCCACCAGGGAAGCCCAAGAATACTGGAATGGGTGGCCTATCCCTTCTCCAGGGGAACTTCCTGAGCCAGGAATTGAACCGGGGTTTCCTGCATTGCAGATGGATTCTTTACCAGCTGAACTACCAGGGAAGCCCTTGAAAACTCCATAGTAGTAGCATTAATAAAGTGCCACAGAATGCTTCATCTATACATTCATTCATTCATTCAACATTGTTAAATAACAATACTTAAGGATATAAAAAAGGAATTTCTAAGAGTTTATTTAAAGCATCACTCACCTTGAAGGTCTCAATGCAGTGGTGCCCATAGAAGTAGGCAGAAAATCACAAATAGCAGGATATGTTATGATAGAGAGAACCACAGAATAATAAAAAATGAATGGGCATCATTCATAGAAATAGGGAAACCAGGAGAAGGATATTGTTTGTGAATGCTAAATTAGAACATGTTTTGGTAGAATGCAACACAGATGGAGACTTCCTGTGGATACTTGGATCTGTAGAGGGATTAAGGTTAGAGCCATAGCTTGGGAGATGTCATAGAATACAGCTGAAATCTTGGAGGGAACACATTTTTAAACGGGGAGAATATAAAAAATTAAGGACAGAAAATTGGAAGGAAGATGAAGATCCAGAAAGCCCAAACACCTACCTTCTTTTTCCATCAATATTTTTGTGAGGTTATTTATTAGAGGACTAGGTCATTGCAATTCATGTTTCGGAATGCCTGAAAACTCGGTGATCTATCTTCTGCTTTGGATAGAGGATTTGAGGAGAACAGTCCACATGCAAGTTTAAATAGAGAGTTAAAAATTCACACTGGCCCTTTTTCTGTTGAAATGCTGATATGAATCACAATTATTTGAGGAGTTCTTTGCTGAAAATAGGTAACATCCTATAGACTTGCTTCTAACTATTCTATTAATTGAACTGTTGGCATGTTTATGCTCTGAGACCTTGTCTAGAACTATTAAGATTCATGCATTGAAAAGCAATAATACCAGTTCAACGTAGGAGATAATCAATTTTTCATGCTCATTATCATCTAGATGAGTCTCCTACAATGGAAAGTTGCAGGCTGAGGTATGTGGATGTTGAGGACACCTCATTGCTCTAGGTAGCTTAGGGGAAGACTTACCCAATCCAGGCGGAAATATAAAGATCTTAAATTTCACAGTAAAAGAGAAAAGCAAAGGAAATTTGTGAAGGCAAGAGATGAGGAACCAATATAATTTATTGCTAGAAAACTTTTCAGTTTTATCAAGTCAACATTTTCATAGTTGCTTAACTTCATTCTTTGTGTGACTTCTCACTGTCCTGAAAAGAAAAGGTTTCAAAGCTTAAGTATTTTATTAAATCTTTCATATTTTATTAAATCTTTCGTATTTTGACACCATTTGGAACCATTTTAACAGCTCATATTGATTGAAGAAAAATAAGGCACCTCATGTCTCTCCTAAAAATTAAAAGAAAAACAGAGACCCAGTTATACTGGGTGTTAGGGGACTGGACAAATATTGAGCCTTTACCTGCTTAACTAGTGAGGAACCTTAGAGATTGGATTATTAGGAGAGGAGAGAATCTTATGATTCTGGACTTTTGTCAGTTTACTAACATTTCCTAAATCTTACATTTATAATGGGAACATCCCAATCATTTCCCCTTCTTTTATTCCAAAATGTTTAAGGAAGATGTTAACACTACACTGGGCAGCCCCCTAAAGAGATGATTTACAAAGCTATTCCATGTGTGCTCTGCCCTGTCTGACTCTTTGTGACCCCATGGACTGTAGCCTACCAGGCTCCTCTGTCCATGTGATTCTCCAGGCAAGAATACTGGAGTGGGTTGCCATTTCCTCCTCCAGGGGATCTTCCCCACCCATGGATCAAACTGGGATCTCTAGTCTCTTCTGCGTTGGCAGGCAGATTCATTTTTTTGAAAAAATTAATTTATTTTTAATTGAAGGATAATTGCTTTACAGAATTGTGTTGTTTTCTGCCAAACATCAACATGAATCAGCTATAGGTATGCCTATTTCTTCCCTCTTGAACCTCCCTCCCATCTCCCTTTACCACTGCGCTGCCTGGGAAGCCCACTCCGTAGTTGTGCTTTATTCTTGTTTTTAAAACGGCTTTTGGCCTTTGGCTTTCCTACCAGGCCTGCTTGAACTCATTCTGCCTCTGTTGAACCCGTGCTGCCCTGTCTCCCTGAGACTCCCCAGCAGAGTGTATGTGCTTGTGGTGCTCAGACATGTGCACTCATAGCAGATACATGTGCCCATGCAAGGGAACAGTGGCAGAAGAAATGACCATTTAGTAACAGGAGGACTGACATGGGACACCCTAGGAACACTGCAGCCTTCTCCTAGTATCAGATTGCATTTTTTAAAATATAGAAACTCTTCTTTTCACCACAAAAGCCTCTGGCAGTGATCAGCATGATTTCCAGGACTACACATAGCACCAGAAGAGCTCCGACTAATGTGCCCAGCTTCAATTTCAGCATAGCTCATTAGAACAACAATGCAAACCAGCTGTCCCCTGGTGTTTGGCGAAGAAAGAGCCAATTAACTGGCCATCGTCCACCTGGTTCCAGATTTCGCCATCTCCTTATGAGCCCGTAAGAGCAGCCAGTTTGCATGAATTCTAGTCATCAAATGCAAACCAGGGGGTGGGGAGAAGGGGTAAATAGGTATTCTATAATCTGTTATGGGGGGAAAAGGTGAAAGGCCATCTAGCGCTTGAATATCTGGAAAGACAGCGATGAATTAATTTAGCAAGGTATTGACTTTGTAAAACTGTTTCTTATTTTGTGTATGTTAATTTGAAGACTAGAAGTGCATTGTTTCTGCAGATGCAAATATACAACCATTTTGTAATGCACTTGTTTGGATTTTTTTCTTTGGTGATAATGACATTTAAAGTGGGAACCACACAACTATATTGTCATTTACCATGTACCTATATTGGAATATTTCAGTTTCACTGGAATTTATCAGTAAGACTTTCCTTTTTGGATATATCAAAATGTGATGAACTCAGAAATAAAAGCAGTAATTGGAGCCCTTAAGTCATTATTATTTTATCTTTTGGTGTAAATCGTGTAATTGGTGTCTGACATTTAGTCCCTGGAATAAAACATCTAATGATATGGCTCCTGGAAGTGTTACTGTTATGTGTCTACATGTGTCTGAAGTAATACTACATTGTCAAAAGAGCCGTCAATAAGACAACCATTTCTCAGCCCCGAAGACTGAAAAACCTGTTGTATTACACTTTCCAATCTCTTCAAAATCACATTTAAAAAATCCATTTTGTTGCAAGATGGCCAGTCTCATCTGATTTATAAGCCTTGGCCTCAGAGGAAATATGGAATGTCTGGAGCTGAAGTCAGAGAACAAACGTGCCGGCTGGAAACAGACACTTCCTGCATTTCGAGCAGTTTCCGAGATGTCCTCGGGCAAATGTCGGTTTACAATGTGTAAGTCATGTGGCAGAGGACCATCTACTAGGCAGCCTGAGCACGATGCTTATTTTCCATTAAGACTTCATATTTTGGATTTACATAGAGCTATCCTTTCCATCTGGTCAAGAAAGCATATACGCAGATGATTACTTTCTAGAAATTCCCTTTCTTACCATCCATTTCACACTTGAAAAAAAGTGTGGAATTCTCACTCTCACACAGATGATATTAAAATGGTCTCATTTCAGATGGGGTTTTTCACCCTCGTCTTTTTCCTCATTCTTGGTAATGTTGCAATACATTTTAGAAAAATGACAAGATGACTCTAATCTAGAAGTTGCAGCCTGAAATGCACAAGAGATGGAGTTCTTTATGAAGAATACTTAGTGGAATTTCTTTAGATCACTTGAGGGTTGTATATTCTAATTCCTATAATTGAAAAAGTTAGTTGTTTACATCCTATGTGTGTGTGTTAGTCGCTCAGTCATGTCTGACTCTTTGTGACCCTATAGACTGTAGCTCTCCAGGCTCCTCTGTCCATGGAGTTCTCCAGGCAAGAAAACAGGAGTGGGTTGCCATTCCCTTCTCCAGGGGATCTTCCTGAACCAGGGATTGAACCAGGGTCTCCCGCATTACAGGCAGATTCTTTACTGTCTGAGCCACTAAGAAAGCCCTTGTATATCCTACCCACAACTAAAAACAAACAAATAATTTGTTGATCTTGGATTTCTGTGATAAGAAGTTGAATAAAGAAAACCAAGTTCCCCAAATTATAGTCATAGCCTTTTTTATTGTTAATATTTGAAAATTGTTCTTCTAAGAGGGGTTATTTATTTGCTGTTGTGACTTGATTGCTAACACTTGATTTGAGAAGGTCTGATCAATATCTTAAATACTTTTTGGTAATTCTCAGTTGTCCTTTTCCATCTTTTATCACTCAGACCCCCTGTTCTTCAAGAAACCCTCATCACATTTCGTAGTGACTTCACCATCTATCTGAAATTTATCTTCTTTCTTTCTTCTATCCTTCTTTCTTTCCTAAGTCTTCTTCAGTGGTTCTGATTTTATGGTGCCAGTCCTTCTAAAACTATGGCTTCATAATATTTTCTTGATGTTCTTAACTCGGCTGCTGCTACTGCTGCTAAGTCGCTTCAGTCATGTCCGACTCTATGTGACCCCATGGACTGCAGCCCACCAGACTCCTCCGTCCATGGGATTTTCCAGGCAAAAGTACTGGAGTGGGGTGCCATTGCCTTCTCTGGTTCTTAACTCTAGTCACCTTCATATCACTTTGAGCTTCTCAGTAAAAATTACTCTGAATTTGGGTAGAGTCTGAAACTTTGTTTTATGGTAATAGTTACATTACCTTTGCAACCACCTTCACTTACTACTGTTGATTGAATTATTTTTGTGCATGGTGACAGTCTGACGTTTTTGTCTGCCTCTCATTACTTGCTCCTTCAGACTTAATTTGTTTCCTTACTGGCACTGATCCCAGGGTTAGCTATTACAACCAAGTCTTCACCAGAATCTTAAAATTCCTCACTTCACTAACTTTCTGTGTCCTTGTTACTGCTTGCTGCTTACCAAAAATTGATAGAGTCGGGACGTTATGTCAGGATAAAGCCCCAAATCCCTAATAAAGCCTGTGAGACCCTTTGCGAGTTGGCCCAATCTATCCCTCTTAGCCTTCTTTTCCAGCTGTGCTAGTCTCCTTGTGGTTCCTCAAACACTTCACTCTTCCTTTTGGTTAACCACCTTTGCTTAGAACAGCTCCCCCAACCACCAACCTTTATCTTTTAGTTAACCAGTCATTAGATGTCAACTTTAAATATCACTTTCTTAGGGAAAGTGGGAATTTAGCTTAAGCCTCTTCACCCCTGTACTATATCATATACCATGTACCTCTATCAGAGTTACAGCTTTACATTCACTTTTGTGATTATACATTTGCTGTCACTTTGATGATCACACTTGCCAGAAGCGTTTCTGCTTTTCCTTGTATGCTGTGTGCAATACATATCTTCTGTGGAGTGAGCATAGGAAATACTTCCTAAGTAACTCTTATTAGTAGTAACCCCTGCTTCCCTCTGGTGGCTCAGATGGGAAAGAATCTGCCTGCAATGCAGGAAACCTGGGTTCAATCCCTGCGTTGGGAAGATCCCGTGGAAGAGGGTGTGGCTATCCACTCCAGTACTCTTGTGTGGAGAATTTCACGGACAGAGGAGATTAGTGAGCTACAGTCCATGGAGTTGCAAAGAGGTGGACATGATGAGTAATTAACCCTTTCACCCTGAGGCAAATGATATTTAGACATCTCCACCGATTAGAAATGTTTTTTATATTGAAATGAAATCTGTTTCCCCAGTTTTATTCCTTGGGGTCACACAAAATAAACTGATTTTCAGCATGGTGTTGTCAAGCAGAGTGGTGTAGTGGAGAAGGCATTGTTTTGGGGTAAGACTTTGCTGAAGCGCCAGCACTGGGGACTTACTATGTGCCTGGCACTCTAATCAGCTGTAAAGTGGGAATAATGATACTGCAGAAGATGCAGGAGATGTGGGTTCGATTCCTGAGTCAGGAAGATCCCTGGAGGAGGAGGAGATGGAAACCCAATCAGTATTATTGCCTGGGAAATTCCATGTCAAAAGAGCTTGGTGGGTTACAGTCTGTAGGGTGGCAAAGAGTTGGATACAACTGAGCACACACGCAGCTGTTACCTAGTTCAGTTCAAAAAGCATTTGTTGAGAATCTATCATGTTATATACAGTGTGTTAATATTTGGGATAAAAGATGAACCAAGATGCTACACTCGAGGAGTTTATAGTTCATTGGAGAAAGTGTCTCAGGTGGGCTTTTTGCCAAGAATATGGTTTACTAAGGAATTGCCTTGATGTTTCCAACTCTCACAATAATAATAAAGACTCAGGTATGTATTGGGATTCAGATAATTTCCAGTTGTCTGCCCAAGGTGAGCAGACAAAATATTTAGCCCCAGCTTCCAGAATAGAGGTGACCCAGAAACCTACAAGATCCAGTGAGGATGGGGTTGCTGTTGTTGTGCTTTGTCACTCAGTCACGTATGACTCTTTGCAACCCCATACACTGTAGCCCGCCAGGCTCCTCTAGGTGGATGGAGTTCTTGGTAGAACATCAACTTGTGTCGTTGGCCACTGGGGGCTTTGTTGGAGATTCTTGGCTATGGAAATCTTCCTGCCTTTTCCTCCCTTCACCTAGGACTGTGCAGTCCCCCTATACTGTTTAGTTTTCCATGTTCAGATAATTACTTTCCTTCACACAGGTAGACTGATTTTTATCCATTGCTTGTGTCTGACGGTGTCTTCCCGTTATACCCTTCATCCTTGGACCAATCACTTAAGGAGATGCATGTGTACATTGATTATTTAAATACATGAGGTGAAATAATAGGGAGGTCTCATGTGACACTGTGGGAGTATAAATCGGTACAACCTTTTTTGAAAACTGGCATTACTCACCAAAGTTGGAGATATGCATTCCTATGACTTTGCATTTTCACACTTAGCTATATACCCAACAGAAGTGTGTCCATATGTTCACCAAAAGATATGTACTAGAATATTCATAGCAACACTATTTGTTAAAGCCCCAAACTGGAAACTACTCAAATGCCTATCACAGTAGGCTTGATAAATGTATATTCCATATATTCACTGGAACATTAGACAACGACAAGAACAAAGAATTTACAACAACAAATTACAACATGGATGGCTCTCTTACATAAAACACAGAACAGATGAAACATACCTAGATGTCATACGTTAGGATAGTGACCGCCGTTCTTGTGACTAGCTCTCAGAAGAGAGCACGGGGTGGCATTCCCAGGGGTGCTGATAATCTGTTTCTTCATCTGGTCTCAAGGTGGCTTGTGAAAATTCATTGGCCTTTACACTTTTGACTGTTTGCATGTTCATATTTCCATATAAAGTTTAGAAAGATTTGGTTCTACTGGTTCTATTCTATCTTCTTACTGAACGCAGGACTCCTAAAAGCAGCTTTACAGAAGTAAAATATGGAAAATTACATCTGAGAAAGGAGCTGTCTTGTTATATATTTCAAATTGGCACTTGGTTTGAAAAGCAATTGCCAAGCTAGGAGGGGGCTTCTTTGAACGATGGTCTATTGATGACAATAATTGTCCCAGTAATTGAAAGCCCTTGAGATGAACTGATTTAGAATCTACTTCTCTCTTTTATTCTGACTATAGTTGCTATTTTTCTTTTAAAAGGGACCTGATAGTCTTAAATATTAAATATTTAAGAACCTGGGTCTTCTGCATTGCAGGCAGACGCTTTACCATCTGAGCCACCAGGGAACCCCCAAATATTAAATATTTCCACTTATATTTTGTAATGTGCTCTTAAAAAATGACAAGAATTGGTAGCCACATAATTGGTATTCCAAAAGAAAATTGCTAGCTTCTCCTTGAACATCTTTTAAAATGAGATACTGGAAAATGAGTTAGCTGTTTTTTTTTTTTCAAGAGTTTATTTGAACAAAAATCAATTTAAATCAGGCAGAGTCAAACTAGAAGTGTATATACATATGTGTGTGTTTACTTACTTACTTTTACATTCCAGTTGTATTGAGATATCATTGATACACGACACTGTTAGTTTAAGGTGTATAGCACAATAGTTTAACACACGTAGATGTTATGGAATGATTATTGCAAGTTTAGTTAACATCTGTAATCTCATATAGCTATAAAATTTTTTCCTTTGTGAGGAGAACTACTCTTTTTCCAATTATACATGTGGCATTGTTAACTGTAGTCATCATATTGTACTTTACATCCCCAGTTCTTATTTATCTCATAACCAGGAGTTTGTACCTTTTGACCACCTTCATCTAATCGCCCCACAAATCACCCTGACTCATGAACTAAACGAGAAACATGTTCAAAATCCACACTCAGCCATGCATTTTCACATGAATGTCATTGATATTTTAATAAGTTAGGAAATTTTAATGATTCCGAATGAGTACCTGTGTTCAACTAGTCAATTGAGAGGTTGCAGTCTCTGTCCATGGAACTTGGCACAATTAACTGGCCTACTATGTGCATAATCAGCCCTGTTGACCTAATAGGAGAATAGTAAACAGAACCATTTGGACAGTTAGTTCTGACCAAACAGGACTAACTTTTGCAAACAGATCGTCACTAGGATAAAACTGAGACCCTCACACCAAAGACTTCAAGTTAGACTTGGGCCTGTCATCCACCGATTTCATTTCATTCATGTACTCATCACTCAGCACATTCATTTCATGCCTACTCTACACTGAGCACTGGAATCCAATGACCCACAGGTTGTCGAGTGGGCAGTGTGCTGATCACTGTGATAAGGATAGACTCGTCAGGCTGGGAGCACATTCTCTAATTGCTGTGCACTCTATGTGCTTCAGAAGGTCATGTTCTATGCATCGTTTTACAAGAGTGAGGACACAATGTGAGAACTCTGTGCCAACCACTTGTTGCCACAGCAGTTCTGTTTTAAAGTCTACATTTTGTTTCCTTCTTTGGAAGCTTCTCATTCCACATCGATCAGGTCTTTAATTTGGATCTTATTCTCCATTTCACCATCAGTAATGTTGGGCAACGTAATGTTGGGTGAAAGCATCCCTTTCTCCACTAATTTCACACTGTTTTTTATATGCTTGAATAGTCAGGACAGGCACATTGCCTCTTTCAGTTCATCAGAGCTTAACTTAGTTTCTTAATCTGGAATAATAATATAGCATGACCTACCTAACACAGATATGCCGTATCATGATAAGCAATTGGGTAATGGTTAAGTTCAGAAGGCATATGAAATATACTTTGTGTTCCCCAGACTTGGAGCTGTCAGCATATTGCATCCATGACAAATGACACAATTTTCCTTGAATTGTTCCCATACTTTCTATAGAGAAGGAGTGAACAGGTAGATTGTTTTTCGTGTGTTTGAATGCTTCTTATTCTTGCCAAGTAGTGACAATTTTCCAGTGAGAGCTCATGGCTTCTGAATAGAAGACTGCTGATTTGAGACAAGTGCATTCTGTGTTGAAAAGAATTAAGCTGGAGTGTAGTGGGTTGCACTCTGTCTTCCCTTGACTGTTTGGAGAAAACTGAGTATACATACCCAGCTATTCCAGAGGCTGCTGTGACAGGCAGGGAGGAGGGTGGCAGGGAAGAGGGTGGCAAGGCCCCAACCCCTCTGTACTCATCACTCTCTCAATTGCAAGAAATGACCGTCAATATTTGACTTGCTCCGCAGTTGTTTTCAGGGTAAAGTCTAATGAAGTTCAATGATCACTTGTGCCTTGAGTTTTACAAAAATATATGGATTTGGGCTGAATGATTAACCAGTTGGTTCGGGTAAGGAGTTTCCTTGAGAAGAAATTTATCCTGAGAATCACACTATGCATGCTAAAGTGAGAATCCTGCTATCTTCACGTAACACTTACAATTAATATTTTCCCATCCCATTAAAACCTTTTCAAAGTAGTCCTGAGTATGTCATATTTGATCACTCTGTTATTGTTGGACATGTAAATTATATGCAACTTAAAAGTATTTTCAATGACTTTCTATATGTATATTTTCTGTATCTTTTATTTTTTCTCTAAGATAGTTGTCTAAAATAAAAACTACTGGATCAAAAATATAGTGTTTTTAAGACTTACAATATACATTAGTACATTGTCTTTAGTAATCACACCAACTATGTTTGAGGGGCAGTGATACTTGAAGAGGTGATTCATTGGAAAAGACCCTAATGCTGGGTAGGACTGGGGGCAGGAGGAGAAGGGGACGACAGAGGATGAGATGGTTGGATGGCATCACTGACTCGATGGACATGGGTTTGGGTAGACTCTGGGAGTTGGTGATGGACAGGGAGGCCTGGCGTGCTGCAATTCATGGGGTCGCAAAGAGTCAGACATGACTGAACGACTGAACTGAACTGATACAAATATCTAATTTTTTTTTCAACTAATCCTGCTCTGAATGTTATCATTTAAAAACTTTCACTATTTTGAGTTGACTTTTTTCACTGAGCATAATCCTTTGGAGATTCACCTGCATTTGTTTGAATACCAGTAATCTGTTCCTTTTTATTGTTGAGTGGTATTCTCTCATATGGATATACCACAATTTGTTTATCTGTTCACTTATTGAAAGGCATTCAAATTGTTTCCTTGAAGTTTTTGGTTATTATGAATAAAGCTGCTATGATTATGTCTTTGTATGGATGCATGTTTGTGTTTCTTTAGGGTAAAATTATTGGGCAGGTAGTAGATGTAGATTTAAATTTATAAGACACTAAAATGTTTTCCCGAAGTGTTTGAAGTATTTTACACTCCCAAAGCAGAACTAGGGTTCCACTGCATGGCATCCTTCTTGCCAATATTTGTTATTTTCAGTCTTTTTAGTTTTAGTTATTTTAGTGGTTGTGCAGTATCTTGTTGTAGTTTTAATTTGCATTTCTTTGAAGACTAATGATATAGAGCATCTTCTCATGCGCTTACTGACCTTGGTGACATTTACTTTAGCAACATGATTTAATGTTGCTTATGGTGTGTTTAAATTTTTTGTTAAGTTGAAATATGTACAAAAGATAAAATTTTAAATAATACAGAAAAATTTGTGGTTAAAAAATATATTAATCCCATCCTAAGTTGTCTTTGTTTTCCCAGTTCTTTTTTTTCCCCTAAAGGGGACTGTTATTGCATGTTTATATGACGCCTTTTGAATTGCTGGGAGAGATATCAATAACCTCAGATACACAGATGATACCACCCTTATGGTAGAAAGTGAAGAAGAACTAAAGAGCCTCTTGATGAAAATGAAAGAGGAGAGTGAAAAAGTTGGCTTAAAGCTCAATATTCAGAAAACTAAGATCATGGCATCCGGTCCCATCACTTCATGGCAAATAGATGGGGAAACAGTGGAAACAGTGACTGACTTTATTTTTTGAGCTCCAGAATCACTGCTGATGTTGATTGCAGCCATGAAATTAAAAGACGCTTACTTCTTGGAAGGAAAGTTATGACCAACCTAGACAGCATATTAAAAAGCGGAGACATTACTTTGTCAACAAAGGTCCGTCTAGTCAAGGCTATGGTTTTTCCAGTAGTCATGTATGGATGTGAGAGTTGGACTACAAGGAAAGCTGAGCGCTGGAGAATTGATGCTTTTGAACTGTGGTGTTGGAGAAGACTCTTGAGAGTTCCTTGGACTGCAAGGAGATCCAACCAGTCCATCTTAGAGGAGATCAGTCCTGGGTGTTCATTGGAAGGACTGATGTTGAAGCTGAAACTCCAATACTTTGGCCACCTAACGCAAAGAGCTGACTCATTGGAAGAGACCCTGATGCTGGGAAAGATTGAGGGCAGGAGGAGAAGGGGACGACAGAGGATGGGATGGTTGGATGACATCACCGACTCAATGGAGATGAGTTTGGGTAGACTCTGGGAGTTGGTGATGGACAGGGAGGCCTGGCGTGCTGCAGTTCATGGGGTTGCAAAGAGTCCGACACGACTGAGTGACTGAACTGAACTGAACTTTGATTACTTATGGGCTTCCCAGGTGGTGCTAGTGGTAAAGAATCTGCCTGCCAATGCGGGTGATGCAGGTTTGATTCCTGGGTGGTAACGATCCCCTGGAGGAGAAAATGGCAATACATTCCAGTATTCTTGCCTGGAAAATCCCACAGACAGAGGAGCCTGGAGGGCTACAGTCTATGGGGTTTCAAAGAGTTGGACATGACTGAGCACACACACAAAAATGCTAATAGATCTTATCTTTTAAGTATGTAGGCAGTTTCTTTTTTTTACCCTTTATTTGGATATAATACACAGAAAAGTGCACATATCTTAGGTGTGTAGCATGTGAAATTCTCACAAATGAAACATATCTGTGCAACCTGTATCCAGACAGAACACTATTGACACCCTGAACACTCTTCCAGTCCTTTCTCAACACTTCCAAGAGTAACTACCACCTTGATTTTAACAATATAGGTTAGTTTCACGTGTTTTTATACTTTATATAGATAGTCACTATATATACTCTTTGGTGTCTAGCTTATTTTACTGAGCATTTTCTTTGTGTGATTCATCCATATTGTTGGGTATTTTGTAGAATGTCCATTTCTCTTGCTGTATTACAATGTAAGGACATGCCACTCTTTATCCATTTTATTGCTAGTGGATGTTTGCCTATTGTGAGAGATGTTGCTATACATGTTCTGTAACACAACTTTTGGTGAATATAACATGCATTTCAGTTGAACACATAACCAGGAGTAGAATTTCTGGATTATAGATATGGCCCATGTTCATCTTTGCTGGATGAACAGTTTTCCAAAGATGTACCAACTTATATTCCCACCCATAGAATTCTGATTCCCTCCTCAACAATGCCAAAGTGTTTAATATTTTTGTCTTTTTGTGAGTGTTATCTCATTCTATCTTTTTAGTTTCTGGCAAGTGTTCTCTCCGAGATTTTAATTTGCATTTCCTTGATGACTAATGATGTTGGGAACCTTGTCATATGCTTATAAGCCATGTAGACAACCTCTTTTGTGACGTGACCATTTTCCCCATTGGTTTGTTTGTGTTTTGTTTATCAACTTGTAGAGGTTCTTTAGGTATTTTGAATATGAGTATGGTGACAATAATAAGCATTGTGAATATTTGAGTTTGTGTGTTGCTTTTCACTCTTAATGGTACTTTTTCATGAATAGAAATTCTTAATTTTTATACTTCAAAATATCATTTTTTCCCTTATGCTTTAGTGTTTTCTATATCTTCTTTAAGAAGTCTTTTTCTCCAAAGTGATGATGTATGTTTCTGCTAAGAGTTTATTATTTTTTTTACCTTTCATATTTAGATCTGCAATTAAAAAACATTTTGTAAGATGCATAGCTGGTAAGCAGTTGCTGTGTAGCACAGGAAGCCAGCCTGGCACTCTGTAATGACCAGAAGGGATGGGATGGGAGGAGGGGACAGAGACTAGAGAAGGAGGGGATATATATACAGTTATGGCTGACTCGCGTTGTTGTATGGCAGAAACCAACACAACACTGTAAAAATTTAAAAAAAAGAAAAGAAAAGAAGTACAATAACAATATTAAAGAAAATCTGAACAAAAAATTTTGAATAAACATTTTATTGTCATTAGAAAAATAATTGGAAAGTGTTTTTCATATTTCTATTCTGTGGAAGAACTTTTGCTAAATTTGTGTTTTGTTTCTTGAATCTCTGGAAGAATTCACAGAGTATGTGTGTGTGTGTTTATATCATGAGTTCAATTTTATTCATGAATGTCACACTTTTCAGATTTTTCTCTTTCTTCTGATAGCATTGATAAATTGTATTTCTGGAGAAATTTTTCTTTCATCTAAATTGTCAAATTTGTTGGCAATACTAATACTCTCATCTTTTGTTAGTTTTCCTGTCTGTCTTATCTTTTCATGTCTGTAGGATCTGTGATATTGTCCCTTTTTAATTCCTGATATCACTGATTTATTTTTTCTTATTTTCTTCCTTGATTAGTCTTAGTGATTGCTGAATATTACCATTTTTCAAAAAACCAAATTTTGACTTTGATGATTGTCCATCTTACACATTTGTTCTAATTTTTTCAAATTAATTTCATTCATTTATGCTCTTATTTTTATTATTTTCTCTCCTTTCCTTAGGTTTAACTTCTAAGGAAATGATATATTTTTAATGCAGTTTTTGGGTACTTGTGAAAAATTTATCATATATATACATATATATATGTATTTTTTTCATTTCTTTCCGAACTTTGTGACAGTTAATTTCTTGTACAACCTAAAGGTCAACGTGGGAGATGAACAAAATGGCTGGCAGCCATGACTGCCTCCATTTGGAGACCTTTTTGTTGTGGCGTTCGGCAGAGGTTTCTTTATGGTAAAGGCAGGGGAAGACTTTAGAGACACTTCCTCCATTCTGACTCAGTACTTTGTACTTTTCCATGCCTGGCACTTCCCACTTCCTTCCCCTCATCCTCTGGCCCGTAAAGGTGCATGAACCTTTTGTTTGGGGCTCCTTTGGCAATGAAATGGCCCCGTCTGTGCTGATTCACCTGACCCTCAACTGGTGACTGACCAGTGGTGACGTTCTGGGGGGAGGATGGAACGGTACTTGACACTTTGATTTGGCCCCTTGCTAATAGTGTTGCAGTAAGTGATTAAAGGTCTGACTGTTATGACACTTTTATTTTGGTTTGTCGTCTCATTTGGCTACTGTGACACCTGACAGCTCAGCTCTCTCCAGCTTGATTCAGGGTCTAACAACCACACTACCAAACAACCACACAACCAAATTATTGTGGAATTTGGGGGAACATTTCATAGCAGACAATCTGAGATCATACTTTGATCTCATAGTTTGTATGTTGAAAAGCAAGAAGCTGAATAAAGCAGAATTCGGGAGAGATTGATAATATTCATCTTGTTCCTTTGGTACAAATAACAAGTTTCCCTGCAGAGAATTTCTCCTCTCAAGTCAAAATATTTTCAGAATCTTTTTAGCATTCAGGCAAAGAATTAAGAATTTTCATTAACTTCTCTCTTTCCCTAAGGAATGGGAAAATACAAAAAAAAATTTTGCCTGAAGATTGATTTGGAGTTCTGCATTAAAGGAAAAAAATACCCTGGTCCTCAAGTCGCTTAAGATTTGGATGAAAGAAGTTTGAGGCTACATAGAGTTCTGAAGATTTCAAGAGAAATAGGTGACTAACCTCTTTTATAGTGACTGTCAGAGATTCACACGTTGTTTACGTGTTTTACACAGTTTGTGTCCTATGACTGGTCTTGGATTTTCAAGAGACCCTTCTCTCTGTTGGTTGTTATGAACATCATATTTCATACTTTTCTGCCTCCCTGTGTCGTGTTTCCTCTCTGTTTCATCATCACAAAATCTCAGAATGATAAATAGATCAGTAAAATGATCTGATTTGCCTGCTTCTTAGGATTTACATATAATCACTGTAATTTTTAGATGAAAAATACTGATGGGAAAGGGTGCTCCCTTCTTGTCACCCCCTCTGCAGCTTGCCTCACTGTTGTTTCATCCTGTCCCATCTGATTTCCCTGGGGAGGGGCTGGGGAAGCATTAAGCTGAAAAATGAAGGAAAAGACCAAGAAGACTTTCTGTTCTTTCTGCACAAAGGCTAAAGGACAACTAACACAAAAGTATGAACAGCCACCGACCACTGTGGTGGACTATTTGTTTCTCCTTTCGCCGTCGCCTTCCTTTCCTCCTTCATTTAGATTTTCTAAACTGGGTTATATTTAGCTCTGGGATGATCTTTATTTAGGTCTCAAGAGAGGCTGATCAGCAGACTGTTAAGTTCACCTTGGTCTCCCAAGCCTAGGCCTTTAGGGTGGAAAAGGAGGATTCTGGGCAAAATCTGTAGGAGTTACAGTTCTACTATTGGTTAAGTGGTTCTTTGCTCCAGAGTGCAAGTTAATACCATATGAATAACTCTGAGTTATTAAAAGGAATCCAGCAAACTCATAGGACTTCTTTTTGTTGGTAAATTCTTTAAAGCTTTTTCATGAAAAATCGAGATACAACATACTGCTGTATAATGCACAGCTTAATAGTTTCTATCTATCTACTTAACTATCTATTTATCTATCTCCAGGCATCCAAAAATAGAACAAGAAATAATCAAGATGCAGAAAACTTCCAGCAGTGCAGAAGGCTTTCTAATGACCTTTCTCAATCAGTATTTTCCTGAGGTTTCCACTACCCAGGCTTATGTTCCCACAGATTATTTCACTGACCTTTATGTAATTGGCGTTGTAAAATATGTACTCTTCAGCTTTTTGGCTTCTTCCACTTATCATTATATCTGTGAGATGCATCCAGATTTTTCTCTAGGACATTCTCTCCCCCACCAAATATTTTATTTAAAATATAGCCATTACTTTATAATAACTTTAAATGGAGTATAATCTATACAAATATCAAATCACTGTGTTGTACACCAGAAAATAATATAATATTACAAATCAACTATTGTTGCTGTTCAGCCGCTAAGTCATGTCTGACTCTTTACAACCTCTTGGACTGTAGCATGCCAGGCCTTCCTGTTCTTCACTATCTCCTGGAGTCTGCTCAAACTCATGTCCATTGAGTCAGTGATGCCATCCAACCATCTTATCCCCTGCCGCCCTCTTTTCCTTTTGCCTTCAGTCTTTCCCAGTGTCAGCGTCTTTTCCAGTGAGTCAGCTCTTTGCATCAGGTGGCCAAAGTATTGGAGCTTCAGCTTCAGTATCAGTCCTTCCAGTGAATATTCAGGGTTGGTTTCCTTTAGGATTGACTGGTTTGATTTCCTTGAAGTCCAAGGGACTCTCAAGAGTCTTCTCCAGCACCACAAGTCAAAAGCTATACTTTAGTAAAAAAAAATCAAACATGCTGAGACATTGAAAGAATTGTGAGTGAGCACATATAGACTCTCCTTCCAGGTTCTACATTTTGTCACTTTGCTACATCATCTATCCATGCATCACTCCTATTTCTGATGCATTTCAAAGTATGATACTGGCATTAGTGCCCTTCATCCCGGTCCATTTCAATATGCATGTTTTCCCCTTAGTGTTTTCTTGATTTCTGAAAACTTTAGTGGACGGCTGTGTTAGGAAGATCTGTGTGACTTCTGAGAGACAACGTGAAAATTATTGGAACATACTGATTGAATTTAGGATTCACTGTTGCAACATTTCATAGTTTGGGCTTCAGTAATTTTTGTCTATGGGCTCCAGTAATTTTTGTCTTTGAGCAGTGGCAAAGAATCCACCTGCCAAATAGGAGATGAGAGTTTGATCCCTGTGTTGGGAAGATCCCCTGGAGAAGGAAATGGCAATCTTCTCCTCTATTCTTGCCTGGGAAATCCCATGGATGGAGGAGCCTGGTGGGCTACAGTCAGTCCATGGGTTGCAAAGAGTCAGGCACGACTGAGCAACTAAACAACGACAACAGCAAAAGGGACCTCAGAGGTCATCTAATTTCAATTCCAGTTAGAATGCCTTGGAGAGCTTTTTAGAAACCACTGCAGAGATTCTGACCAAACCCATCTAGAGTGAGACCTGGACATTTGTATTTTTAAAAAGTTCTCCAAGTGATTCTAATGTGCAACCAGCTATAGAACTCCCAATGCAGTTCAGACTTTTGGTATCTACCTGGAATTGATACTTTTAATCAGATATTGGAAGATAAAATGATACTTGGTGCATATTTCTTGGCTAACAAAGCACAAAGTCAGAAATGTTAGTCAGAAATTACCACCTGAAGAGGAACCTTTCCATAAATATCTGTGCTTAGAGGAATTCTTTCTATAAATGGCTTGTTTTCTGATGTCAGCAAACATGACTGATTTAGAACTTTCTTTTCCACATGAATTAAAATGATCATATATAAACTCCATGGGGGTGGATTATACAGAATCCAATAATAGCTGAAGAGATCCACATCTTACATTTGTTCAAGCTGCCATCTGTGGTGATATGCTGATATCGTGGCATTAGACAAAAGCAACCCTGTCTAGAGGGCAGTTAATATAAATTTAGTGCCTGCTTTGAAAGCTTGTGAGAGCTTTTAACTCCACAAAAACTTCAGCACAGTCTGTCATGTGGATCATCTCTGGGTCCTTGTGAATGTATTCTTTAAGCAAGGAGATATTTAACAAACTTGTTTTTAAATGTTTGCATTTAAATTCCCAAGTCAGTTGTAAATGAATATTACGAACTGAGTCAGCTTCACTTCTGTGTGCATGTATATTCACTCAGTTGTGTCCAACTCTTTGTGACCTTAGGACTGTGGCCCACCAGGATCCTCTGTCCATGGGATTTTTTCAGGCAGAATACTGGAGTGGGTTGCCATTTTCCTCCTCCAGGGCATCTTCCCAAACCCAGGGGTTAAACCCACGTCTCCTGGGTCTCTTGCATTGCAGGTAGATTTTTTTTTAGCCACTGAGCCATTGGGGAAGCCCAGCTTAACATCTATTTATATCAAAAAGATTTGAGTTGACCACAAGCTAATAGAAACCAGTTGTATAGTGATCCCTGTAGCCCATCTCTTACTGAATAACAATGTGTGGGAGCAGGAAGTCATGCTATATGAGAACAGTAGTAAAAATGGGATGATTCTCAAGAGCTTCATTACCCTGTAAGAGTTATCCTGTGCTTTTCCAGTAAGCCATTCACACACAAATGTGAATGAATAGGTACCAGCTACAGGACAGCTTGTTTTGCTCTTTGGAATAATTATAGCTAACATTTGGTGTGTGCCATCACTGCACTAAACGCATTTCCTTAAATTCAAGGAATAACCCTATGATAGACACTTTAATCTACCTTATAGATAAATGGGAGGATGAGGCTCAGAGAGAAATTTACTTGTGCTCACATACTGGTAGAGATGAAACTCAAACTCAAGTCTGATTCCAGAGCTAGAGCTTTTCACTAATGCCTCCCAAGAAGTTTCAAAAAGAGATCAAGGGACAACAAGCAAAGTGGAAGAAAAGAGAGTTGAATAAATGGAGGGAACATGTCAGCTTGGAGGTGAGTGTATGTATGACTTGGTAACTGTTGAGTTCCATCATGAGTGAACATTTCAGTCTGGGGAAATTATTATGCTTATAACTGGAATAATCAAATTTTATTCTATAGTGAGAGGAGGTACTACATGTCTCCAGATCTTGACATTCAAGTTAGTACCACTGATGAATTCATGACCCATTAAATAGAAAAAATAAACTCAACCCCACTGGCCTATGCCCTGTGCACCCTTTTGCAAAGAATGGCTCCATTTTCTTCTTTTTCACTAGGTATTGGTCTTCCTTCATTCTTGCTCTATAATACCCATGTAATACTCTTTTTACCACCTAAATATGTTTCATACCATCCATTTTTCACTATTGTCACTCAGTGCTACTACTCTAGACATCATATGTTTCCTGGGCGACTGTAAATGCTTCCTACCATGTTCTACTCAACTGCATGTGTCCTTCTGCAGCCTGCAATTATCACTTCAAGACACAAATCTTAATTGACAATCCTGTTTGCTAAGAAAACTCCAATGGATTTTATCGCCTTTAGGATAAAGATCATGACCTACATGACTCAGTGTTGCCAGCTTGCCTAACTACTTCTTTAGCTTCTTCGCCTACCATGCTCCCTTTCACTCTTCTTTTTCAGTAACAGTAGGCTCTTTCCAGTCTCGCTCAAGCATCCTTGTTTCCTCCTGTCCCAGTGTATTTGCATATCCTCTTTTCTCTCCTGTGTTTACCTAGTTAGTTCCTGCCAATGGATCTTAATTCTGCTCAAGAGTGTCTACCTCAGAGAAACCTTTCTTAACTGCCATCCCATCAGCTCAAGTCAGTCCCCAGCTTAAATGTTCTCCCAGAAGTGGGTAGCTCTCCTTAATTTCACATTTCTGGTGTAATTTTACATTTTAAAACTTTGATGCCTACCTCCTTGCTAGATGATAAGATCCATGAGGGTAGGGACTTTGTTCTTGCTCACCATTCTACTTCTAGCATCTAGCATCTTCCCTGGCACAGGGCAGATTCTCAAATATCACTTGAATAAATGAAAACTGTCTTGGTATCATATTTTGTTTCAAGGAATATGTCTTGCAAAACATCTAACCGAGCCATTTACTTGTAGCCCAAGATCTGTAACTAAGTTTACCTTTAGTCTCTGTGTTTAAATCCTTGTCTTGGTTCTCTGTCCAGTATCCTAGTCCATTCCTGTTTTTCCATCTTGTCATTGTAGGATCTTAAATCTTGTCTCTTAAAATGCAATTCCTGTGTTTGCCCTTTATCTTTTCTACTAAGGGTCTAGTGTTTAATGTTTTCTCCATTCAATCCTGCATGATCTGTACAACTCCCAAGCTCCCACAGATCCTTTGTTGTGACATTTACTTTTTTTTTTTAAATCAACTCCGTAAAAGTATGATTCAATATGTGTAAATAACTGCCATTTACTGATATTCAATTAAAAATTCATTTGTAATTTTATAGTCAAGTATTGAAAGCTGTGACTCAAACTGAGTTAAAACATAGCACACTACTGTCTACATGACTGGGAGTCCAGAGATCTGCCAGGGCACAGGCAAGATGAGGTCATGAGCTCAGTGATGAGGACGATGTCCAGAGTGTCTTCAATGTCTGTCCTCTGCCTTCTTCAGTGTTTTCTTGATTTGAAGCATATGTCCCTTGTGATTTCAAGATGGCTGCCAGTGTCAGTAAGCCATGTATTTCCTGGTGCATGACCAGCAAAATAAAGAGAAAGGGACACTTCCCTTCCCCATCCCAAGCATAGAGTACAAGTCTTTTCCTTCAGTCTGATTGTACCAACTTTGGTTACATTCTGACCCCAGACCCATAATAGTCATCTCGGGGAATACAATGCATTGATTGGCTTAGAAATGAATCAAGATGCCCTCTGGAGTTACCTGAATAAAGTCTGCACTCCAGGAACAGTGTTCACTGCCAATAACTATTACGGGCAAAGGGCTGGGTGTGACAGCAAGAGGAAATAGAACTTCTATAAGTTTGGGGAGGCAGACAAGTAAACAAATAAATGTGGTGTGAAGTCACAAGTGCCAAATCACAAGGAGTTCTTTCCTTTGGGAGCATGAGGCTGCAGGGGAGGCAGTTTTGCTGGCTGTCTTGTAGAGTCTTGTTCTGTGGTTGATACACCTTGTTGTTTAGTGGCCTTCAGAGAGGAAGCTGATTAGAAGACAACAGCAAGAGTTTTTCACCTTCTTTATCTGGGATAGTGCCTCCTCTGCCTTCCCTAATAAGCCTGGATGAAAGCTATACCTATGAACCTGGATGAAAGTTTAAGCAGTTCTCTACTGAATGGTCCAGGTAATTTTCCCAAGCCACCCTGAGTTGGGAAGAAATTCAGCTCTAGCTTCATCATGTACATCTAGCAATGTTCTCTTGCATCCTACAAAACAAGACCCTTTGCCTAAATCTTGAGGGCCATCCTGCATGGAAGCTGTTGACTGTTCCCTAACTCTTCTTCCTCTTTTTCATTTTCTCTTTAACTTGTTCCCTGTAGGTGTCCTCAGTGCCCTTCTGTTCTCCTAGATATATCTTGGGATGTTCCAGACTTTTCCCTTCCATCCTCTCAAAAGAAATTGAGTCTCAATCCACTTAATCTCTCATCGTATTTTCATTGCCTTCACTGTCAAATGGATGTCAGAACATCCTCTTCTGCTCAGTTCTGTTGGTCTTGCAGAGTAGACTGGGGAGGACATGCCCTCTACTGGGTATAGGATAGGGAGAGAAAACTCAAGGGGTTTTTACTCAGTTTGGCAGCTGTCTTTCTCTTCGAGTTTGAAACAGGTGCTTCTTTAGCAAAGAGTTTTTTTTTTCTTCCACACTAAGAAATTACTATTTTATTAATTATTAGTAGTTAAAAATATTAATTAAAATATTTAAAGTATTTCTTACCAATATTTCTCAGGAAAGACTTGGCATTATTATGCTAAGGCAACATTTCCTTCTCTGGTTTATATTATAAGGCTCCCTCACATAGGTTCTTGATGAATGGGATTGTACCCAAATTACTTCTCTTGAGACTTTAGGTTTATTCTATGAGCAGTGAGAAGAAAGATAGGAGTAGGAACTAGGACAAATGACCTTTGACTTGTTGAGACAGAAAGTTTCCAGAAGGAGGTGGCATTTAGACTGGGTTTTAAAGGAGAAATGATGTGTGATTAATAAAAATAGGGTTCAGGATAGGGAATTTTGGGGTTGAGGATCAGTTGACTATAAAGCTTGAAGGCATAAAATTATATATCCTGTGAAGAAAAAACTGTCCTTAAAAGGCTGAAATCACAGTTTGACAGTTTGCTGATTGTATCCTTACATATGTCCTTTTAAAATCCTGTCAGTGTCCCGCACTCTTATTTTTAATTCCGGACATGATTCTTTAGGTAGGAGTGACAAGCGAAATTAGGTTTCATTACATTAATTCTTCCAATTTAAAAATAAAAGCAGGTAATGACATTACATTGTGAATCAAAATCTTAAGAGTGGAGATGAAGCTTGGTGGGCAGGAGTACAAAGTAATTTAGCTAAGGAGAATTATGGCTAATAAAAGATATTTGATTTTAGTTATGTCTTAATTCTTCATCGGCCAAATTAAAGTTCTAAGCAAAGAAATTAATTTCATATCCTGATCATTTCCCCAAAGTATCAATCTTTATATGGTAATAATTTTCTAAAGTCTGGGAATATAAATCTACAAGTCATCCAAATTCTACATCTTAAAATCTGATTGTTCTCCTCTGCTGTCTTTTATTGCTTTTCATCCTTCTCTCTGGTCTATTTAATACTTTACTGCTAAATGAAATGAAAGGAGCTAATAGACAGCTTCCACTTTCATTTTGTGGCGGCTGCTGCTGCTGCTAAGTCGCGTCAGTCGTGTCCGACTCTGTGCGACCCCATAGACGGCAGCCCACCAGGCTCCCCCGTCCCTGGGATTCTCCAGGCAAGAACACTGGAGTGGGTTGCCATTTCCTCCTCCAGTGCATGAAAGTGAAAAGTGAAAGTGAAGTCGCTCAGTTGTGTCCGACTCTTCGCGACTCCATGGGCTGCAGCCTACCAGGCTCCTCCGTCCATGGGGTTTCCCAGGCAAGAGTACTGGAGTGGGGTGCCATTGCCTTCTCCATCATTTTGTGGAAAGATCAATTAAAATTCCAGTGGAAAATTTGTTACAACCCTTGGTTAGGTTTGGGAACAGGTGAATGTATGTTCCTCTGGCCTGCCCTTTGATGGTAATAGAAATTTGAAAGAAATGTACCTAAAATGAAAAGGATGGTTATTAGCTCAGATAGTTTCTTAGTGCCACATTTTGAGCCTGAACGTGTCTAGTTGGAAGTTGGAGATGCTAGAAGTGATGTGAAGCCTGTAGGTGGTTATGGTCAAAGACTGGCCAGTATTGGCTTCATGTTCCCTGGTGTCTTCAAAGGACATTTTATCATATTATGACAGGGGTCATTTGTTATCCTCTTGACCTCCCAGCTGAAATCTTGTGGAAACGCATTTATATCCTAGTTTTATTGCTGATTACACTGAAAGCCCAATCCATCAGATATTAAATTTGGAAGGGATCTCAGGCATCACTTAGTCCATCTTCTGCATGTTACTCCTGGGACAGGCTTAGACAGTGAGGAGTGAATTCCAATTGCAATTTGAGGAATGGATTTAGAGGTTTGGAAACAAAAATCATTGTTTTAAGCTGCTTTTGGTGTGAAGTGCAGTTTTCTTCTGGAGAAGCTTAGTTCTGAGAAGTTGAAAGAGACTTGAGTAGACCTGCAAGTTAAGGAAATCTAAAAGAGCATTGTGTGTGTACGTGTGTGTGTGTGTGTTAGTTGCTCACTCATGTCTGACTCTTTGCAACCCCATGGACTCACCAGGCTACTCTGCCTATGGAATTCTCCAAGCAAGAATACTGGAGTGGATAGCCATTCTCTTCTCCTGGGGATCCTCCCAATCCAGGGAACAAACCTGGGTCTCCCACACTATGGGCAGATTTTTTACTGACTGAGCCACCAGGGAAGCCCCAAAGAGCATCATCAAAGCTAGTCAATGTAGAACATGGCCTTAAAGAGTTGTTGGGTGGGTAGCCGATATCCTCCAAGGGGTGGCTGGCAGCAAAAGTCAATTTTAGTAAATGGGACTAAGGTTAAGTGTTGGTTTTCAGAATTGTTTCTCTTTCCTATTAATCTGCTCCACAACTGAAATTCAAAAATTCTCGAAATTTTATTTTTTTTTAAAGATATGTATATTCAGGTGTGCTTTATTTAATGATATTGGTTTATTTCTTCTCCAAATTGGTTGTAAAACAAATTTCAGATCATGAAATTGTTTTCACCATAATGGCATAATGGATTGGAAACATTCTCTTGGGGAAATTTTTTGATCTCAACATGAAATGCGAAACAAAACAAAATCTCTCTATAAAATATTCTGTTGCTTTTTGAAAACGTATTGCATGGGCCAAAAAGTTGTTTAAGAACTAACTTTTTGGCCAATCCATAGAACTAAAATCTTGTGGAGTGGAAATGACTTCAGGTCTCAAAATGCAAATACCTTCTCCAAAATTTTATTCTCATGGAACTAAATGTTCCTTCAAATGACCCTGGCTGGAAATTTTTTTCATTTAAAAAGTTGTTTTTAAAAAATTAATTTTTATTGTAGTATAGCTGCTTTACAATGTTGTGTTAGCTTCTGCCATACAGCAAAACATATCAGCCATACATATACATGTGGTATATATATCCCTGCCTACCACAAGGGATAAGCTTGAATTTCTGTAACCCCAATAAATGTTTTCCTTTAAAATCCCAAGGCATGAGCTAAATATTGGACAAATGTTAGTTTCTGCATTGTTTCTATAGCTACAGCATTTTCAGTAGATCCATATTTTGAAGAGATTTAGGCTTTAAATTTTAGCCAAGTTTAATTTTTAGTTTAATATGTATTAATTTTTGATATGTATTACTTTGTATACTGTATGTATTTGTATACTAATTTGTATACTAATATATTAATTTCTATTATTATGAATAGCTTATGGTCACATATAGTATATATGTATATACATAGTTACATAATACATAAGGCACATAAATAAGTACTGTTAATGTTTTTCCATATTTTAACCTTTTTCTGTGTATATGTGTATATCATATATTTAATTTTCATTCATATTTGTAGTCACACCTGTATTTTTGCATCTTTAGTTTTCATTATTTTTATGTCATAACCACTCCTCATGCTATTTAACACTTTTCATAGATAAACTGTTAATAGCTGCATAATAAACATTGCCTGTTTGTCTTGTTAATTTGTGCTTTTCTTGATTTAGAGGAATACATACAATGGAAAATATCCACTATGTTTTAAAGATTCATGCTCCTAAATTATTATTTCCTTGACAGTGAATTTTTGTATAGTGAGTTTTCCTTAATTGGAAGCATACAATTCTTTTTAATCAATTGCATATCTGTACGGAGGTAACAGTTCACTAGTGAAGATTTTAAATTTTTTCCTTTCAAGTTTTTCATTTTTTTATAATGCTATGGTTAAAATTTAATCAACCTCTGATCTATCCTTGAATGAAACAGATTCATCCAGTAATAACATGTTGAAATACGTGGTTTAAAGCAATCTCCACTACAGCAAACAGAAAAGAAGTGAAGAGTCTCTAGGGACAAAATCATTTGCTTTACATCAAGTTGTATTGCTATTTAAAGCAAATTTATCTTTATATCATAACTGTATTCTCCGGTATTTAAAAATGTCAGCTATATCTTACTTTCAGTATTTTATGATTTCTATTGTCAAGTTATTATTTATTATTTGTTGAATCTTTAACTTTGCTAACCTCAAATGAGAGTATTTTTGGTGAAAAAAATATTCCTTATAATATCAATGGGCTTTTATTAGTTTTTTAAAAAGGATTTCTTGTGTCCCACATTTAATTTTGAAAATATATAATAATGTGGCTAATATTATTGATTATTTAGTAAACTGTTAGTGTTCCGAATTTAGTAGTTAAAACACTGTGATTCCTATTGTTCACTCAGAAAGTTTTGTAAAATCATAATTTTAACTGGACTGTTTATTCTGATGAATTCTAATTTTGCTTCACATTCTACTTGTTCTGATCTTGAATCATTTAATCAGTAGATAAAGAGAGCACAAATATATTTCCAACCCACGATGACCTCACTCCCTAATACAGATTTCCAGTGAAGGAGAGAGAATGCTGTGTTTCTTCTTCATCTGTCCCCTAATTGCTTTTATCTTCTGCAAAAGTTCTGTTTTGTTCAGGTGGTTGTGTTGAAGCATATTGTGCTTTCAGAATCTCTTGAAATATTTACAGATGATGAATCTGCAGCCAAACACTCAGTAAACAGCACCTGCAGAACTTAGACGTCGTCTGTATTTGGAAGTCAGAACTGGGGACCAGTGGTTTGGGTAGGTCTAGGGAACATGACTTCTGCAAGAGAATTTCAAAAGTTTGACATGAAAGCTTGAGTCACATTTACAACCTAACTGCTAGATTTCTTTTTATACAGCGTATTTTGCCATTCTATACTTTCAATTGCTTTTTTACATTTAACATGCCAGGTTACCACTCTCTCTGGTAATTAAGAGATTTTTTAAATGTTCTGCATTTGCAGAACTGTATCTTTAAGTTAACTTGGCTGAAAGTAATGTTTCTCTGTACTTATTACCCAGCAGGGTGGGTCTTTGTCTCTTTTCTCACCCTCCATCCTGTGGCTTGCTGTTAAGTGTTTAACAATGGGCTCACCAAAATTTTTTTCTTATTATCAATAATTGAGGACTAGAAAATGATGGAAATGGCTATATTTTCTCTGTCACTGGCCAGTAATTTTATGAGTACTTTCTCTCAAGTTTGAAAAACTGTAATTGTAGTAGTCATTCCGGTATCCACAATGTTCTCCCCAAAAATACTTTCAATAATTTTTAGTCTTACTCTGTATATCCATTGTTTTTAAAAATGCCAATACTTGTCAAGAATGAAAAGACCTGAAACTTGAGAAAGGATTCAAAAAATAGAAATTGATTGAAAAGAAAATATACATATGAATAATAGTAAGACAGTATCTAGTGATTAATTTAAATTACTCCAACTCTGTAATAGTCATAATTCTCAGAAAGAATAAAAGAAAAAACTTATAAGTGAGCAAACAGTTGACATCAAAGACTGTATTATATATATGACTCTACATAGAGTTTCTTAGTTTTTACTTAGAGTCTGTTTCTGGTTTTGACAAAACACAAACATTTCAGAAGTTGATAGAGCTAATGAATAGTATAAAGATTTAAGGTAGTGGCTAACTTGACAGCAAAGGATGAGATAGAATATGTAATGATCCATCTGTTTGAGGTCTTCAGTGTAGCGCAAAGTCCTCTGAGAGCCTCACTGTATTATTTAACAATATATATTGTTTGTATATTCACATATTATTTTATGCTATAATCATCTGTAACGATTACCCTGAAACATAAGGAAGGAATGGTGGAAGGGATTAAGTAAAGCTTTAGCATATTCTGAAAAACATACGTTCATGGGTTGCTTTATTCCACAAGTCAGTTGGTGCACACAGGAATTCCCCATGTGCCTCTATGCAGTGTGCTCTCTGCCTAGGTATCATTCCATTGTGCTGTAGTATGCAAACTTTTCCATTGCCTTCACCCTTTCGGAGCCCGGTCAGGTGGAAACAAACCGGGGTTTGGGACTTTATAAATAGAGATGGGTCAACGTATTCTATTAATAGCAGAACTGTCCTAAATCTTTGGCCAGGATTCAGAAGAATTCGTAAGTTAAAGTTTGCAAATATGGACAAGTTTAAGGGCTAAAATAAAATAGCAAAAACACATTTCTAATTATAGGGGAAACTTTATGCTTGTCTGTAATTTGATTTGGAAAAATATATTTTATAGTACAAACTCTTTGTCCTCCATGTTGGTGTTGTGTTTTAAGCAATACAAATATCTTAATATATTTTCTAAACCACTTGATATGGAATACCAAAAACATTTAATTCTATACTTAAAGGCTAGATAGAGTAACTAGATTTTCAAAATTAGAAAGTAAAATCTGATTAAGATTTATGAAACATTTACTTTATTAAAAATTTTTTTTAATATAAATTTATTTATTTAAATTGGAGGCTAATTACTTTACAATATAGTATTGGTTTTGCCATACATTGACATGAATCCGCCACGGGTGTACATGTGTTCCCCATTCTGAACCCCCCTCTCACCTCCCTCCCCATCCCATCCCTCTAGGTCATCTGAGTGCACCAGCCCCGAGCACCCTGTCTCATGCATTGAACCTGGACTGGCGGTTCGTTTCACATATGATAATATACATGTTTCAATGCCATTCTCCCAAACCATCCCACCCTCACCCTCTCCCACAGAGTCCAAAAGATTGTTCTATACATCTGTGTCTCTTTTGCTGTCTCGCATACAGGGTTATCATTACCATCTTTCTAAATTCCATATATATGCGTTAGTATACTGTATTGATGTTTTTCTTTCCGGCTTACTTCACTCTGTATAATAGGCTTCAGTTTCATCCACCTCATTAGAACAGTTTCAGATGTATTCTTTTTAATGGCTGAGTAATATTCCATTGTGTATATGTACCACAGCTTTCTTATCCATTCATCTGCTGATGGACATCTAGGTTGCTTCCATGTCCTGGCTATTAGAAACAGTGCTGTGATGAACATTGGGGTACACGTGTGTCTTCCAATTCTGGTTTCCTCAGTGTATATGCCCAGCAGTGGGATTGCTGGGTCATATGGCAGTTCTATTTCCAGTTTCCTAAGGAATCTCCACACTGTTCTCCATAGTGGCTGTACTAGTTTGCATTCCCACCAACAGATGTAAGAGGGTTCCCTTTTCTCCACACCCTCTCCAGCATTTATTGCTTGTAGACTTTTGGATAGCAGCCATTCTGACTGGTGTGAAATGGTACCTCATTGTGGTTTTGATTTGCATTTCTCTAGTAATGAGTGATGTTGAGCATCTTTTCATGTGTTTGTTAGCCATCTGTATGTCTTCTTTGGAGGTGTCTGTTTAGTTCTTTGGCCCACTTTTTGATTGGGTCATTTATTTTTCTGGAATTCAGCTGCAGGAGTTGCTTGTATATTTTTGAGATTAATTGTTTGTCTGTTGCTTCGTTTGCTATTATTTTCTCCCATTCTGAAGGCTGTCTTTTCACCTTGCTTATAGTTTCCTTTGTTGTGCAAAAGCTTTTAACTTTAATTAGGTCCCATTGGTTTATTTTTGCTTTTATTTCCAATACTCTGGGAGGTGGGTCATAGAGGATCCTGCTGTGATTTATGTCGGAGAGTGTTTTGCCTATGCTTTCCTCTAGGAGTTTTATAGTTTCTGGTCTTACATTTAGATCTTTAATCCATTTTGAGTTTATTTTTGTGTATAGTGTTATAAAGTGTTCTAGTTTCATTCTTTTACAAGTGGTTGACCAGTTTTCCAAGCACCACTTGTTAAAGAGATGGTCTTTTCTCCATTGTATATCCTTGCCTCCTTTGTTGAAGATAAGGTGTCCACAGGTGCATGGATTTATCTCTGGGCTTTCTGTTTTGTTCCATTGATCTATATTTCTGTCTTTGTGCCAGTACCATACTGTATTGATGACTTTGGCTTTGTGGTAGAGCCTGAAGTCAGGCAGGTTGATTCCTCCAGTTCCAGTCTTCTTTCTCAAGATTGCTTTGGCTATTCGAGGTTTTTTGTATTTCCATGCAATTTGTGAAATTATTTGTTCTAGTTCTGTGAAAAATACCGTTGGTAGCTTGATATGGATTGCATTGAATCTATAGATTGCTTTGTGTAGTACACCCATTTTCACTAAATATAGTTCTTCCGATCCATGAACACGGTATATTTCTCCATCTAGTTGTGTCCTCTTTGATTTCTTTCACCAGTGTTTTATAGTTTTCTATATATAAGTCTTTTGTTTCTTTAGGTAGATATATTCCTAATTATTTTATTCTTTTCGTTGCAATAGTGAATGGAATTGTTTCCTTAATTTCTCTTTCTGTTTTCTCATTGTTAGTGTATAGGAATGCAAGGGATTTCTGTGTGTTGATTTTATATCCTGCAACTTCACTATATTAATTGATTAGCTCTAATAATTTTCTGATGGAATCTTTAGGGTTTTCTATGTAGAGGATCATGTCACCTGCAAACAGTGAGAGTTTTACTTCTTCTCTTCCAATCTGGATTCCTTTTATTTCTTTTCCTGCTCTGATTGCTGTGGCCCAAACTTCCAAAACTATGTTGAATAGTAGTGGTGAGAGTGGGCACCCTTGTCTTGTTCCTGACTTTAGGGGAAATGTTTTCAATTTTTCACCGGTGAGGATAATGTTTGCTGTGGGTTTGTCATATATAGCTTTTATTATGTTGAGGTATGTTCCTTCTATTCCTGCTTTTTGGAGGGTTTTTTTTTTTTATCATAAATGGATGTTGAATTTTGTCAAAGGCTTCTCTGCATCTATTGAGATAATCATATGGTTTTTATTTTTCAATTTGTTTATGTGGTGTATTACATTGATTGATTTGCGGATATTGAAGAATCCTTGCATCCCTGGGATAAAGCCCACTTGGTCATGATGTATGATCTTTTCAATATGTTGTTGGATTCTGTTTGCTAGGATTTTGTTAAGGATTTTTGCATCTATGTTCATCAGTGATACTGGCCCATAGTTTTCTTTTTTTGTGGCATCTTTGTCAGGTTTTGGTATTAGGGTGATGATGGCCTCATAGAATGAGTTTGGAAGTTCACCTTCCTCTGCAATTTTCTGGAAGAGTTTGAGTAGGATAGGTGGTAGCTCCGGAAAAGGCAATGGCACCCCACTCCAGTACTCTTGCCTGGAAAATCCCATGGATGGAGGAGCCTGATAGGCTACAGTCCATGGGGTCGCTAAGAGTCAGACGACTGAGTGACTTCACTTTCACTTTTCCCTTTCATGCACTGGAGAAGGAAACGGCAACCCACTCCAGTATTCTTGCCTGGAGAATCCCAGGGACGGCAGAGCCTGGTGGGCTGCCGTCTATGGGGACGCACGGAGTCGGACACGACTGAAGTGACTTAGCAGCAGCAGCAGCAGGTGTTAACTCTTCTCTAAATTTTTGGTAGAATTCAGCTGTGAAGCGTCTGGTCCTGGGCTTTTGTTTGCTGGAAGATTTCTGATTACAGTTTCAATTTCTGTGCTTGTGATGGGTCTTTTAAGATTTTCTATTTCTTCCTGGTTCAGATTTGGAAAGTTGTAGTTTTCTAAGAATTTGTCCATTTCTTCCAAGTTGTCCATTTTATTGGCATATAGTTGCTGATAGTAGTCTCTTATGATCCTTTGTATTTCTGTGTTGTCTGTTGTAATCTCTCCATTTTCATTTCTGATTTTGTTGATCTGATTTTTCTCCCTTTGTTTCTTGATGAGTCTGGCTAATAGTTTGTCAATTTTATTTATCTTCTCAAAGAACCAGCTTTTGGCTTTGTTGATTTTTGCTATGGTCTCTTTTGTTTCTTTTGCATTTATTTCTGCCAGAATTTTTAAGATTTCTTTCCTTCTACTAATTCTGGGGTTCTTCATTTCTTCCTTTTCTAGTTGCTTTAGGCGTAGTTCAGTTCAGTCGCTCAGTCATGTCCGACTCTTTGCAACCCCATGAATTGCAGCACGCCAGGCCGCTCTGTCCATCACCAACTCCTGGAGTCTACCCAAACCCATGTCCATCGAGTCGGTGATGCCATCCAACCATCTCATCCTCTGTCGTCCCCTTCTCCTCCCACTCCCAATCCTACCCAGCATTAGGGTCTTTTCCAATGAGTCAACTCTTCGCATGAGGTGGCCAAAGTATTGGAGTTTCAGCTTCAACATCAGCCCTTCCAATGAACACCCAGGACTGATCTCTTTTAGGATGGATTGATTGGATCTCCTTGCAGTCCAAGGGACTCTCAAGAGTCTTCTCCAACACCACAGTTCAAAAGCATAAATTCTGTGGTGCTCAGCTTTCTTCACCATCCAACTCTCACATCCATATATGACCACTGGAAAAACCATAGCCTTGACTAGACGGACTTTTGTTGGCAAAGTAATGTCTCTGCTTTTAAATATGCTATCTAGGTTGGCCATAGCCTTCCTTCCAAGGAGTAAGCATCTTTTAATTTCATGACTGCAATCACCATCAGCAGTGAGTTTGGAGACCAAAAAAATAAAGTCTGACACTGTTTCCACTGTTTTCCCATCTATTTCCCATGAAGTGATGGGATCAGATGCTATGATCTTAGTTTTCTGAACGTTGAGCTTTAAGCCAACTTTTTCACTCTCCTCTTTCACCTTCATCAAGAGGCTCTTTAGTTAGGTGTAGAGTTAGGTTATTTATTTGACTTTTTTCTTGTTTCTTGAGGTAAGCCTGTATTGTTATGAACCTTCCCCTTAGCGCTGCTCTTACAGTGTCCCATAGGTTTTGGGTTGTTGTGTTTTCACTTTCATTTGTTTCTATGCATATTTTGATTTATTTTTTGATTTCTTCTGTGATTTGTTGGTTATTCAGCAGCATGTTGTTCAGCCTCCATATGTTGGAATTTTTAATAGTTTTTCTCCTGTAATTGACATCTAATCTTACTGCATTGTGGTCAGAAAAGATGCTTGGAATGATTTCAATTTTTTTGAATTTACCAAGGCTAGATTTATGGCCCAGGATGTGATCTATCCTGGAGAAGGTTCCATGTGCACTTGAGAAAAAGGTGAAATTCATTGTTTTGGGGTGAAATGTCCTATAGATATCAATTAGGGCTAACTGGTCTATTGTATCATTTAAAGTTTGTGTTTCCTTGTTAATTTTCTGTTTAGTTGATCTATCCATAGGTGTGAGTGGGGGTATTAAAGTCTCCCACTGTTATTGTGTTATTGTTAATTTCCCCTTTCATACTTGTTAGCATTTGTCTTACATATTGTGGTGCTCCTATATTGGGTGCATATATATTTATAATTGTTATATCTCCTTCTTGGATTGATCCTTTGATCATTATGTAGTGTCCTTCTTTGTCTCTTTTCACAGCCTTTGTTTTAAAGTCTATTTTATCTGATATGAGTATTGCTACTCCTGCTTTGTTTAGGTCTCTATTTGCATGGAATATCTTTTTCCAGCCCTTCACTTTCAGTCTGTATGTGTCCCTTGTTTCGAGGTGGGTCTCTTGTAGACAACATATATAGGGGTCTTGTGTTTGTATCCATTCAGCCAGTTTTTGTCTTTTGGTTGGGGCATTCAACCCATTTACATTTAAGGTAATTATTGATAAGTATGATCCTATTGCCATTTACTTTATTGTTTTGAGTTCGAGTTTATACACCTTTTCTGTGTTTCCTGTCTAGAGAAAATACTGTCGGGAGCCGCAATAGGCATTACTGACAAAATGGAGGCACGGCCCCAACCCCCTCTCCTCATCCCGCAGGCACAGTCCTGGGATGAAGGAGTTAGGTCTTGTGATTCTGACTTGTCCTTTCCTTCCTCTGGTTGAGTTGGCTGGAAAGAATGTTATAATCCATAAAGTTAACTATTGACATTTGTTCAAGGATCTTTACAAAGAATGTTCCAGGATGAGCACATAGGCTGCAGCCTGAGGCCATGGGAAACATTGTTATCTGAAACCTGCCTGTAAGGGAAATGTTTATGGCAAAACAAGTTTGCTGAGTTTAGGGGTTAGGAATAATTAAGAATAGAAGCTAAAAGTTTAAGGTAGGTTGTAGTGTTGGCATATTTTACTATAGCTTATGGAAACTAGGTATTTTAGAGATACTAATAGCTAAAAGCCTTTTTAGGAGATGATGAGGTTAAGTTACTAGGGGATAACAGGATTTAAAGAGATAAGAAATAAACTGAGGAATGTGATATACAGCCCAGAGACAAACTTGAGTTACAGTGTTATCACAAGGACACTTAAGAGGGAACTCTGAAGGACAACAATGATTTATGGAGACAGTAAATATGGGTGAGGGGAAACTGAAGATGTCATACCTCTGACCTAATGCTTTTGTAAAAGTATGAAAGAAAACCTGATGCTTAAAATAAACATGCAGCCCAGTGCTTTGAGCGAAATACTGCATCATTTTCTCCGCCGACCCCGTGGATGCAGTCCAAATGAGTGAGAGGCTGCATCATTCGCCGACCCCATTCATCCCTTCAGTGCTTCCCTGGTTGCTGGAGCTGGACTCTGGCAAGATCCTTTAGCATTTGTTGGAGAGCTGGTTTGGTGGTGCTGAATTCTCTGAGCTTTTGCTTGTCTGTAAAGCTTTTGATTTCTCCTTCATATTTGAATGAGATCTTTGCTGCATACAGTAATCTGGGCTGTAGATTATTTTCTTTCATCACTTTAAGTATGTCCTGCCATTCCCTTCTGGCCTGAAAAGTTTCTATCGAAAGATCAGCTGTTATCCTTATGGGAATCCCCTTGTGTGTTATTTGTTGTTTTTCCCCTGCTGCTTTTAATATTTGTTCTTTGTGTTTGATCTTTGTTAATTTGATTAATATGTGTCTTGGGGTGTTTCGCCTTGGGTTTATCCTGTTTGGGACTCTCTGGGTTTCTTGGACTTGGGTGACTATTTCCTTCCCCATTTTAGGGAAGTTTTCAACTAATATCTCCTCAAGTATTTTCTCATGGTCTTTCTTTTTGTCTTCTTCTTCTGGGACTCCTATGATTCGAATGCTGGGGCGTTTAACATTGTCCCAGAGGTCTCTGAGGTTGTCCTCATTTCTTTTAATTATTTTTTCTTTTTTCCTCTCTGTCTCATTTATTTCTGCCATTCTATCTTCTACCTCACTTATCCTATCTTCTGCCTCTGTTATTCTACTGTTGGTTCCCTCCAGAGTGTTTTTGATCTCATTTATTGCAGTATTCATTATATATTGACTCTTTTTTATTTCTTCTAGGTCCTTGTTAAACATTCCTTGCATCTTCTCAATCCTTGTCTCCAGGCTACTTATCTGTAATTCCATTTTGTTTTCAAGATTTTGGATCATTTTCACTATCATTATTTGGAATTCTTTATCAGGTAGATTCCCTATCTCTTCCTCTATTGTTTGGTTTGGTGGGCATTTATCCTGTTCCTTTACCTGCTGGGTATTTCTCTGCCTTTTCATCTTGTTTATATTGCTGTGTTTGGGGTGGCCTTTCTGTATTTTGGCAGTTTGTGGTTCCACTTTATTGTGGAGGTTCCTCATTGTGGGTGGGGTTGGATGGGTGGCTTGTCAAGGTTTCCTGGTTAGGGAAGCTTGTGTCAGTGTTCTGGTGCGTGGAGCTGGATTTATTCTCTCTGGAGTGCAATGAAGTGTCCAGTAATGAGTTTTGAGATGTCAATGGGTTTGGTGTGACTTTGGGCAGCCTGTATATTGAAGTACAGGGCTATGTTCCTGTGTTGCTGGAGAATTTGCCTGGTATGTCTTTCTCTGGAACTCTTTGGCTCTTGGGTGGTGCTTGGTTTCTGTGTAGGTATGGAGGCATTTGATGAGCTCCTCTCGATTAATGTTCCCTGGAGTCAGGAGTTCTCTGGTGTTCTCAGGATTTAGACTTAAGCCTCCTGCCTCTGGTTTTCTTACAGTAGCCTCAAGACTTCTCCCTCTATACAGCACTGATGATAAAACATCTAGGTTGATGATGAAAAGTTTCTCCACAGTGAGGGACACCCAGAGAGGTACACAGAGTTACACGGAGAAGAGAAGAGGGAGGAGGGAGATAGAGGTGCCCAGGAGAAGAAGAGGGGGAATCAAAGGGGGTGAGAGCAAGCTAGCCAGTAATCACTTCCCTATGTGCTCTTCACAGCCTGGATCCCTCAGAGATGTTCATGGAGTTACATAGAGAAGAGAAGAGGGAGGAAGGAGACGGAGGTGGCCAGGAGGATAAAAGAGGGAATCAAAAGAAGAGAGACTGATCTAGCCAGCAATCAGTTCCCTAAGTGTTCTCCACAGCCCAGAACACGCAAAGAGATTCACAGAGTTGGGTAGAGAAGAGAAGGGGGAGGGAGGAGATAGAGGCGACCTGGTGGAGAAAAAGGAGAGCCCAAAGGGGGAGAGAGCAATCCAGCCAGTAATCTCACTCCCAAGTAAAAATGGGTACTGAAGATTGGGTTCTTAAAGGTACAAAATTGATAACAAATACCAAAAAGCAAAGATTAAAAATCTAGAGTAGAGGTTAGATTCTCAAAAATACAATATTAAAGAAAAAAACAAAGTCACAAAAATTATAAAACATATATATATGAAGTTTGCTTTAAAAATAGGGTCTTTTTTTTCCCCAAAGTAGTAGTAGGTTATAAAAATGAAAATTAAAGGAGTAATAGAGGACTTAAAATAGTTTTTTTTTTTAATTAAAAAAAATGATAATAGTAAAAATATATCTAGGACTTTCTCTGGTGCTGTTGTGGACAGTGTGGGGTCAGTTCATTTTCAGATAGTTCCTTGATCCAGCTTATACTTCTCAAGATCTATAGGCTGCTTCCTATGTAGTCGGTGCTAACTGAAGGGTTTCGATCTATTGCACCTGTTACTTCCAAAGCAGTTCTCTCTGTTTATTTTAGCTTTTTCTGTTTGCTGGCCTCTTCAGTGTCCAATTTCCGCCCTGACACAAGGGGGCGGTGGTGGTCACTTTTTTAGGCTTACTCGCTCAGTCGTGTTGTGGGGAGGGAGGAACACTGCAAACCAATATCACTGGTGGGTGTGGGGAGTGCTCGCAGTGTCTCAGTCACACTGGGTTTGCCCCCGCTCACTGCGTGTGTGCTTTCCCAGCCTAAACTGTTCAGGCTCTAGGTTGCTCTGCTGGGAACTGTCTGAGGCGGACCCTGGGTTGCATGCACTTTCCAGGTCTAAGCCGCTCAGGTTCAGGTTCTCGGGTACTCCACAAAGGTGCAGATTTGGTTGGGCCTGCGTTTTGTGCCCTTCCCAGGTCTGAGCAGCTCAGGTGACCAGGTGCTTGGCGAGTGCAGTCGCCCCCAGTTGGGGGCTGTGACTTATCACCTCCCCCGTCCCTGCCGCTCGGTTTTCTGGGTGTACAATGGGCATGCCTTCTCAGGTGTGCTGTGTGTCTCTTCTGGGGAGCTGATCTCTGGCTGCAACCCTCCTGGCAGATGTCGACCGTCCAGAATCCCATGACGTCTTGGTTAGCAACAAAGCCTGCTTGCAGTTTGGTACATGATACCTCTCTGGGGCTACGATTGCCCACTTCCAGCTCTGGCTGCCCTTGCCTGCCTGTCTCCAGCGGGAGATAGGCCTGTCTGCAGCCAGCTAGCTCTGCTCAGTCCTTTGTTCTGTGAGCAGGCCTGGCAGTGTCATAGGTTAGGGATTTTTGTGGGATAGCTATCCCACAGCCTGGGTTGCTATCTCTAGTTAGTTCCCTCAGATTGCCCTCGGGGTATTCAGGCCCAGTCCTTACCCTAAGCAATGCACCCCACGTCTCCCTGTCCAGTCCCCGCTTGCTAGTGGCGGATGTGAGCGTCTGCACTGCTTCTCCACTGGGAGTTGCTGTTAAGCACATAATCTGTGGGTTTTAATTATTTATTTATTTTTCCTCCTGGCTATGTTGCCCTCTGAGGTTCCAAGGCTCTCCACAGAGTCACCAGTGAGAGTGTTTCCTGGTGTTTGAAAACTTCTCTCTTTTTTAAGACTCCCTTCCCCAGACAGATCTCCATCCCTACCTCTTTTGTCTCTCTTTTTATCTTTTATATTTTTTCCTACCTTCTTTCGGAGACAATGGGCTACCTTTCTGGGTGCCTGATGTCCTCTGCCAGCATTCAGAAGTTGTTTTGTGGAATTTGCTCAGCGTTCAAATGTTATTTTGATGAATTTGTGGGGGAGAAAGTGGTCTCCCCATCCTATTCCTCTGCCATCTTAGGACTGCCCCTAATTTTAATTTTTAAAATGCTTAATTCAGGTTGTAGCACTAACAGTTCATTTATTAAATCACTGCATAGTATTCCTCTCTATATATGCATAATATGTATGGTTGTACTGTGTATTTCTACTGTTGAAGGGTAACTTGATAGTTTAGTTTTTAATGATTATGAATAAAACTGCTATGAATATTCACTGGCAGTTTTAGTGTGGAAATAAGTTTTCAATTCACTTTGTTAAATAAACTAACAGTGTGATTGATGAGCTGTATGTTAAGTCTGTTTAAGTTTATAAGAAAATACGAACTGTCTTCCTAAGCAGCTTTGCTATTTTTCATTCTCATCAGCAATGAATGATAGTTCCTGGTGCTCTGTATCCTTGCCAGTATTTTTAATTACCATGAAAAAAATTTTAAAGCTATTCTAATAGTGTGATAGTATCTCATTGTGTCTTTGATTTGTACTTTCTTAGTGAAAAATGATTTTAAGCATCTTTCCATGTGTTTATTTGCCACTCACATATGTTTTTTGGTAAAGACCTATTGTTCTCACTTTTTAAATTGGGATTTTTATTTTCCAATTGTTGAATTTTGGTTTTATCTATATATCTTTATTGTAAATTCTTTATCATATGTGTGACCTCCAAACACTTCTTCCAAGTTGTCACTTGTCTTTAAGTCTCTTAAAATTTTCGTGGAATAAATGTTTTTAATTTTGACAAAGTCCAATATATCAAATATATCAGTATTTCAAATAGATTGAGGTTTTGGTCACTTACCTAAAAATTTACTGTCAAACAGAAGGTCATGTAGATTTTTTGCTCTATGTTCTTTAAGAAGTTTTATGGCTTTACATGTTACATTTAGACCTATGAGCCATTTTCAATTAATTTTTAATGTATTGCTTAGATTTATTTATTTTTGCATACGGTTGTTCAGTAGTCTCAGGACCACTTGTTAAAAAGACTACCCCTTCTTGGTACTTCTCTGGTGGTCCAGTGGTTAAGAATACGCCTTCCCGACAGTTAGGGAGTTTGGGATGGACATATACACACTGCTATATTTAAAACGGATAACAAGCAATGTCCTACTGTATAGCACAGGAGACTCTGCTCAATGTTATGTGGCAGCCTGGATGGGAGGGGAGTTGGGGGAAGGATGGATAGATGTATATGTATGGCTGAGTGCCTTTGCTGTCCACCTGAAACTATCATGTTGTTAATTGGCTATGCTGCTGCTGCTGCTGCTAAGTCGCTTCAGTCGTGGCTGACTCTGTGTGACCCCATAGATGGGGACCAGGCTCCCCCGTCCCTGGGATTCTCCAGGCAAGAACAATGGAGTGGGTTGCCGTTTCCTTCTCCAATGCATGAAAGTGAAAAGTGAAAGTGAAGTCGCTCAGGCTTGTCCGACTCTTAACGACCCCATGGACTGCAGCCTACCAGGCTCCTCCGTCCATGGGATTTTCCAGGCAAGAGTACTGGAGTGGAGTGCCATTGCCTTCTCCGTAATTGGCTATACTCCAATATAAAATAAAAAGTAAAAAAGAAAAATATTTTTTTTTAATATTGTAAGTTTTTACTAGCTCATAATTTTTGAAAAACATTTTTATTACCATTCAGTTGAAAAGTCCTTATTTCCTATGTGTTGTCTTCTTTAATCCATGAATTATTTCAAAGGCTGTTTTAAAGTTTCCAAATATTTGATTTATTCCCCCTTGATATTATATTTCTAATTAATTCTGACCAGAGTATATATAACCCAAGTGTTTTGAAATTTATTATTTGCTTTATGTCTCAATGTATGACATATCTTAGTGAATAAAGAGACATTCTAATTCATGTACACCCATGGCTGATTCATGTCAATGTATGGCAAAAACCACTACAATATTGTAAAGTAATTAGCCTCCAATTAAAATAAATAAATTAAAAAAACATAATAGGGAATACTTTGAAATTACGGTCATATTTTGTGCAAACCAACAGCATGGAGTAGTATGATAGTACATTTTATTAAAATAAGCTCTCTTATATGATGCCTCATTTCAATTTATTACAGAATATAAATAAGTACGATTTGTAGGTTTTCTCCTGTCCCTCTTTTAAAATTGAAACCCAACATTCCTTTGGATTTCATTGTTAGATTGGAGTGTTTTCCCCAGCAATTAATATAGTTAATACCCAGCTTTTACTAAGAGTTCAATAAATATTAACAGATTTAATTTTATTTTAGAAAGCATTTATTAAGTGGGATAGGTACATATTTGAGTAGATTGAAGTATTATATCTACAGAGCTGAGGTGGGATGTTCTGAGATCATCTAGCTCAACTTCTTCATTGAACAGATGAGAAAGCAAACACAGAGAGGTCGAGTGATTCATGCTCTGTATAAAGGCTAGTTAGTGTCAAGACAGAACTGAAAGTGTCTTGCCTCTGAACTTCAGTTTTTTGTCCATTGGTACAGTGTTCTGAAGTGTTCATGTTTGTCAGGCAAAAATTTGAAGACTTACCTTTAACTTAATTAGAACTCTGATGAGTTCTATGAATCCAGATGGTGATAGAAAGCTATTTTATGACATGACTGTAGCCCACCAGGCTCCTCTCCTCTGTCCGTGGGATTTTCCAGGCAAGAATACCAGAGTGGGTTGCCATGCCCTCCTCCAGGGGATCTTCCTGACCCAGGGATTGAACCCTCATACTTAGCTAGAGTATCTTCAGTTCCATCAAATGAATGCATAGTTATTCAGTTTTCTCTTAGAAGTTCTGGCAACAGTGGCAAGGGTCATTATGGTTCAGTTCAGGCTGTATTTTCTAGTTAAATGATGTCTCAAATTTTCCCTATTGTGACATGGCTCACTTTTACATGCCAGAAAAATGTAAGGGATTGAGCACCCAGGGAGCAATTTTGATTATTTTATCTTTACCTATTAAACTTTTGGGGCTGGCTCTATTTATACTCTTGCTGGTAATTTTAGAGGAAGTATAATGCTATTTTATGTGAACACATATGTATTTCTTCAATGATATATTCTGAGTTTGCCACTGATTTCAGAAATTTTAGGCCATCCATGGTAATTTTCTTGACTTAAAAAAATTAAATTTATTTCAGATTTGATTAGCTTGTTAAAATTGAAATAATGTCCTAACTTATGCAGACAGGTTCCCTTCCAAACCTTTTAAAAACATTTGACTTTTTCTTTATACCATAGTATAGTAGTATTAGTATGTTCCCACAAAAACTTTTTTACAGGTACTGTTGAAATCCAAGGAACCCTGAGGGTTAATATTTAGTTTGAACATTTTCTCCAACCAATAAAATTCATTTTATTTTCCTGTGCATATCATAGTTGCTCAGCCTGCCTACTAATTGAGTCACTTATTTAAATGGTAAAATGGCTTCTTAATAACTCCTTTAATTATTTAGCTATTTAACTGAGCTCAGTCTTCTTGTCTAGAAAACAGTGCCGTGAAGATTGTTAGTGTGTGATCCTAAGTGCTGGCATTATTTCTTGTTAATGATAATAACCTAGAGTTTCTAATAATACTTTCGTATTTGTATTTAACTTGTTTTATTTGCTTTTGTGTTACCTCATTTCAAAAATCAGAGGTTCCACATGTTGAAATAGGCTATCTTTAACCATTAAAAGCAGAAGGTTTAGCCCCAGGCTCATTTATTTTGAATTAGGCAAGGTTGGCACCATCCTTGCATAGATGAATGACTTTTGACTAAATTGTATTGTGTTCCTTTCAATAGGAAACAGCTTCCTCCCCCCTTCGCTCCCCAAACAAACACTGCCACTTTTATTACCGATCATTAGTGGTTAGACATGAAGCTGGCTGTTTGCTTAATGTTACCCTAGTGATTGCATATTCATTTACTATATGCGTATAACAAATAGGCTCTGTGTCTGGTCCACTTGTGATCATTTTCAGATAACAACCTGCAGACAGATTGTTCCTGAACCATGACCCTACAATATTGCTTGTGTGGTGCTATTCTGTTTGTTAACTCATTCCTTGATCACATAGCTCTTACACCTAATACATTTCCATCATACTCTAGCACATTTCCATCATCCTTACAGCCCAGAGCTCATGTATCTATCTTCATCAGAGTCAGAGTGGTAGTGACTACACCAGCATATAGCAATGCGGTAACAAGGTTTTGAAATGGCATGGGGGAAGGAAATGCTTTTATATTCCAGATACTTGGCAGGGAGAGAAGCTATACTCACTAAATCGGTTCACAGCCAAGTGTTTTTAGAATCTTGGAATTTTCTTTTCTGGAGTTTTTCATACCGTGGATTCATTGGAAAGCTGATAAAACAGATTGCTTGTAAGAAAGTCAATATAAAAATAGTCTGCAAGAGTGCACGCCACCATCTGTGTTGTCTTATCTGGAGATTGTATCCCTGTCTCAGATTGACTTCCAAATTATTATGCTTATACATATTAATTGATGGGAAGAAATTAGAAAAAGTGTAAAAATGTTTCTGTGACTATTGTATATACATATATATTTAACACATACACAGTTTTGGATGAGAATTTCTTCTGTCTTGGCACATACATTCAATTCAAAGTTCCCTTTGAAGTATCTATTAGTCAAAGTGCATATAAGACTTTAGAAACCCTCTCTTTTGTGATAGCAGTTTTGCTAAGTCAAAGAAAGGCTAATGATGGAGACACACGTCAACCATAGCATCTTTGGTGACTCACAAAAGCACTTAGAAGTTCATTTGCTTCTGGATAGTGTATGAGTATGTACATGATATACAGCTACCCTCTATCATGACATGAGAATAGAGGGAGAAACTATTCATTAGGCAATGAAGAAAAAGAAAAAGTAAGGCTGCTGTGGCATAAGGAAAAAAGCTTCACTTGATCAAAATAAGCTGACAGCCAAAGGAAAGCAAATAGGTGAATATAATTATTTTTGGCCCAAGTTACTGTTCTAATAAAAGTGAGTAATATTTCTCTTAAATTTTTCTTTTGGTGAGAAAATCGGTAGCAATATATATCCCAGTTATTCTCTTTGGCTTGATTTATTGATGTTGAAGCTTCACGCCTGAAGAAAGTCTCTCTGCAAACCTAGTTACTTAGTGCTTATTATGAGTTTTCCCATGGGCTTTTCTAATTAAAATGGTTTTCCTTAGCATCATATTTGTAGGAGGAAATATTTGAAAATGAAGTTTGATAATCTCTTGGTCCCTTCTTCACATAGTTTCATTTTCCACATCGTACAAAGTACTTTTAATTGGACAACTTAGGAAAGATGGTTCTGGGTGCTGTGGAAAGGAGCAGAAATTAGGATTTCCACAAAGTCATCTTCAGTTCTTTTAATGGAAGCAACTGGACCAGACTAAATTCCCTTTTTTCTTCTTTATCGTTCTTCTCCTTCTTATAGTCTTAATGAACTGTTAGCTTGTGTTGTGTTTAGTCACTCGTTCGTGTCCGCATCTTTGCAGCCCTTTGACTATAGCCTGCCAGGCTCCTCCATCCATGGGATTTTCCAAGCAAGAGTACTGGAGTGGTTTGCCATTTCCTTCTCCAATGAACTGTTAGTTTAGTGGTATTCTAAGCATGGCGGGGTTCAATAGCTTCCTTCTGTATGTCGATTCAGTTCTGCCAAGAAAGACTACTCATCCAAAAGAGATCTTCCCTGCTTATAAGCAGTCCTTTCACAAGAGAGACAAAACCCTGAGTTCCACATTTACAGTTGAAGGCTGAAGAGACTACACAGCAAACTCATCACAGAGTTATGTTAAGGTGACAATTAGCCACATTGTAAGAATATATTTAGAGGGAAGGGATGTATTCAGAGCTTGAAAACCCTGAATACTTGAAGGGGACCAGTTAAGGAGCCATAGTGGAGAAAGTATGCTTTAGGGACACTGAGATATCCTGGGAGCATGTCTATAAATACGTGTTGGTCTTGTTTAGTCACTAGGTCATGTCTGACTCTTTGTGACCCAATGGACTGTAGCCCGCCAGGCTCCTCTGTCCATGGGATTTCCCAGACAAAAATACTGGAGTAGGTTGTCATTTCCTTTTGCAGGGGATATTCCCAACCCAGGGTTCAAACCCGTGTCTCCTGCATTGCAGGTGGATTCTTTACTGCTGAGCTTCTGGTAGAGCCCATAAATATGTCTACCATTCGCAATTTCTGATACGTATTCTCTGGTCAGAAAAATAAATGAAGAAATTTCACCAAGGAGGTTGATGTGAGTGTTTGTGTGTGTGTGTGTGTGTCCTAAGTAGGATGTCCCTGTGTGAACAAGTTAAGCAAACGTTTCTCTTAGAACAATTCCTTCCTCTTGTGGAAAATGCAGGATGAATGACACACAGGTAGAACAAGCCGGTCAAGAACCTGAAGCATCATCTCTGAGCCTCCCCCAGCCAGAGGAGCACCTGGAAACAGCAGTGCAATGCCAGGGGCAGGAAGCAGCCCATGTCCCCTGCAGGACAGGTGGAACGTGCACTTGGGGCTGAAGTTGGCACATAAGCTCAACCTGGTCCTTGGCCTGCCTGGAGCAACGTTTTTGCCACTGCTGTGTTCTTCCTGAATTACTTCACACCTAGTCTTCATCATGCTGTCTGTAATAAGGCAGCAGTCTCCAGCCTGGCTGTGCGTTAGAATCACCTGAGTTTGCAAAACTGCAAATGCTTAGGTCCCACCCTCACCACTTTAATCACTGTTTCTGTTGGTAAGCTTGGACTTTGGGTGTTTTAAATCTCCCCAGTTCATCTACATGTAAAAGAAGGAATTTAGAACATTCTCTAACACCATTTACAAAAATAAACTCAAAAGGGATTAAAGGCCTGAATTTAAGACCAAGTACTGTAAAACTCTTAGAGGAAAACATAGGCAAAACACTCTTTGATGTAAACCAAAGCAGTATTCTTTTGGATCCACTTCCTAAAGCAAAGGAAAAGAGGCAAAAATAAATCAGACCTAGTTAAACTTAAAAGCTTTTGCATAGCAAAGGAGACCATTGATAAGATGAAAAGACAACCTACTGAATGGGAGAACTGCAAATGATGTGACTGATAAAGGGTTAATATCTAACATGTATAAAAGGCTCATACAACTTAACATCAAAAAAACAACTCAACTAAAAAAAAATGGGGTGGAAGAAATTTTTCCAAAAAGAACATGCGGATAGACACATGAAAGGATGATCAACATTGCTAATCTTCAGGAAAATGGAAATCAAGACCACATTACACTTAGGATGGCTATCATCAAAAACATAAGTTGGCAAAGATGTGGAGAAAAGAGAACCCTCCTACACTGTTGGTGGGAATGTAAATTGGTGTGGCCACTGTGGAAAACAGTATGATGGTTTCTCAAAAAACTAAAACTAGAAATATCAGAGGACCTAGTGGGGCTTCCCTGGTAGCTCAGCTGGTAAAGAATCCACCTGCAATGCAGGAGACCCCAGTTTGATTCCTGGGTTGGGAAGATCTGCTGGAGAATGGATAGGCTACCCACTCCAGTATTCATGGGCTTCCCTGGTGGCTCAGATGGTAAAGAATCTGTCTGCAATGCGGGATACCTGGGCTCTATCCCTGGGTTGGGAAGATCCCCTGGAGGAGGGCATGGCAACCCATTCCAGTATTCTTGCCTGGAGAATCCCATGGACAGAAGAGCCTGGTAGGCTACAGTCCATGGGGTTGCAAAGAGTCAGACACAACTGAGCTACTAAGCACAGCATAATAAGGACTTAGCAATACCACTCCTGGGTGTATACCTGAAAAAACCTACTAATTTGAAAAGATACATGCACCTCAATGTTTACAGCAGCATTATTTACAGTTGCCAAAATATGGAAGCAACCTAAGTGTTTTCTCATCACAAGAAAAAAATGTAGCTATGTGATGATGGTTAACCTTGTCTAAAATATAGCTAGAAATGAAAATTTCTAAAAAAAAGTGCAGTATGGGAGAAAGGACATTTCACTTGTAGGCAGGTGCATTGAGCTCTAGTTTTGCCTCTGTATTCTTGGACAAGCCCTTTGGTATGTTAGGGTCTTTCCTGTTCATCTGTGAAATGAAAGGTTACACCAGGTGATCTCTATGGCACTCTTGTGGGAAAATACCAGAAGTAGAACCAAGAAGGAAAGGGAGGTGTTGGTGGGAGAAGACCCCCTACAGGAAAACACAGCATGAGGGCACTATATTCCCTAACTTAGGTTTAAAATTTAAATAATATAACAATACAAAAGAGTTTGCTGTTGTCTTTGAGGTAGGTCCTCAGCAGAGGAGATATTTTTTTTCCTCTTAAATTTTCCTTTTCTTTGCAGAGTTCTTCAAACTTCTTAGATTTTAGATTAAGAACTTAAAATATCCTCTACTCATTTTTTGGAGAAGGGAATGGCAACCCACTCCAGTATTCTTGCCTGGAGAATTCCATGGACAGAGGAGACTGGCGGGTTACAGTCCACAGGGTCGCAGAGTCAGACATGACTGAGCGACTATCATTCACTCACTCACTACTCATTTTTATACTTTTGCTAGAAAGGAAGTGAAAGTGAAAGTCACTCAGTCATGTCCGACCCCTTGAGACCCCATGGACTGTATTCTCCAGGCCAAAATACTGGAGCTAACCCTAACCCTTTCCATTCTCCAGGGGATCTTCCCAACCAAGGGATTGAACCCAGGTCTTCCGCATTGCAGGCAGATTCTTTACCAGCTGAGCCACAAGGGAAGCCCAAGAATACTGGAATGGGTAGCCTATCCCTTCTCCAGTGGATCTTTCTGACCCAGGAATTGAACCCCGATCTCCTGCATTGTGAACAGATTCTTTACTAACTGAGCTATAGGGAAACTTGCTAGAAAGAGGATAGATGTTATTTGATCATTATTAGTACCAACCTTTTGTTAAAATGCTAATTATTAGTGCTGAGTTGTGGTCATTAGGATAAACTCATCTGTAACAAAATACCCATCTTTGTGATTAGAATAAATTGTTGTGTAGTGAGAAGAATGACCATGGGATGACTTCTACAGTGATAGCATCAAAAAAGTAAATAGTTTAAAGCTATAGATACCTGGTTATCAAGGGAGTAATTAGTTAATAAATTTCAATGTGTTTATGTGTTTGCTAGGGTGATGCCATGCTGGGTACATAATTCTTTTTTTTTTTTTTAAACTGGCTTAACATTTTCTAATTTAAGATGGAGGCCAAGCAAGACTCCTGCTGCAATGTCACAGTGTATAATTATTGGACAGCCAGCAGCAATATTTAAAGCAAATTTCACACTGTCTCTGAGACTAGTGTCATACATTGCTAGTTTGAATTAGTTTGTGAAAGTTATTTATAAATCAGACACTTTAAATTAATGAGACATAGCATCCATTAATAAATTAGACCTGGGAATTTATGTTTGCCAAGGTTATATAGCTATAAATAGGTATGTTAAGCAGAGATAAAATATTCAGATTTTTATTTTCCTTTGTGAAAAATCACTTATAAATTACTTTCTCCCTTTTATTTATTTATTTTTCTTAGGACCTGAAGCTTAGCTTTCAATATCCACTGGAAAACAAGTAACATTGGAAAACAAGTAACATGATTTAGGCTTAGCTTCCCTGTGGGATCTTTCGTGTTACCTCCTGCTTCTCACCCCAGCTCAAGTCAGTTCCATCAGTGTCTCCCAGGCCAGTTCCTCTCTTCTCACTCTGCGAATCCTTTCCCATAACAGCTTTCAAGTAACACTTGTCTGGGGGCTTTGTGATTCCCAGAGGGAGGGCTCCGCCACCCCCACCCCACGATATATCTAAGCAGTAGAAGGGACAAATGACAAAGATAATCCTAATAGTCCTACTTAATACTAGGTGACATTGCTTACATTTTCCCTTCTTAAAGAATATCATCATAGACAAGAGAATGCTAGGCTGGTTTGTCAAGAATCCAAGCAGAAAATGAAGCTATGGTGGCAGCACAGATGAAATTTACGTAAGATACACAGTCCGCAGGCAGGGGTCTGGACAAAGTAAGGTTGTAGTAGGAATGAAGATAAATTAAAGCTTGTTTAAAAGCAGGATCTACAGACAAGGAAGACTGGGCTTTGGCTGACAGGCAGGATCTGAGTAGAAATATGGAAAAGCCATCTCCAGCCAGGCATTTTCATTCAGCACAGTGGACGGCTCCCAGCACACCCTCTGAGTGCAGGTGTTCAAAACAATACCTGCCTCTGTCAGTGCAGATATGGACAGTTGCAGTTCTTGGCCCAGTTGCTCTGGGCTTGCTGACATGCCAGTGACAGTACCACAGTCTGAAGTAGATTGGAATTTCATAACAATTAGTGAATACTTTCAGAGAAGGCAATGGCAACCCACTCCAGTGTTCTTGCCTGGAGAATCCCAGGGATGGCGGAGCCTGGTGGGCTGCCGTCTATGGGGTCGTATAGAGCCAGACACGACTGAAGCGACTGAGCAGCAGCAGCAGCAGCAGCAGTGAATACTTTTGGAGAGGGAAATAGCAACCCACTCTAGTATTCTTGCCTGGAGAGTCCTGTGGACAGAGGAGCTTGGTGGGCTGCTGTCCATAGGGTCACATAGAGTTGGACACGACTGAAGTGACTCAGCATGCATGCATGCCTTGGAGAAGGAAATGGCAATCCACTCCAGTATTCTTGCCTAGAGAATCCCAGGGATGGGGGAGCCTGGTGGGCTGCCGTCTATGGGGTTGCACAGGGTCGGGCATGACTAAAGTGACTTAGCAGCAGCAGCAGCAGTGAATACTTTGTGCACCTTAGAGTACAATAGTCATTATACTGTAATTCATGTTTACCTTGCAGTTTTGAGGATGAATAACTAAGCTTGGCCTCAGGGACTGAGGTGTGATAGTATCTTGTAAATCTCTGTGGAAACTGTGAAACGCCGGTACACCATCATGGTTAAGAGTGCAGGCATTTATGACTTGGAATATCAGCTTTGCTTCCTTAACCTTGCCAAGGCCTGATGTCTACATCTTGAACATACTCCATTTATAACTCATGGGTGATGATAATAGTACTGGCTCTACAGGACTGTTGAGAAGATTAAATGTTAGTGCTTTTTACAACAATAATTGTAGTTGTCTGTTGTATTTATTATGTAAGATAATCCTACTATTCCATCTGACTTCCCCAAACTATCCACATCATCACATTGGCCTGAGGATCCTAGTGAATGTCTTAAGTATTTTAGGCTTATTTGTATGAAAGTCTTTATAAAATTAGTGTATAGTACTTCTTACATTAGAGAAGTGTGGTAAAGCCTCTGTTTTGGCCTGAGTGAAAGCCACTGCTAAAGTACTTTATAATACAAATTAAAAATAAAACTGCAGTTTTAGAGGTATAAAAGTGCCTGCATCTTTGAGTGACCAGAGTTAATATTGGCAGTTTCAGCTTAGAGATGTGTAAGTGACCTCAGATTCACTTCTTCTAGCTTGGTTGCTTCTTAATCATTAATAAAATACCTTAAACAACTCTATTTGAGTCTTACTTATTGAGTAAAAGTATTTGAATGAGCTGGATTGGAATTCTAATAAGCTTGCTATAAAAACTCATAATTCCAATAACAGGTTGTGTGTGACTGTGTGTGTGTGTGTGTGTGTGTGTGTGTGTGTGTGTGTATGAGAGAGAGAGAGATTGTTGTCTTCTTTTGATAATAAATAATGCATTAATACAATTCATTGATGTTACTTTGAGTGCCTACAATACACAGTTCACTGGCACAGCTAGGAGAGAGTATGATATAGTGAAGAAGGGTCAGGACTGTTATGGAACCAGGATAGCTTAAGTTTGAATTTCATAACAGAATCACCTAGGGCAAGTCATTAAACTTCCTTGATCACTCCTCAGTAAAGTGCAGTTAATATTTATTCTGAGAGTTGTTATGAAAATCACAGATGAGACACAGTAAGAATTCAATAAATGGCAGCTATCATTATTTTCATTAATCTAATGTACCAATTCAGATAGTGATTTGCATTAGATTTATTTATATTAAAGATTCTTTTGTGATTTTGCCAAAGGTTAAAATGATTCTTTGAAAGAGTCACCTTTAATAATGGTTTAAACTTTTAAAATTAAAATATGTGGGACTTCCCTGGTGGTTCAGTGGTTAAGAGTCTGCCTTGCCATGCAGGGGATGTGCTCTTGATCCCTGGTCGGGGAACAAAGATCCCACATTCTGAGGGGCAACTAAGCCCTCGAGCTACAGTGAAAGAACCCACATGATGCAATGAAGAACCTGTGTGCTGCGACGAAAGCTTGATGCAGCCAAATAAATAAATGAATAAATATTAAAAAATTAAAATGTTTTGAGAGTTTAGTTATCTAATTTAAATGTGTAAAAGTGCACATTTTCCTTTTTTTTTTTTTTTTTGGATGTTTTTAACTGAAATCTTAGGAGTTGCTTTCAGACATTTCCATGAACAATATTCACACTTTATTTGGTTTTTCAGGTCATGTGACAGTACATATTTGTGTGTTGTAATTGAAAAATCTGCATGGCCATTGAAGTTAAACAGACTGTTCTTTTCATTAACTTTTACATATTATGATTACCATGTTTAAAATGAGCTTCTCCATCACAGAGAAAACATATTTTCCTTGGTGGGATGAATCACTGTTGACTGATTCATCTCCCTCTCAGGGCGGAAGCTCGGTCTGGTGGCTCAAGCTGTGATGTGTGAGTCAGTTGCTCTGGTTCCGTTCCCCTTTTGTCTCTTCAACAGTTGGTTAAATCCCTTGTCCCGTGGAGGACGTGCCTCCCCAAGTCCCTCACAGGGGGCCTGTCAGAAGTGATGAATTTGCGCAAGGGAGACTGGGGCATGGGATGATGAGAAAACATCAGTTCTCATTTAAAGCAACATGTCTGATACTCACCTTTTCCCAAGGATCAGTGTGGACTGCAGGGACTTAGTGCTAAATGAGAAGTGGTTGAATATTGGGACATCAATTGCAGATCCGAGGAGACAATGACCTATTTCGTTGTTTAGTTGCTAAGTTGTGTCTGACTCATTTGCAACCCCATGGACTGTAGGCCACCAAGTTTCTCTGTCCATAGGGTTTTTCAGGCAAGAATTCTGAAGTAGGTTGCCATTTTCTTGTCCAGGGGATCTTCCTCACCCGGGGATTGAACATGCATATCCTGTGTTTCCTGCATTGGCAAGCGGATTCTTTACCACTAGCCACCAGGGAAGACCAATGATCCGTTAGTCTGCTCCAATAGTGATGCTGAGCTGCCTTAATAGGCAATATGGATTGATTGCTAATCTGAAGACAGGAGGCCTTTTATTACAGTGGTATTTTCCTTTTAAACACCATTTAACTGAAGATTTTCTCAGCATGTTTTATTCTATGACAGAAGGGGTACACAGGGCTAATAGCAAGCATATTGTTAGTACTTCACAGAACTCAACAAGCTTTCAGTTCCAGACAGGCTTACATTTGGCACATACAGTAAGGAGAGCTTTAAAGTATGCTGCAGTGGTGTCTCGTCATTATGCAAGCTGTTTACAAAGGGATCCGCAAAAGAAGAGATTTTCCATAAAGATACATCAGTAGAATTATAAATTCAGCATTAGAATAAGCTAGTCATCTATTTATTAAATAAAGATATGGCAAAGCACCCTTCTAAGCTTCATGATTTGATATGTTGTTTACTTAAATGTATAGTCAAAGTATTAAAGTCATTTTGTGTCATATCATTTAATTTTTCTCCAACTCTGGCTCTTTGGATGCTAAAAGGAACATGTATTTCTCATGGTGTTTTTCCTACCTGTGCTGTGGGTGAGGGGAACTTTACTCAGAACCTTGTATTTTTATTGTCTTTGTTTGGATTTATCCAGAAGGAGACCTTAAAAGAAGGACTTGAAATGCAAGTGGTTTATTTGGGAGGTGATTCCAGGGAATAGGGGCATGAGGGAGAGAGAAGAGAAGGAAGCCTCTGGAGTGTTATTAGCGAATTACTGCAGCCTGATCCTGCAAAGGATATCTGGGCTGCACATGGAACACAACTCAGAGCCACCCTCACAGAGGCGCAAGGAAGCTGAGGTTTATCTTCACCCAGATGTGGCTGAAGGCTACTTCCTGGGTGCTGGTGGTTTACTTACTACGTCGTGTCTGACCCTTGTGACCCCATGAACTATGGCCCGCCATGCTCCTCTGTCCATGGAATTCTCCAGGCAAAAATGCTGGAGTCAGTTGTTATAGATTCCTCCAGGGGATCTTCCCAACCCAGGGATCAAACCCACATCTCCTGCATTGCAGGCAGATTCTTTACCACTGAGCCACCAGGGAAGCCACTGCTTCCTGGGACATTAACTCTTAGGGGAGAAGGCAATGGCAACCCACTCCAGTACTCTTGCCTGGAGAATCCCAGGGACGGGGAAGCCTGGTGGGCTGCTGTCTATGGGGTGCAACAGAGTCAGACATGACTGAAGCGACTTAGCAGCAGCAGCAGCAGCAGCAGCTTGCTCAGGAACAGGTGGCGATGCTCTCATGGCTAGAAAAAGCTCACAAGCAAGGGGACACAGGTGTTCCCAGCTGGCAGTCTTCAACATGCAGGGTGGCACCATGGGGACATAACCAGGTGTTAACACTCATTGCCATATATTCTTTCCTTCATGGTTATTTTTTTCTGGCAGAAATTTCTCCCAGGTCTCTGGCAATACTTCTGTCTTGCTTCCTCCTTTAGCAGTATTGGCTTACTAGCTTCTCATTTTGTCTCTTAAAAAAAATTGGGGCAAACTATACACACAAAATTTGCCACACTAACCATTTTAAAAAGGGGACCTGGATTGGAGCTCTGACTGTAAAATGAGCGGGATGAAGAGTTTTGAGAGATGAGGTGTTAAAACCACACTTTGTGACCTGTAGATATGGAGGATGAGGGAGAGAAGTGTAGAATAACGTAAACTCTCTGTCTTGGGTGAGTGGAAGGGATTGGAAATATGAAGTAAACGCGGCCTTCCCCTTCCCCTGTTTTTGTTTGCTTTTGTTTTGTTTTTGCTTAGATTTTTTAAATCTAGAAAGTTGCTAACTATTTTTATTTTAATTAATTAATGTTTAGCTGCGTTGAGTTTTTGTTCTATGTGTAAGTTTTCTCTAGTTGCAACGTGTGAGTTTCTCAATGCAGTGGCTTCTCTAGTTGTGGAGTACAGGACTCTGGGGCACACAGGCTTCAGTAGTCAAGGCTCGTGGGCTCAGTACTCCTCTCAGCACCCTCCCTAAATGCCTGTTTTCCTGGAGTGATCAGTGAGGGTGGGACTTGGCCCGTCTCATTTCCTTCTGTGTATCCAGTGTCTAGCTGGATGCTTGGCACGTGGAAGACACTCAAGTAATATATGTTGATTGAATAAATGAAAAAAGCAGATGGTCCAGGAGAAATGAGTACAGTGAGAAGAAAATGTCAGGGTCAAATCGAGAGGGATCAAAATACGATGAGCATTGAAAGTGTCCTTTAAAAACCAGTTACTGATTTGACCATTAATATTTTTTTTGTGTTTCTTTCTGTCTTTTTCTTCACTGTATAGTAAAAACATTCAGCAGTGACCATTCCACATAAACAAAATTTATTTTTCCCACTTAATATTTTAACACAAGAATTTTCCACATGACTGAGATGTCTTTTACTTCATTTTTGTGATTAGGTAGTAAGTTTATAGGCTCTCATTGTATATTATTCATGTGCATTTTATTCATACAGAGAAGGTTTCAGAATTCCTATATCCTGGTTCTTATGCACTTGTTCATTCACACGTGCCCACAGTCATTTAACAAGGTGATGTTATATATAAGATTTGCATGTTGACCTCATTGAAGTCCTTGCAAGATGGGACAGATATGTTGTTGTTCATTGCTCAATCATGTCTGACTCTTTGTGACCCTACGGACTGCAGCAGCCAGGCTTCCCTGTCCTTCACCATCTCTTGGAGCTTGCTCAAACTCATGTCCATTGAGTCGGTGATGCCATCCAACCATCTCGTCTTCTGTTGTCCCCTTCTCCACCTTCAATCTTTCCTATCATCAGGATCTTTTCCAATGAGTTGGCCTTCACCTCAGGTGGACAGATATGCATACAATTAATTACAAAAAGAGGGTAGAAAGTACTCTTACAGAGATCTATGCTAAGTACCAACTCCTCATTAATGTTCACTAAATTTGAATGCTTGCTTCACGATGGTATTTTATTTTTTAATTTTAATTTAATTATTATTATTTTTTTGACTGCACTACATGGCATGTGGGGTCTTAGTTCCCCAATCAAGGATCAAACCTGCATCTCCTGCATTGGAAGGTGGAGGAGGTGTAACGGATATTTTCAGTTAAATGCAGTTGTGTTCTCTTAATTTTCACAATATACAATTTCCATTTTTGGATATTTCTCTTTTGAAGCTTTAGATCATATGTCTGCTAACTTCTATGTTTACAGGGATGGGAAGCTGGCATTTATTAATTACTTGTTATGAATCTGGCTCTGTACTAGGTGAAATTATTTATATCACTTAGTTAATCTTCATTATTTCCTTCAAATTGGCTATAGTTAGCTTTATTTGATGGAGAGGAAATCAAGGCACAGAAAAGTTAAATTATCTCCCCTTGATTACGTGAGTCATAAGTAAGGATTTTAGGGAATTAGTATTCAAATTAAGTTCTGCCTAATACTAGAGACTTTGGGTTTATTATATCCTAAATATGTAACTCAATTTAATTCTTAAAGAAAACTAGGACCTTGAAAAGAGACTTTTGCATATATAGAACAATATCTATATATTGTATTTTACATAGAATGTTTTAATGTTATAGTACCCAATAAAGCTATTTGATTTTCTGTGATAATATAGAACTGTTATGACACAAAATATGACATTCATAGATAACCTCATACTTTCTTTCTACCAATAGTTTTATTTTCTCCCCCTCCTCTCCTATTAAGGCTTTTTTCCTTACCTATTAAATAAGAGAAAATAACTGACCCGAGTCCCTATTCTCTTAAATATCTTATGGTAGCAGTGATAGTAGACAATTGTGCATGCATGCTCAGTCACCAAAGCATGTCATGTCTGACTCTTTGAGACCCCATGAACTGAAGCTCGCCAGACCCCTCTGTCCATGTGATTTCCCAGGCAAGAATACTGGAGTGGGTTGCCACTTAATATTCAGGGGATCTTCCTGACCCAGAGATTGAACCTGTGTCTCCTGCATTGGCAGGCAGATTCTTTACCAGTGAGCCACCTGGGAAGCCAATGGTAGACAATGAATCCCCCTAAATAATTATTGGGCAGAGGAAGAAAGAACATACCAATACTTGAGTAGAGATCTTTGGTTGTTTCCCATATGTGTGTTGCATCTTCCCAACTAGGGCAGTATTCCTTGGGCAGTGCCGAACCCCCTCTCTCCCTTTTTTCCTCCCTCTCTTTCTTCTCTGCAGCCTCTCACCAGAGTGATAGCTATGGAGTAAGGCTTGATAAATATGTATTGAGTTGATAGGAACAGGAGCCAGGGGCTGAACTGATCTCACACTGTAATGTCAGCTGCTGAATAATAGAGTGTGGTCTTTGTGATTAATGAATTTATGTATTCAGCTTGTATTAGCAATATCTTCCTTGCCATCTTTCCACCCCGTGTCTCTCATTCCTTAGCCATGCTAAGGCATTCTACAAAGTATGCTTATTAATAAAACAAGCTTGAAGAGGAATGTGTTGGGATAAAGGTGGTAGGAAGTTATCTGAAAATAGTTAAATAATTCATACACATGTTCTGCTTCATATGCATACACAGATTGGCTAGATCTACAATAAATGGTTTCTCAGCAGCAATGGCTAATATATTCATGAGATAGTGGCTTTACCACACCCATCAGGGCTAATTTTTTAAAAAAGTTTTCCTTAGGACTGTAGCACACAATGTAGTCAAAAAGCTCTCTATCCAAGGTCATAAATGATGTTGCATTTCATGGCAATGTTGCATTTCATAGAATTTCATAGACGTCACTATAAGGCAATAAGCAACTTTTCCTGTTACTTAAATATCCCAGCTGAAAAAAAGTGCTAAAAGAAATTATAAGTTACCAGGAAGAGAGACACAACATTTCCTGGATGATTCTTCTCTTTTTAAAAACCACTTTATTGAGATATGACTGACATGCCAGAAGGCATGCATATTTAACATATACAGCTTGAGTTTGGGGATAAGTATATACCCATGAAACCATCACTACCATCATGTTATAAATATATTTGAAACCTCCCAGTTTCCTCCTGCCCCCTCTCTTATTATCATTTGGGTGTGTATGGTAAGATCTTACATAGATCTTCCTTCATCAAATTTTAACCTATCTTTTCAACCCAGGAGGTGGGAGCAAGGAGACAATCAATTAGGATTATTCATTTTTTGCATGATCACCAGTAGAGGAAGGATACTGCTGGTCAGGTCCACTTAGATTTTAGCTATTTTAGGTTCCACAATACTAACAAGATACTTAAGGCAGTACTTTCTAGTAAAAGGGATTGTAAGAGAATTTCTTGATTCACACAATTTGTGGGATGTTATAGCTAATGTTTACAAAGAAGACACAGCTATCTGCGTGTCTTTTGCTTGCATTGTGAGCTTTTTAGACCATCAAAACTTTTTTTTTTATATGGAAAATTGGCATCTTCTCACTGACCAGAAGTAGCCAGTCATCCCTAATATAGCACATGTTATTCTGTTGGTTCAGTTCTCTGGAGTGCTCCTTTAACCTAATTTCTGGATCCATTCTGCAATGTCTTGATCTACTTCTTCAAAAACTCTGGCTGTTGACCTCTAGAGAATTGAGGTTCCTGTTGCTAGACAAATTGTAGGGACTTTATTGTTCTTACTGTAGACCCTTTGTGGTCAAAGCCAAGGCTTTGCTGGTCGTTAAGGACCTTCCTCTTATGGTTTTACAGCAAGGGGTTCCCTGTCCTTGCTGGTGGCTTTCTACGCTCAGCTATCTGCTATCCTCTGTCTATGCACCTGTGGAAAGGGTGAGGTAATATTCAATTGTCATGGAAAACCAACCATTATTGGCCGGGAATGTTTTGCTGGAAGTATCACATGAAAAACATCTCCTTTAGGAAATTCTTCTGGCAAAGCTTGGTGCCTGGGAATGAGGATCCTTAGTTTACCTTCAAGTAATTCATAGCCATGGTCATGCTATGTTACAAAAACTCAAACGACCTTTGATCATCCTTTTATTTTAAGCAGTATCAGTCAACTTCAAACCACTGTGGGAGTTACACTTTCTATTCAGATCCAATTTACTTAATCCTGTTTATTCATTCAATTTTTGGATTACAGTTCTAAAGGATCTCTCTCTCTCTTTATTTTTTGGTAACTCCTAGTTCTTTTTGCAATTTCACTGTTCAACTCAATAGTGAATAATGGATACCTGACCCCAAGCCACTTGATGCATTTACTTGATAATGGACAATAATATTCTCTTTCTGGGAATTTGACTGATGAGGGATCTAGATTAGTCATTTGGTGGTGGCCTGTGGCTCGTATATGGCCACGAAGAATTGAGACTAGTGGTTTGTTGGAAATTTGATTGGCTTGACTTTGGTCAAATTCCAGCTCTAAACAAGTGTGTGACCAAAGGGTCTGATACGATGATTGGTGCATTGAGGGAGTTATTTCTGTGTCAGAAAAGAGGAGCAGAAAATAATAAATGTCTTCACATTTGTTACTATTTGAGAATTTACGAAAAAGCAAGAGAGTTTCAGAAAAATATCTATTTCTGCTTTATTGACTATGCCAAAGCCTTTGACTGTGTGGATCACAATAAACTGTGGAAAATTCTTCAAGAGATGGGAATACCAGACCATCTGACCTGTCTCTTGAGAAACCTGTATGCAGGTCAGGAAGCAACAGTTAGAACTGGACATGGAACAACAGACTGGTTCCAAATAGGAAAAGGAGTACGTCAAGGCTGTATATTGTCACCCTGCTTATTTAACTTATATGCAGAGTACATCATGAGAAACGCTGGGCTGGAAGAAACAAAAGCTGGAATCAAGATTGCTGGGAGAAATATCAATAACCTCAGATATGCAGATGACACCACCCTTATGGCAGAAAGTGAAGAAGAACTAAAGAGCCTCTTGATGAAAGTGAAGAGGAGAGTGAAAAAGTTGGCTTAAAGCTCAACGTTCAGAAAACTAAGATCATGGCATCTGGTCTCATCACTTCATGGGAAATAGATGGGGAAACAGTGTCAGACTTTATTTTTTGGGGCTCTAGAATCACTGCTGATGGTGACTGCAGCCATGAAATTAAAAGATGCTTACTCCTTGGAAGGAAGGTTATGGCCAACCTAGATAGCATATTTAAAAGCAGAGACATTACTTTGCCAACAAAAGTCCATCTAGTCAAGGCTATGGTTTTTCCAGTGGTCATATATGGATGTGAGATTTAGACGGTGAAGAAGGCTGAGCGCCGAAGTATTGATGCTTTTGAACTGTGGTGCTGGAGAAGACTCTTGAGAGTTCCTTGGACTGCAAGGAGATCCAATCAATCCATCCTAAAAGAGATCAATCCTGGGTGTTCATTGGAAGGTCTGATGTTGAAGCTGAAACTCCAATACTTTGGCCACCTTATGCGAAGAGTTGACTCATTGGAAAAGACCCTGATGCTGGGTAGGATTGGGGGCGGGAGGAGAAGGGGACGACAGAGGACGAGATGGTTGGATGGTATCACTGACTCGATGGACATGGGTTTGGGTAGACTCCGGGAGTTGGTGATGGACAGAGCGGCCTGGCGTGCTGCAATTCATGGGGTCACAAAGAGTCGGACACGATTGAGCGACTGAACTGAACTGAGAATTTACTGTATTATTGATATTTACCTGTCTTACTATTTCACTGACTTTCATTCCCTCTTCTAACAGTTTTGAGACTAATGTTATTCAGGTAAGTAACTTTAGTTATCTAGATACAAGAATCATGTACTCATTCCCAGAAAAATTATAAGGAGGTCTCAAGGTAGGCCAGTTTTGGAACATGCTTAGAAGGAAGCTGGATTTGGGGTAGCATGGTTATACAAGGCATTGTAAGAAAATTGTGTTAAGCTCATCTATGGCTCAAGAAAAATGAGCTGTGGTGCAACACAATGAATGAATGCTTGGAGTCCTTTCAACAGCAGGACTTTGGAAAAGGAGCACCAGGCCAGTTTTGAAGAAGGTCATGGATAAATCACCACTTTTGTTCCATATCAATATAGTTGCTGGTACTGGCATCCTGTTCCTCAGAACAGAAAGTAAATTCTAGAGGAGGAGAAGGAGTTTATTCCCTCAAGAAACATGAAGACTTTGTTCCTAGAGGCTTTGAACTTGTTGTTGTTTAGTTGCTAAGTTGTGTCCAACTCTCATGTGACGCCATGGACTGTAGCCTGCCAAGTTCCTCTGTCCATGGAATTTCCCAGGGAAGAATACTGGAGTGGGTTGCCATTTCCTTTTCCAGGAGATCTTCCAGACCCAGGGATTGAGCCTTTGTCTCTAGCATTGGTAGGTGGATTCTTTGCCACTGAGCCACCAAGGAAGCCTGGCATTGAACTTAAGTGTGGCTAAATTGAGTCAATAAAACTAAAGTCAACTCAGACTGTGTCAAGGAGTTAAATATCCAGGATATAGCAATGCTTGTCACTTATTGTGCTGAAAATGGTATTAGGCAACTTAAGATGATTTCTACCCTTATTGTATTCATGCAACACAGTATCTCTATTTTGCAGACCAGAAAATTAACAGGGACATTCTTATTATTTACTAGTAACTGAAATGAAAACCTAGGCATGTTGATCCCAGTGACACTCATGAAAGAATTCTGCTTTGTCAGACTCTAGAGAATTTCTTGGAGAAGGAAATGGCAACCCACTCCATTATTCTTGCCTGGCGAATCCCATGGACAGAGGAGCCTGGCAGGCTACATACAGTTCATGGGGTCTCAAGAGTTGGACACGACTTAGCAAACTAAACCACCAGAGGATTTCTTATTTTTTCCAGTAAAACCCAGAATACATAATAGATCATCTACATTTAATTTTTGGACGAATGAAAAAGTGACTGACTCCTTAGATATATCCTAAAACAAACAAAACACCCCAACAAGCTATCCATGAATTTAACAGACATGGCTCCCTACGAATGTCATACAACTATCTGGGGATATAAAATGGAGATCTTTCATCCATAAATGCTCCCCACTCTGTGTGGTTTCTTTAGAGATCCTGTCTATTGTTCTGGCTGAAAAACACATGTCAAAGTCGGAAGGACTCTAGGATGCTAGACAGTATCTTAGACCTCTTTCTGATTTGCCTCTGCCTTTTAATTTTTGTATCTTCTGGAAACTGTGAATGATTATTACATGGCAAAGGGGAAGTGAGGTTGAAGATAGAATAAGGTTTGCTAATCTGGTGACTTTAAAATAGATTATTCTGGTTTATCCAGGTGGGCCTAATCCCACGGATCCTTAAATGTGGAGGAGGGAGGCAGCAAAGCCAGTGTCAGAGTGATGCAGAGAGAGAAAGACTTGACTAGTCACTGCTGGCTTGGAAGATGGATATGGCTTCAAGCCAAGGAATTCTGGCAGTCTCCAGAAACTAGAAAAGGCAAAGATATGGACTCATCCTAGAGCTCAAAAAAAAATGCAGCCCTAATAACATCTTATTTTAGTCCAGTGAGAGCTGCTTCAGGCTTCTGACTTCAAGAAATGTGAGATTAAATTTGTGTTGTTTTGAACAGCCAAATGTGGTAGTTTGTTACAGCAGCGATACAAGACTAATACAATAGAATATAGCCTATATATATCTTCATTAATAAGATGACTTGCCCAAGTAGACATGAGTATTAGATGGCATAGCCTGCATTTAAACCCAGGTTCATCTGACACCAAAGTCTTTGCTCTTTGTTCTGTTTTAGGAGCTCTGCTCTTATTAAAGGATGTCCCTGTGGAATTTTCTCTTGGATGACAGCTACAGGTTTTGATTTTCTGTTTTTATTATAAAACTTTCTTCTGTTGCATTCAGATTTGCTTGCTGCCTAAGGAGAGAGATTGTTTTCACCTACTGCCATGCTTAGTAGAGAGTTTTCCCCAAGTTTTTGCATGGGGCTTAAAAAGTAGAATTAAGATCCCTTTGAATATTAATTTTGAGCTGTTGAGATAAGAGTGATTCTGACTTAGAAGTCATATAAATGAAAAATATTTACAAATCTTTTAGAAAAGATTTCTTACCTATCTAAATTCAAGTTAAACTTAAGTTATAAAAACACTAGTTTAGTTTTTACTGTTTATGAATAAAAAAAGAGTAAATAATTTTTTCTATTTATGAGATTAGATAAAAAGCATTTAGAGTCAGAAAGGCTTTTGTTTAAATTCAAGCTTCTTCTAACTTGTGTGATCCTAGAATGATTACCTCTGCGATTTAATTTTCTGATTTTTAAAATAGATATAACTAAGTCAAATGAGGATTCACGTGGAGCACAATATAATACACAAAACACTATACTGATGTAAGGTGTAATACTTATTATTGTTTTGAGATTTGAAAAAGAACATAAGAGTCTATTTGAGTGCAGTCCTCTAGTTGTATGAAAAGTTTGGTTGATTATTGTACCCCTAGGGTATTACCACTGTCAGTTTGTACAATCACTGGATGATCAAGAAAAAGTTATAAATCAATTTCAATAATGCACAGTATTATTAGCTTTCCAAACTAAGCTAGAGCACAGAGGTCCCTCAATGTTCAGAACTCATAAGATTTGTTGTTTATAACAGCGGTTCACAGATTTGGCTACACATCAAAATCAGAGGAGGAAATTAAAAAAAAACAATAACAAACAACCCTGGGCTCTATGATGAGATACTCTGATTCCATAAAAAACAAAACAAAACTAAAACCAGAAAACCATTCCTAGTGATTCTGATTACTACCCAGGTTTGGACACCACTAGTGTATGCCAGTCTTTTGATAGTCAGGAGAGGGCTTCCCCAGTGGCTCAATGGTAAAGATTCTGTCTGCAGTGCAGGAGCCGCAGGTTCAGTCCCTGGAGGAGGGCATGGCAACCCATTCTAGTATTTTTGCCTGAAGAATTCCATGGAAAGAGGAGCCTGGTGGGCTATAGTCCATGGGGTCCCAAAAGAGTTGGACACACAATTTAGTGACTCAACAATAGCAACAACAGCTTGTCTTGAATAATGCAGTTGATCATGTTTGCATAGGGAAAAATCTGGGTTTTTCACAGACCGCAAGTAGTGGTTTGTACTTCAATTACTTGGAGAGGTAATAGCAAGATTTTAATTATTTATAACACATGTTTAGAACACTTAGAACTTGGAAAAAACCATAGAAATTATCTTCTTCAACTTCTCTTTTTTTCCCCTCTCCCAGATGAAGAAACATAGGCTGAAAGAAATTAAAAGACCCCTCCAAAGGTGACTGTACTAGCCTCCTAGGACTAGAATTCCCAGACTTTGCCTTTTTTCCTCTATTCATGGTAATTCTAGAGACACTACTGAAATTCACACATAGTCAAATCCCTAATTTTAGCAAGAATTCCATCTTCTTTTACTATAATTCTTAATAAGTGGCAAAATGTACTATAAATTAAATATAAATTATAGTCTAGAATCATTATAGTTAATTATATATAGTATAGGGGCTTCCCCAGTGGTTCAGCAGTAAAGAATCTGCCTGCACTGCAGGAGAGGGGGCGGGAACCACTGGTTTGATCCCTGGGTCAGGAAGATGCCCTGGAGAAAGAAAAGGCAACCCACTCCAGTATTCTTGTCTGAGAAATCCCATGGACAAAGGAGTCTGGTGGGCTACAGTCCATGGGGTCACAAAAGAGTTGGACATGATTTAGTGACCAAACAGCAACATATATAGTATGTCTAGTAATTATACATCATATATTATTATAGTCATTAATTATAGACTGTAAGTAAAATTTTCCCCTATGAATAGTATATGGCGAGTGTGCTAAGTATCTTCAAAATGAGAAAAGTGAATGAAAAACTACCTAAATCAACAAGAGTGTTTGTGCCCTCATTGTTTTTATGACGCTTTTTTTGCTCTTGCATATAACACCCAGTATGGGAATTACTGTAACGTTAACCTCCTCCAGCATCATCAATGGGACCGATTTAAACTAATGTGAACAAGTTGGATATTAAAATGCATAATAAAAATCATATACAGAAGCAAAAGAAAATTTCACCTTGCTAAATAATAAAGCACTTTTCTACTTGAGGTTTCACACATCTATGTATTAATAGGAAGAAATGGCTCTTATATTGGAAAGTAGGCTGGTTATGTTTCAGGAACTACACATTTCAGAAGATTCCATTTCTTCTAAATTCCTCTTTCATCTGTCTCTGAAGTAGCATAAGTGGTCTGTTTCTTTGCTGTTCCTACTGAATGCTACATTTAAGGTATGCTGCTGCTGCTGCTGCTGCTAACTCGCTTCACTCATGTCCGACTCTGTGCGACCCCATAGACGGCAGCCCACCAGGTTCCCCCGTCCCTGGGATTCTCCAGGCAAGAACACTGGAGTGGGTTTCCATTTCCTTCTCCAATGCATGAAAGTGAAGTCGCTCAGTTGTGTCCGACTCTTAGCGATCCCATGGACTGCAGCCCACCAGGCTCCTCTGTCCATGGGATTTTCCAGGCAAGAGTACTGGAGTGGGGTGCCACTGCCTTCTCCATATTTAAGGTATAGATTACGTCTAATTCATCTTTGACTTTTTAGTACCTACCTCATGACTGACTATCAAGAAATATCTGTCCAACTGAACTGGTAAGGGAAGAAAGCAAAAATCTTGAGAACCAGAGTTAAACAGCATTTTTTCCCACTTCAAAGCTATTTTTATTTCCAGCAGTATTCCAATGAAAACTTTTTTGTGCTAAAATATATACAGAAATTGGTTTCTTTGCTTTTTTTAATCAGAGTAATTTTGATTTGCCATTTGACAATGAAATATGTAATAATCAGTAGATGATAATGTTTTGAGTTTTAAGGACTACAGATTAGATTGCTATTTGAAATAGGTGTATTAAAAACTAGACTGCTAAAGTAGAAGTAGTAATTAAAATACAAAGTAAATAATTAAAAAAGAAAGTAAACAATTTAAAGAGAAAGACTGCTAAAATAGAAGTAAAAATTCTCTTTCAGCCACTGTCCCAGATAATGAGGATACAAAGTGGTTCAAGTCTGTACTCTCCCCAAGGAGAAAGTAGAATATAGACTTAAACCCATACTAGCAGGGGAAAAAGTTAGGAAGAAAAACTATGGAGTGAAGAGTTAAGGATGGGGGCAGGGTACTGCTTTCATAGAGTGGTCACAAAGACTCTGAGGACGTGATGTTTAAATCAGCTAACAGTGTGATCACTAAGCATAAGTCATTGTGGAGGTAGTGTATGCAGTTAAGTTGTTGACCCCTTATTTTGTCAACAAAATACCGAATATTTTTAAAAGTGGAAGTTAATTTTTGAACACTACCATTACCAGCACACCATAATTTATCTCTTATGCTTCTTCCTATCATTAACTATCACTCACGCAAAAGATAGTAGGGATTTTTTCTAATTTTTATTACCAAATTCTGATACTAATTTTGCCTATTTTCAAACTTTATGTAACTGGAATTATCGGGTAGGTATCTTTTAAGGTTGATATCTTCTCAACAAGTTTGTGGGATTCAGTATGTACCGTTTCATCTAGGAACAGTGTGTTCATATTCCTTGGGGGAATATTTCACAAATTATTCATTTTGTTGTTAGATGTTTGGTTGTTGCTGGTTTCAGTTATTCTGAATAATGCTTTTGTGAATATGCTTGTATGTATCTTTCAGGGTACATATTCTGCATTTCTGTTCGGTGTGTCCACTTGGGGTGGAATTGCTTTCCAAAGTGATTTTTACCGGTTTAGTCCCAGCAGCATTAAATCAGAGTTCCCATTGCTCTATACCTGCACCAGTGCTCTACCACTGTGCTGCTTGTAAAACTATCTGTGTTTGTAATTGGTGTTTCTTTGATGATTAGTCATGTTGTATTCCTTTTCATCTCTTTATTTGCCAGTGTGATATCCTCTTTTGTGAATGGTCTGTTTGAATCTTTTGCCTCTGTTTTAGAGTTGAGTTATTTATATTTTTCTTCCTGATTTATAGCTCTTTATATGCACAGGACACCTGTATTTAAGATATCTTTTCCCACACTTTTACTTGCACATTCACTTGCATGGTTCTCGGCCTTTTGGCTAAAATCAAGTGCAGTATGGGGGCTTCCCAGGTGGCACAGTTCAGTTCAGATGCTCAGTCGTGTCCGACTCTTTGTGACCCCATGGACTGCAGCACGCCAGGCTTCCCTGTCCATCATCAACTCCCGGAGTTTACTCCAACTCATGTCCATTGAGTCGGTGATGCCATCCCAGGGGGCACAGTGGTAAAGAATCTGCCTGCCAATGCAGAAGATGCAAGAGATGTGGGTTTGATCCCTGGGTAGGAAAGATTCCCTGGAGTAGGAAATGGCAACTTGCTCCAGTATTCTCGCCTGAATAACTCCGTGGACAGAGGAGCCTGGTGGCCTACAGTTCAGGGATCGCAAAGTGTTGGACACGACTGAGTGACTGCACACACACACACACACACACACACAGCACCGAAGGATGTCCTTGGATGAACAGAAGTTTTTAATTTTAATGAACTCCAGTGTTTTCCTTTGAGAAGTCTTTGAAAAAATCTTTTAAAAATCTTCATCTATACCAAAGTCTTGAAGTTATCTTTGGATATTTTTATTTAGAAATAGTTCTCTCTTTCAAATTTAGGCTGTAATGCACAATTAATTGATTTGTGTGTATGAAATGAAGAAAGAAAAACAATAGTTTTGTTTCTCCATTGAAAGTGAAATATATTTTAGAACTCATTTTTATTTATTTACAAGTTTTCCCATCTCACAGATGAGGAAATCGAGGCCCAGTTTGGACAAAGACTGCTCAGATCCCCTAGCTTTTTGGTGACTTGCAACTAGAACCTGGCTTCTTAGCCCCCAGGCCAATGATCTTTCCGTAATACCAAGCTCTCCTCTATCAGTTTTTGCATGGGAAATCTCTTGAAGGGGGATAAGGCTCTGCAATTTTGGCCTGAGAGGATGGATGAAAAGTGGGAGGGACGAGGTTATTCCTTTGCAGAGACAATGAAGATAAATTATATTCGGCAATATTAATGAGATCTTGATGTAGTTCTTGTGCACTAATGTGTCTATAAAAGCATATTTTAATAACTTTACCTGTTGGCTTTTGGTCTCAGAACAATCTACTAGGAAAAAGAGGGTAAGGAATTATCTTGAAGTTGCTTTTTCACAGCAAAGTATGCTGTTTTACTTTCCCCTGTACATCAATTTCATGGCTATAATAGTTTTCAGAAGTTCAATAAAGTGTTGAAAAGCATCTGTTAACTAGAATGCCTTTTTTTTTTTTTAACTCTTGAAGTATAATTCAGCTGAGGTTTCCTTTATCTGCTACTGATTCCTATGGTTCTTTTCCAGTGAGATAAATGAGTGAGACAAGTGTATGTGTATCCTAAAAAGTTGTATACCTTGGTTATTTTGATTGTATGTCTTGAGGAAGGTATTTAACATTCTCTGTGAATCACTGGAACTCAGCTTTTTGTTGGTCATAATCTATTGCACTGTTTTTGAGCATGTCTGTGTGGCATGTGGTCATAATTGTTCTTTGACATTTCACACTTTTTTTCAGCCTAAAACCAAATTTAAGAAAATTCCATAAGAGATAAATATAAAAATGAGATTATATTTTAAGTATCCCATTTTTGTTAATTGTACTACTGGAGCAGAGACAAGGGCTATGCTTTCTTATTAATTATTTAGATTTTGGATATTAAATAATGAACTTGGAAGGAAAACAATGTAATTGTGATGATAGTAATCACAATATAATTATAATATAATTCTATTTTATCATCCACTTTCTGTGTATACTGGATTGAATGAGCAGAGGCTAATTGAGAGAGAGAAATCTTTGTGGTAAAGGTTAAAGTAAATAAAGGAATTTGGAAGAGATTTTATCTGCATATGTATCAAAAGCAGATGATATTACCTTGATGTGACCAAGGTCTTGTGACTTCATAAACCAGATGCAGTGTGTGGTTTTTCTTAACTCTTGAAGGTAGTTTCATGGAGTCATAGATCAGGAAGAGACTTGCAAAGCATCTCTTCCATCACTCATCTCCCAGAGGAATTGTATTGGAAATTCTCTCAGAAGACATGATCTGCTTATTACAAAGGTAGAACCTTCCAAATGTGGTTCTTAGTAGCTTTTTTTCCCCCTATATCTTGTCATTCAACATGTGGGCAGCTTTTTTTGTGTCTAGCATCTGTTATTCAAGCCTTCCTCTCTTTTTAACCTTCAGTTCAGTTCAGTTCAGTCGCTCAGTCATGTCCGACTCTTTGCGATCCCATGGACTGCAGCACGCCAGGCCTCCTTGTCCATCTCCAACTCCTGGAGTTTACTCAAACTCATGTCCATTGAGTCAATGATGCCATCCAACTATCTCATCCTCTGTCGTCCCCTTCTCCTCCTGCCTTCAATCTTTCCCAGCATCAGGGTCTTTTCCAAGAAGTCAGTTGTTCGCATCAGGTGGCCAAAGTATTGGAGTTTCAGCTTCAACATCAGTCCTTCCAATGAATATTCAGAACTGATTTCCTTTAGGATGGACTGGTTGGATCTCCTTGCAGTCCAACGGACTCTCAAGAATCTTCTCCAACACCACAGTTCAAAAGCATCAATTCTTTGGCGCTCAGCTTTGTTTATAGTCCAACTCTCACATCCATACATGACTACTGGAAAAACCGTAGCTTTGACTAGACGGACCTTTGTTGGCAAAGTAATGTCTCTGCCTTTTAATATGCTGTCTAGGTTTAACCTTCAGGGAAAATGTAAAACAGTTTGATATCCTTTTCTAAATTCACAGAGTTACCACTGACCTTCTGTTTTCTTAAATCTCTACAGAATCTGTAGTTCACTGACCCTCATGAATACTTTTGTCCCTTAGGACTTGGGGATTTGGAGGAAGGCAGGTTGCTGGCTTGAGTGATTAGAAATGAATGCATGCACAGAATATTTGGATGCTCAGTGGAATTCAGAGACATTTATAAAAGTTCTGTTGACACAGATTGTGGCTTTTATAAACAGAGTGTAACCTGAAGATATATTACACCCATAGCAAACTTGGAGATGTAGCCCCCCAAATATAAGCCACATATAATGCATCTAAGGAACTTAACCTATGCCTTATGGCATGTGGCGATAAATATGAGTGTTACATCTTCAGGAACTAAAATTGTTAAGGCTATACAACTAAAGGGTGTAAAATTTCTCTGCAGAGTAGCTAAGAGGTGATACTATTCATAGTAGAGTTTTCAGCACGTGGACCATGATTCACCACTGAATTGTGTCTCATCTTGTCTCTAATTATTTCTTGGCCTACTGATGGAACAGACAATGTATATTATACTTATTTTTGATGAAAAAGAGACTCTCAACATTCTCAGACTTGCTGTTTGCTTCCACAGAACTCTGTTATTACAGAATATAACCTTGACTTGCCAGGCAGCACTCACCTGGACCCATTTTAAATGACACCAATAAATCCTAATTATTTAAGTGTATATAAAGATTTCCTGAGGTGTGAAATGCTGAATTAAGAAACATATATGTGGCTTGTATAATCTCCATCAGATTACAGATGGTTTGAAAGGTGAAAAATTTTAGGTTAAGGAGTATTATTTTTCCTTACTTTTGGAAGTGTAGACAGTTTCTATTTGAGTTGTTTACCAAACCATGAGTAGTGTAAGCTGCTATTTATTATGTTATATAGTTAAGAGAAAGCTAAAAAAGCCAAAGTTTTTCAAGATACTGTGTGACAGATTTTGATGATAGGAAACAAGTAGTGTACTGTGACAAAAACCAGATCTTAGAAGAAAACCAACATGGTGAGACTAATGATGCTCTCCACTTTTCACTGAGAAAGCTCATTTGCTTCATGGAAGAGCATCTTTATATACTTAAATGGCATGCGTGTGTAGAAATAAAACAGAAGAAAATGTTCTTTGAAAAATGAGTCATAATGGCAGCAAATATTTGAATTTTGCTTTAATGCTTACCAGATAAATGTCATTCTAAGGCTGTATTCATTGGTAATTATCTGGTAGTTATGTTTGAGTACTCTTGCTAATTAGGAACTGGGTCCACATAGTTGGACACGACTGAAGCAACTGAGCATGCACGCATGAGAGAAGAAAGGAAGACAAGTATATATTTATAGTTTGTTATATTAACCTTCTTATCTGCTATTTCTGGGTCTCTCAATTTCTTCTCATGACTTTGAGTTACCATCTGGTGTCGTTTTCTTATTCCAATATGGCTTTGTTTTTACAAAGCTCTTCTGTGCTGCTATTGTCAAATATATTACATTTCTATATGTTATTGGCCCAACAGTACAATTATATACATATTGTCTTATGCAACTGCTTTTTAAATCAGTTAAGAAAAAAAACATGCAATTAAACTATCTTATAATTATCAACAGAATTGCTTTTACTAGCACTTTGTTTTTTTGTGTGTGGATTCAAATTATTGTCTAATAATCTTACTTTTAGTCTAAATAATTTCCCTTAGTATTTCTTGTAAAGTAGGTCTGCTAGCGACAGATTCTTAGTTTTTGTCTATGTGCAAATATTTCTTTCTCCTTTTCTTCTGATACTCCCATTATGCATATGTTGGTATGTTTAATGGTGTCCCATCTTTCTCTGAGATTGTATTCGTTTTTCTTCTTTCTTTTTGCCCTATGTTTTACAGATTGCATAATCTCTATCAGTCTATCTTCAGGTGTGCTGATTCTTCTGCCAGCTCAGATCTGTTGAGCCCCTCTAGTGAAATTTTCATTTTTGGTTATTATTCTTTTCAACTCCAAAATTTCTGTATTTTTGGATGTATAATTTCTATCTCTTTGTTGGTACCATATTTGGTGAGACATTGTCATCATACATTCCTTTAATTCTTTAAGAATGATTTTCTTTAAATCTTTGAATATATTTATAATAGTTGCCTTGAAGTCTTGGCTAACTCCAACATCTGAGTCCCCTCAAGTACAATTTCTATTACCCATCTCCGCCTTGTGTATGGGTTTCTGTTTCTTTGAATAGCTCATATATCCCCTACATACATTGTGGCAACTCTGGATACTGACTCTTTGAGCCAACAGGCTTGCTGTTGTTCGCTTCATTTGTTTACTGCTTTGGTTGAACTAGTTCAGTGAGATCTGTATCCCCTGAAATATGCAACTGCTGATATTTCCTGAGAGGGCACAATTTTGATTATCAGGGGTGATCTGGTTTAGCTAAGTTCTCTTTGACTTCCTCTATTCACATCATACTCTCCTGTAGCTTCCAGTAATTGCTAGCTGATTGCTGTATTGTTTTTGATAAACCGTGGATCATTGATTGTTCCACATTCTGATTCAATTAAAGTTAAGTTCCTCGACATAGACAGGCTGTTGCCAGTCTTTTTGTTGAGGCTTTTTGTGACCCTCTCGTGGGCAGGACCTCTATCCTATGGAGCAGGAACTGGCTGAGGAATGGAGAACTCACTCTTCACTTGCTGCCCTACCTAGATCCTATGGAGACATGACTCGGTTTTTGTATGTGGGTGGGGAAGAGGCAAGTATAGGTGCCACTGTCTGACTGTAGCTAATACCCAGTTTGGGGCTTCTCTGATAGCTCCATTGGTAAAGAATCTGCCTGCAATGCAGGAGACCCAGATTTGATTTCTGGGTCAGGAAGATCCCCTGGAGAAGGGAATGGATAACCACTCCAGTATTCTTGCCTAGGAATTCCCATGGACAGAGGAGCCTGGTGGGCTACAGTCCATGGGGTTGCAAAGAGTTGACATGACTGAGCAACTAAACAACAACAACAAGAAAACAAAGGCTCAGAGAGTTAACATGACTTGCCCAAACAGAAAAGTTGCTAATGGAAAGATCAGGAAATCATTTTTTTTTAATTCTTAGGTGCTTTTTTTTTTTTAACATTTTAAACAATATGCTTGATACTCACAAACTTCATCAAGGAAAAGCTAAACAAGTTTCATTGAATCATCTTTTTTTTTCATACAATTGGCATGGAGTTCAAATAGTGACTTTTGGGCTTTAAATATGTGCTCTATGAAAACCTACCTTTGCACACAATGAGAATATGAAGATGATTTCTCTTTCCTCGAAATTGTAGGTTGTCTGGGATACAAACACAAGGGCTGCCAGGCTGCCCAAAGCACATGCTGAAGCATGCCAAGGCAGGCTTCTGATTGGCTCCTGCTTTCTGGGTCTCTATGGGCCTCATTAATTTGATGTGCTTTGCTTCTATGACAATAGAACACTTGCCTAGTCAATTACTTGCACCTGCACTTTGCAGCTTGTCACATTCCTCCTCTCCTTTAGGATCTGGAAATACTGGGAAAGAAAAGCTTTGTTGAAAGGAGACACCTCCAGGTTTGTTTTTCTCTTGCACCCTATAAAAGGATGTACATTTACCTTAAATAAGCAAACATTCATTTAACATTTAGAAATTATTTTAAATTGCGATATATGGAAACATCTAAGCCTTTGGAATAGGCAAACTCTGTGGTATAATTTACACTTATCTCTTTCTTTGCTTTTTCATAGAGTTTTTCGTTTGCTTGTACATGTAAAGATAAAGCAATGTCGCTTCTCTATGCTTGAAAACATAAGACCAGTAAATACTGCCAACTACAATATTTGATAATAACTATTGTTGGAATAGTTTTATTCCAGAATGTCATTATCATTCATATATTTCTTTTAGTTGTTTGTTTAGTAACATCTGACTCTCTTGTGAACCCATGGACTGTAGCCTGCCAGGCTCCTCTGTCCATGCGATTTCCCAGGCAAGAATACTGGAGTGGGTTGCCATGCCCTCTTCCAGGGTAGCTCCCTGACCCAGGGATTGAACCTGTGTCTTACTTTTCCTCTTGTTCACACATACTCCCTCTTCTGACTTCTATCACCACAGACTAAACGTAGCCTTGTACTGAGTGGCCTATAAATGGAATCATATGGCTTTCTATTTATTCACTCAACATTATGTCTAGTTAGTTTTACCATGTGCTATATTTTGAAGTGAGCTTTCCAGGTTGCGCTAGTGGTAAAGAACCTGCCTGCCAGTGCAGGAGACATAAGAGACACAGGTTCAATTCCTGGGTCAGAAAGATCCCCTGGAGAGGGATCCCCTGGAGTGGGCAAACCACTCCAGTATTCGTGCATAGAGAATCCCATGGTTGGAGTAGCCTGGTGGGCTACAGTCCAGTTCAATTCAGTCGCTCGGTCGTGTCCAACTCTGCCACCCCATGGACTGCAGCACGCCAGGCTTCCCTGTCCTTCACCAACTCCCAGAGCTTGCTCAAACTCATGTCCATTGAGTCAGTGATGCCATACAACCATCTCATCCTCTGTCGTCCCCTTCTCCTCCTGCTTTCAATCTTTCCCAGCATCAGGGTCTTTTCCAATGAGTCAGCTCTTCCCATCAGGTGGCCAAAGTATTGGAGTTTCAGCTTCAGCATCTGTCCTTCCAATGAATATTCAAGACTGATTTCCTTTAGGATTGACTGGTTGGATCTCCATGAAGTCCAAGGGACTCTCAAGAGTCTTCTCCAACACCACAGTTCAAAAGCATCAATTCTTCGGCACTCAGCTTTGTTTATAGTCCGACTCTCACCATACATGACTACTGGAAAAACCATAGCTTTGACTGGATGGACCTTTATTGGCAGAGTAATGTCTCTTTTTTTTAATATGCTGTCTAGGTTGGTCATAGCACTTCTTCCAAGGAGCAAGCCTCCTTTAATTTCATGGCTGCAGTCACCATCTGCAATGATTTCGGAGCCCTCCAAAAATAAATTCTCTCGCTGTTTCCATTGTTTCCCCATCTATTTGCCATGAAGTGATGGGACCGGATGCCATGATCTTAGTTTTCTGAATGTTGAGTTTTAAGCCAACTTTTTCATTCTCTTCTTTCACTTTCATCAAGAAGCTCTTTAGTTCTTCTTCTTTGTTTTCTGTCATAAAGGTGGTGTCATCTGCATATCTGAGGTTATTGATATTTCTTCCGGCAATCTTGATTCCAGCTTGTGCTTCATCCAGCCTGGCATTTTGCATGATGTACTCTGCATTTAAGTTAAGTAAGCAGGGTGACAATATACAGCTTTGACATACTCCTTTCCCAATTTGGAACTAGTCCATTGTTCCATGTCTGGTTCTAACTGTTGTTTCTTGACCTGCGTATAGATTTCTCAGGAGGCAGGTCAGGTGGTCTGGTATTCCCATCTCTTGAAGAATTTTCCACAGTTTGTTGTGATCCACCCAGTCAAAGGCTTTGGTGTAGTCAATAAAGCAGAAATAGATGTTTTTCTGATATTCTCTTGCCTTTTTGATGATCCAACGGATATTGGCAATTTGATTTCTGGCTCCTCTGTCTTTTCTAAAACCAGCTTGAACATCTGGAAGTTCTCTGTTCACATACTGTTGAAGCCTGACTTGGAGAATTTTGAGCTTTACTTTGCTAGCATGTGAAATGAGTGCCATTGTGTCATAGTTTGAGCATTCTTTGGCATTGCCTTTCTTTGGGATTAGAATGAAAACTGACATTTTTCGAGTCCTGTGGCCACTACTGAGTTTTCCAAATGTGTTGGCATATTGAGTGCAGCACTTTAACAGCATCATCTTTTAGGATTTGAAATAGCTCAACTGGAATTCCATCACCTCCACTAGCTTTGTTCATAGTGATCCTTCCTAAGGTCCACTTGACTTTGGATTCTAGGATGTCTGGCTCTTGGTGGGTGAACACACCACTGTAGTTATCTGGGCCATGAAGATCTTTTTTGTACAGTTCTTCTGTGTATTCTTGTCACCTCTTCTTAATATCTTCTGCTTCTCTTAGGTCTGTACCATTTCTGTCCTTTATTGTGCCCATCTTTGCATGAAATGTTCCCTTGGTATCTCTAATTTTCTTGAAGAGATCTCTAGTCTTTTCCAGTCTATTGTTTTCCTCTATTTCTTTACATTGATCACTGAGGAAGGCTATATTCCATAGGGTCACAAAGGGTTGGACACATCTGAGCAACTTAGCAACCACATTTCAAGGTAGTTCATTCTTTTAAACTGCTAAGTAGTGTTCAAGGTAAGAACAAGTCACAAATTATTTATTCCTTTTACTCTTGATGGCCAGAATGGTTATCCCCACTTCTTGCTATTTTTAAAGTGGTTATGAACAATCTTGTACATGACTTGTGGACATAGGCACTCATCTCCCGTGGATGTATACATAGTAGTGGAATTGTTGGCTCATAGCCTAGGCATTTATTAAGTTTAAGGAGATACTGCCAAATAGTATTCAAAATTGATTTTACCAATATAAATTGCACTATCAATGTAAGAATATTCTATGTGTTCCATATTCCCATCATCACTTGGCCTCCTACCAGGTGGCATTATTTTTTTAAAGTACATTTTTCAAATGTTCCTTGCTAGTATATAGAAATATAACTTGTTTTGTAAAAAGCTTTATTGAAATATAATTTACCTAACATGTAATTCACCCATTTTAAATGTACTATTCTGTGACTTTTAGTGTATTGAGAGTCGTGCAACTATCTCCATAATCAGTTTTAGAACATTTTCATCACCTTAAAGGAGAAGGAAATGGCAACCCACTCCAGTATTCTTTCCTGGAAAATTCCTTGGACAGAGGAGCCTGGAGGGCTACAGTCCATGGGATCACAAAGAGTTGGACACAATACTTCCCAGTCGGACACAACCAACACTTTCACTTTTTCATTTAACAAAGTATTACCTGTGTTTTGATAGGTTTTATTCATTGTTTTTAAATGCATATTTAATGCAATTATATTATTTTTTTCCAGTGAAAACTTTATAATATCTATACTTTTTAGACATGCAAAGAGTTGGTATCCTTGTTTCTTTCTACGAAGCACCTTATTTGCCCTTGTCCCTGGGCCTTTGCGTATGCCGTTCTCTCTATCATGAAGACTTTTTGCCTCGCTCTTCCTGCCCTCACTTGCCTGAGTACTTCCTCTTACTCATCCTCAGGATTTGTCTAAGATGTTACTCTTCCAGGAAGCCCTTCTGGCTGCTCCAGTTCATGGTAGGTGCCTCCAGTCCCTTTAACACACTCGGGTACTAATCCAGGCTTTCCATATTTCCCTTCTCAAAACCCTCGTTAATCTCTTACGTATAATGCATTCTGGTTTAGTTCTTTGTCTCCACCACTAACATGATGCTTGGAATGGTATATGTTTTGCCTCATCTTATGATACATCCCTAGAAGCTGGTCCAGAGCCTAGTATGAGGAAGTTAATAAACATTTGTTAAATGAATAAATGAGAAGAATTGCCAGTCTCTCAACTTGTGCTCGCCAAAATTATCAATACGGACACTTTGATTTGTTGATTTCAAAGGATTGCTGTTTGTTTGTAAATGGAAATTTTATAGTGTTGTCCTTTTGGGCCAAGTGTTATCCATTTCAATGCTGTCAGCTGTCAAAGATGGAGATCAGCAAAGAGCTAAACATCTAAGCCACTATTCACTCCTTGACTCCCTTGGTGCATGGAGATGTATTCCATAAAGACGGCTATTGATTTCCACCACTGGACTGCCAGGAAAGCCAGCAATAATTGCGTTAGGAATTTTGTCCATGAATATTTCCTGTTAATTTCCCAGGAGCAAGACCAGCTGCTCCTCTTCTCTCAACAAAGAATTAAAGAGCTGGGAATTAACATACTCATAATTTTTTTTCTTTAGCCAGTCATTATTTATTTCAGTTGTGATAATGAACAATAAGAAGCAAAATACAAAAGTAAAGTTTTTAGAAGACTTAAAAACTGTTACATATTTAAATAAAAAACAGACCAAGGTAAAAAAATGTTAGCTGTATGGAAACACTACTATTCATATTTTTAAATATTTAATAGCTTTTCAGGGTTTGGTTAGCTTTCAAGCTTGCTTGTCATTTTTCTTTTTTTAATTTTGAAATGTGTATTTATTTGATATCTGACATACATTTACATACAAACTTATCACTCCTTCCCTGGAATTCCTGTTCTCGTCAGTTAGCACAGTAAACAACAGTTGTTTCTTACTTGTATGTCTCCCCAGCTGGACTGTGAGCTCCTAAGGATGGGGACTAGGTTTTATTCATCATTGAACCCCAGGACCCAGGCCAAGGTAGGGCAGAGTGGGGATTTGATATACTTGTTATTTTTCTTAATCAGCGGGTGTAGGAAAAATCCTTATTACTTCCCCAAATCCTCCCTGTCTTTCACTCTGCCCCCCACCCCATTCCCTACAAGTATCTGAAGGTTGAATAAGAAACATTAATGTTGAGATGGATCAGACATTTGGAAAACTGTACCAAGAATCCACATTGTCTAAGGTAATATATAGGTGGCGCACAAGCTTTTCTTATTAGACCCTATAAGAAGAGTGCTTCATTGCTGTTACTTGACTATTCCAGGAGTATGTTTCAGGCACATTCAAGAACTGATTCATAGGGCCAGGAAATGAAAAATATTTGAATATTTGGCTTAGGGGTATGGTATTTTTTATTTTTATTTTTGGAGTTTACTTCCTAACTTACAAGAGATTAATTACCATTTAAATTCCTGTCTGTGAAAAAAGCTTAAAGTCATCATTTTGTTGATGTGTATTGTCAGTATGCTGGAGCTCATGAGAACTCACTCTTCCCAATTCGACCTTCAGTGATGTCATACTGGTAGCTTAAAATTGTCTACAGTGGGAGATTTTACACTATGGAAATTGGCAAATAATACAAAGCAGGAACTTTCCTTTCCCTTTAGAGAGCTGGTTGTTATCTTTCACCAGCACTCCATTGCATGTAGCAGCTAACCGTCCTTTAAAAACATTTTAAGCTGTATGCCAATATTCCTTCCTTTTAGGAAGCCTTCTTTCTCAATCCATATGATTCTGGTATGGCTGTCAATCCCAAAGCCCCCATCTCTTTAATCACACAGGTGAATTATAGTTTATCTGTTCTGTGAACATATTTTCTGGTATGTTTTCATTGGCTCTAGGAGATGTTATTTTACTACTAATTCTTATAATTTTTTGTAAATTTTGGGAGATTGAAAAACTGTGCTTTGGCCACTCACACCACTCCATAATCATCCTCAATTATATTTTAAACAGATAATTCATTCAATAAGAGTTTTATAGGTATAGATTTGTGAAGATTGTATACTCAAATTGGACACAGGTTGATAAATTATCAATTTATTATCTGATTATAAATTGAAGTTCTCATACTGCCTCTCCTTGGAGATTCATGTCTTTGTAATTTTTCCTTTCCCCGAAACTGTCATATTTTCTGTAATATCCATAGATAAACTTGATAGTTTGACACACATCTTTATTTTTATATATCTGATACTATGAGGAATAATGACTAAGTATACTAATTCCATTTTTAAATATCTCTTGTTTTTTGATGCAAAGCATTTTCCCCTCATACCAGATAAATTCTAAATATTTTTCCTCAAGTTATGTATCTTTGTTAAAGTTATATTGGTCATATCACATATTATTACGTCTTGATACTTAGAATAATAAAAAAAATTTAAGCAGAAAATATATATCCTATTTTGAAAATATTTCAGCACAGTGAAAATGTAATAATTTCCCTCCTCATTTTGAGGGCAATTTATGCTGCTGTGAGATCTCCTTGAATGTTGTTTAAGGAAAATTCTTTGTTAGAAACAATGACAGACTCAAGATTTTTTTTTTTTTTTGGAAATTACTTACTTTTCAACGATTTTTCTGTTTATTTTTGTGCCCTTCTTGAGTTTTATTCTCAAATTAGTTTACATGGGACTATGTTTATCTTTAAAATGTATTTATCTCTTTTTAAAAAATCCAATTCCTTTCTTAAAAGACAAATTTAAATCTACAGTCTTAAACTTATATAAAAACAAGATACCTCTGAAGTTTTTGGTTGGTTGAAATCCATGAAGTCTTGAAAGGTAAAGCCAGTATCTTTATTTTTATGCATTCATATTCTAGTAATCTACTTCAAGGCAACATAAAATGAAAATTTTATAGACCAAACTGCTTCCAGTTATATTAACCAAATTGTGTCTGATTATCAGTTGTACAGATTTGTCTATTTTAGTAGAGTTCTGTTTATTGATTTTTTAATCAGCTATTAAAAATGCCTGATTAAATATTATGAATTTTATCATTATCATTAGCTATAAGTAATTTATGGTGTGATTTCACGTGGTTTTCTTTGTGTTTATCCTGCTTTAAGTTTGTTGAGATTCCTGGGTTTATATTCCTGTAGGTTTATATTTTCATTAAAAATATTGTCAGTTTCATAAAAAACATTGAAAAAATTTTGTCAGTTATGTCTTCAAATATTTTTCTGTCCCTTCCTTTTCCTGAAACTCCTCTTACGCTTACAATATTTCTTAATTTTGTCCAAGAGATTTCTGTGGCTGTTCCTTTTTTTTCTGCCCTTTTTCTTTCTTTCAGTTTGGAAACATTCATTTGTCCTTTCTTCTAGCAGAGTCACTATATTTTCCTTTGTAGTTCTTATCTAATAATTTTATCATCTCAGTATTTCTGGATCTGTTTCTCTTGGAAAACTGATTGCATTTCTCCTCTGTGGGTTAATAATTTAGAAAGTGCTTTCAGGCAGAAAGCTGAGATGCTTGTCTAGCTTACCTATTTTTTTCTCTCTAATATAATTTCAAGGATTATAGTTCTTTACTGCCTATTTCCCAATTCTGAAAGCAGTGGTTTCAATATTTTGTCCACTCTTCTAGTTATTTATGGAGGAATAGTTCGTTCAGTCCTCTGTTACTGGATAGCGCAACTACTGGCAGTTATCTTTTACCTCTGGTATTTTCAGAACGTTTGCTTCTTTTTGGGGTTATGCAGAAAAGTAATGGAAGTAAAATATAAAGTTTAGTTGAGTTGAAGTTAAGCATTCACTTAAAACAGACAAGCAGTTACATATGATGGCCTAAAGTTCTCCCTCTTTTGTTATCTGTGTTTGAACTTTGCTAGAGTCCCATCATTTCCTTTGTACTTCTTTTTAGATTACCACATTATCACACCTCTTTCTCACTTGTCCTTCTCTGTACTGATTTTCTTGCCTAATTTCAGTAAAATAAAATTTCACATTCACTTCCCAAAGTACCGGGCATTGTCTCTAACTGTCTCAGTGCTCAATCCCTCCTCTTCACTTTGATCATCGCTACAGTAGTTACCCAAGAATACTGGACTTAGGATACACATTTCAGTCTTGTTAATCTAAGATTACCACAGCTCTATGATTGTTTGGAAAACTCACTTAATGTCTCTGAACTCATTTGTTGAGTCAAAGTGAGAAAATACCCTCTTCTTATCCCACAGATTTGACAATGCTCATGCACAAATATATTGTTCAAAGCATGTTGTTATCTTTGTACTTACACATATGACAAGGTCCCAAATAATTTTGTTTTTACCATCTGTTCTTTTTCATTAAATAATTATTTTCTGATGTATCATATACGACTTAGGCATTGTCTCTTGCCCCTTAAAACTGGTTAAAAATTTTTTGGCTGGAAGACATTGAGAGAGATGTCAATCCTCTGTGACTCACTTGGAACTAAGGTGTGCTTTTCTTTCTCTCCAGCAGATTCTCACACATGTCCTAGGCTTGCTCAGATGGTGCACTTTCAGGAATCCAAGGGTTCTAAAATCCATGGTCATTAATTTATATTGAGTCTGTATTATAAAGATTTTCTTTAAAATTAGTTGTTTGGGATTTAGAACTTGTTTTCCGAGAAACATGTTATTCTAATAGATTGCAGCTAGACCAGCCTGCAAAATTTTCTTCTACATAATGTAACCACACTATCGAGATTAATTGGAAGAAATCAACTAATATTCATGTCAGAGATGTTTGAGCTATGAAGAATAGAGGCAGTTTTAGCTTAAACACTTGTGATGATTGTTAGGTGTGATTTACTAAGTCTGATTTATTTGTAGGTAACTCACTTTTAGTGGTTCATGTTAGCTGAACTTTTGAAAAGGAAAAAAAAAATACTTGCTTGGCATATGGAGATTTTTCTTGGGTAGTGTAACATGGAGTGAGTCTGTTTTGATGACTATGGGGAACTGGTTGGAAGGCTAATTGAAACACTAAGCTTAAGGTGTCACTCCATGGGACTTGATAGTGATGTAGATCATCACTAATAGTTTTAGCAGCATCAGTTAAGATGTTGCTGGTTATTGTGGAATCACACTGATGTGTGCAACAGTGCAAGAGTGTAGTAAAAAGAGCTTTACTGTAATACCAGTGGAATGCCATAGCCTTTCTTTTGTAACATTTTGTATTCCTCCTCCTCCAATAATGATTCCTCCTTAATTCCCAGGAAGTATAAATGTCAATTTAAGTGAAATAGGTACAGTCATTTTACTAACGCCAAGCCATAAGTGAAGTAGAATTATTTCAAGAGATATATTTTAAATCACTTCTTGAATGTCCCCTCCCATCTTATTTTTTGATGTTTTTGCTCTTCCTGGTGTCCTTGCTTTGAGGAAGAGGGCTAGTGAGCAAATGACCTTCATAGTGTGGGGCTTCTCCTTTGGCATGTGAGATCATTCAAGATGGAAATAACATGGAAACAAGTGGGAGAAGGAATTGAAGAATGAGGATTTCAGATTAAAATGTGGAAATTCCTTGAGGTGTTCTTTTCCCTTCGGTGGCCCACAAGGATGAGAATCAACCTGACAGGTCCTGAGAACAAAGTGCATCCATAAGCTGGGATAGCTAGGTGTGTGTAACTCACTAACTTTATTTTCCTTTTGTTAATCTTCAATTCTTATTAAAAATTTATTTGGCTAATTCTGCTTTATTACATTCATGATTAGGAAATTGAAAAAAAAAAGCCCTAACATTCTTATATAATCATCTGGGCAGAGCTTTGGAAAAGAAAATAACATCTTTCCTGGTGAAGCATTGCTGGCAAAGGGGATTGTTGGGAAATTTCCAGAGTAAGGTGAATCTGAGTACACGGAGATTCACAATGATTCTTCCTCCCATAGACATTCCTCCTCCTTTGCTACTTGGAGGGTTCGTCTTAATTTTCTTAAGGGACATAACTTTTACTTGTATGTATTCAATTTGGAAAAAATTGTAACTTAAAAATAAAGTGTGCTCTTCACCCCCTCCTAGTTTTTACAGTTTTATTTTTAAAAGTTTTTATTGGAATATAGTTGATTTACAGTATTGCATTAGTTTCTGCTGTATAGCAAAGTGAATCAGTTATAGGTATTATATCTGTGTGTGTATATATATATATATATCCACTTTTTAAAAGATTCTTTTCCCATATAGGCCATTACAGAGTATTGAGTAGAGTTCCCTGTGCTCTACAGTAGGTCCTTATTAGGGCACTAGTATTTTTTAATACATTATAGAATTTGGGGAGTTTTTCCCCTAGTCAATATCCTGACAAAACCCCTCGAGAATAGAACAAAAATGAAAGATTAGAATCCCAGAGCCAGTAAAGATTGCTGTTGAGTTAAGGACTATTGAGTGTAAGAATAACTCAATATCAAGATATGTAATACTATAAATCACCAAATTAATAAATAAAAGGAGAAAACATGTAATCATCTCTTTATTGATAAAGAAGCATTTGATATAATTCATCTTCCATTCTTGATAAGAAACTCTTGATAATACAATGCAATATACTAACAAAATATTCTTAACATAATAAAAATATAATTTTGTTCCATATTTTAAAAAGAGCAGCATCTAGAACATCTAGAAGCCATTTCTTTACATTCAGGAACAAAATAAAATGTTCATTATGATATCATTCTTGAATGAAGTATAGCTAATGAAGTAAAATTAGAGAAAATAAATAAATGTAGAAGTTATAACAGAGAAGACAAAATATTGGCAAGTAATATGGTTGTAAGGATTAAAAATCTAAGTGATTTACCTGAAAAATCTATTATAGCAATAAGAAATTTCAGTGAAGTGGTTAGTATATTAAGAAAAAAGCTGTCTTCCTATATACAAACTGAAACATAATAGAAAAGTATAATTGAAGGAAAGCACCGGTTAATCACAGCCACAAAGAGATTGAATACCTAGCAATAAATTTAAGAACTGTAAAGTATCTATGTGAATGAGAATTTAGAATACTATTGAGTTATCTAAGAACACTCAAATAGAAAAGCATTTTCTCTTCTTAAATATCATTATGATGCTTATTATTATAAATATTATTATGATGTTTAGTCTCTCCCATTAAATCTGTGTTTAAAATTCTCCTTAATAACTACACTAAGAGATTTTTATATGAACTACAAAAACTGTTCTATCTTTCTTATGTTAAAATAAACATTAAATTTTAGGGGATTTCTAAGGAAACAAATAAAAATTATTGCTTTTTGAATGTACTCACAGGATAGTTAGTCCTACAGGATATTGAATGTATTATAGCTATATGATAATTTAAAGGCTGGTACTGGCACTTGTATAAATAATGTGTAGTTCAATAAAACAGTAAGATGTCCAGATATGGGCTCAATATATTTGTGAATTTGGTGTGTGTTAAAGGTGGTATTGAAAAATCAGGGGCAAAAGATGAATTATTCAACAAGTGGTGCCGAGACAACTGCATGGCCATCTGGAAAAAAGAAAATTGGCTCCCATCCTAATTTCATATGGAGCAAAGATTTTAATGTAAAAAATTTATCATACAAGTATTATGCTAAAACATAGCTAAAATTAAATATTTTTGAAATAAAAAAGCATTTGTAAATATCATATAAAATTAGAAGCCATTCAAGAACTTTTCCAGAAATTTGAATGAAAATAACACTTCCATGGCAATAATAACCATAAGTAAAATAAATATAACAAATTTAGAAAAATTTAATAACATTGTAAGCAAAAGCTAATTTCCTTAAAATGTAGAGACTTTTTATTCATTAATAAAGCAATAATAATACAATAAAAATAAGAACAAAAGTCATAAGAAGATAGTTCATATAAAGAAATTACAGATGACTCAAACTTATGAAAGCATACTTAAGTATTTACAATATGAAAATAAAGATAAATTAAAACCATAGTAATTTAGGTGAAAATGCTCTTAGATTAGCAAAGATGAAAATATCCTACAAAGCAAACTTGTATTTTATGTGATATGAGTTAATAATAGAACAATAATAAGAATTACCATTTTTTTGAGTGCTTATCTGTGTGTACTGTCCTGAGTTTTATATATGTTAATTAACCAGTTCTTCACAATGATCCTGTAGAGCAAGTACAATTCTTATTCCTGTTTGCAGTTGGTGAAACAGATCTAGAAAGAACTAATTTGCTTAGTTGTGAGGAAAGTAAGTGGCAGAAGTAGAAGCCTCCTGAAGCCAGGAGATCTGGCTAAAAGATATGCAAGTATTAATAGCTATACTCAGCTATTGGTTGCCCTCCAAATGATCTGTGACAAAAATTACAAGTATAGTCATTTAACCCTGAAATTCTGTCCTACATATTTACTCACACTGTTACCAAATGATGAATCCACACAGATACCCACTGTAGCCTCGTCTGTGAGAGCCGTAGTTTGGAAGTATAAGTTGGATAGGAACTGGTTATATAGGGCTTCCCTGGTGGCTCAGACAGTAAAGAATCTGCCTGTAATGCGGGATACCCAGGTTCAATCCCTGAATCGGGAATATCCACTGGAGGAGGAAATGGCAACCCCCTCCAGTATTTTTGCCTGGAAAATCCCATGGACAGAGGAGCCTGGCGGGCTACAGTCCATGGGGTTCGCAAAGAGTCAGACATGACTGAATGACTAACACACTTAACTGATATATACTGTGGTAGAGCCATACGATGGAATCCTGGCCAGCTGAGAGCAAAACGAGAAAGCTCTTCAATTTATCTGTACAAATACTACTATTTGTTAAAAAGAAAAGTTTATATCTATAATTTTTGATGTTATGTTAGAATATCCCCAGATGGATGCTCGTGAAATAGGTGATTGCAGCATTGTTGGGGAGGGAACTTAGGGATTGGCAATGGAGGAAGACTTACTTCTCATTGTACAGCCTTTGGTATTGTTTACTTTTTGCACTATGTTGAATGTATTATCCATCCAAAGCTGAAATATATACATTGAATAAATGTTTTACATGGTTTTTAGAAATGGCTACAGCAATATTCTGCAATGTTGTCTGTAGAGAGGGGCAGGAAACACACCCTCTTGGGAATGGCTGCTTCTAATAACAGCAGATGTGATGGCAATGAGTTGTGTTTGGGGATGGTGTTGAGGAGCATCAAAGGTTGGTATCCACTGGGCTTCTTCTCTGCCTGCAGAAACATTTCCCACATCCTTATAAGGGATGTTGAGATGCTGCTGAGGATCACCCCCCTGTTCTTGCCTGTCCGCCTGCCCACATACACGGCAGATGCTGGAGGTGCCTGCACGTCTGGACTGTTGCATTTGAGCTTTCTGGAGACATGTTCAAGTGCTGTCTCTCTGCCCGATTCTGCACTTGGTCATTCATTGGTTTAATATCCCAGAATCATTCCTTTCTTTTTTTCAATACCGTAGTCCCCAAGTTCTTAGAGATAACCTACATCTGAGCGTTTATTCTAAAAGGACAGACATTCGAGATTTGCTTTTCCAAAGCTTCTTTCTGATTGTGGCTTCGTCCCTGTAAACCCATCTATTCCCAGACACTCTGGTCTCCTCTTTCCTGTATGGCTTTGCTGTGTTAGCTGGAATGGAGGGGCTCCCCATTATGCTAGGCAGAAACTTTATGGTCTATAGATATGGTGAGTTGGATGAGAATTAAGATATAGCTACTGATGATGCCAAGAAATGTTTATTTTTTTCATCCAGTCTAAATTTGGTTCCAGGCACTTTTCTGGCTCACGTTCATGTTTGTTACTGCTAAACAATAAAGAGCAGAGGTGTCCTGGAGAAACAGTTTCTCTCTGTCATTTTGCCACAAATGTCTCCACTGGGGTTATTTTCCTGTGTTCTTTACTGGGGGCACAGTCTTAGCCACTACACCACCGGGGAGGTCCCTATTTTCCCATGTTCTTGAACAAAAGATTCTGAGCTGTGAAAACATGGGATTGGACATTGGCATTGGTTAAATAATTTGCCAAGGTGTTCCTTTCCAGGTAAATGAGGAGACATTCTGAAGAGCATGTTTCTTCTTGGTATTTATTTAGTGAGGGCAATAAAACTCACTCATTGCCCTTAAAAATTCACAGATGACTCATGAATCAATTAAAATTTTAAAGTAGCTCATTATCTTAAAAGTTAACTTTAGATGGTTGATCATGATTAATAGATTACAGAATTTTAAAAATTAATGAAAAATGACTGCATCTAGTTATTGTAACACCGGGCTATGAATACTCCAGTGTAATTAATGATAAAAGTGATGCCTACAACATGAAAGTACGTGGGCAAATTGTTATAATCATTGGCTCTGACAAATACTTATATCACCACTGAAGCCCATTAGGTACAAGACACAGTAGGAACTGCTAAGTCTTCTTTGCTACACAGTCATAATCGTAGCTGTCATATTTTATGACAGTCTAAAGTTAATTTCAGATGAATTAAAGGGTGATATTTTAAAAAGTCAATGAAGAAGAAAATGTTTCTGAAAACAATATCTCCAAATGGGAAGCAAATTAAATTATGAAAATAAATACTCAGTAGTTTTAATCAAATTAAAAAACAAAGACTAAGCCGGAGAAAACAGTTGAAACAACTAGAAGATATTTCACTAGAAGTTTATATATAATAACAACTTTACTGCTATTATTAATAATGCTACAATATATAGTCTTTATAAATCAAGAATAGTAAGGAAAAATTCCTGTCTAGTAGCAATTCTATTTTTAGAATCTAAGAAAGAAAAATCAGAGTAATCTTTAAAAATGGAATTATCTTCATGCATTTTTTTAAACATGAAACTCTTAAGTGAATTCAGGTTAAAGACCAAACTCCTTATTTTGGCTTATAAAGCCCTACAGATTCATACCCGTCTTCTTCCCTCTTAAAAAAAAAACCTATTTAATCTCATCTCTGGCCAGTGCTACCTAGTATCTCTTCTCCAATAGTGTTAAGAAATCCAAATGTCTGTGTTCTTTCTTACCTCTTTCCTGTGTCCGAGAGTACGGGAGAGGTTGTGTTTGGTACTTGTAATGCTCATTTGGATTCAGATAACTCAGATTCGTCTCCCTGCCTTGGCCTGTTGTTGCAAGTCCTTGAATTTTTCAATACGCCGCTTGGCTTCCTTATTTCTGCCCATACGTCTTTTAATATTCCCTTCCTTAAAGTTTCTTCAAATCCCAGGTTATGTTGCCATGCTTCTTGTTAGGATCCTAAATGATACAGCACTCAAAATTCAGAATTAAGTATTGATATTTTTCACATTTCCCTGGTGGCTCAGATGGTAAAGAATCCTCTTGCAATGCAGGAGTTGCAAGTTCAATCCCAGGGTTGGGAAGATCCCCTGGAGAAGGGAGTGGCAAACCCTCCAATATTCTGGCCTGGAGAATCCCTTGGACAGAGGCTACAGTCCATGGGGTTGCAAAGAGGCGGACATGGCTGAGCGACTTTCACTTTCAAATTAAAACACAACTTTTTTGAGGTATGATTTCTACATAATAAAATGCACCTACTCTGATCATCTAGTTTGATGAATTTTGGTAAAGGTATATATCTGTGTAACCACCACATAGTCGAGAAAAAGTGCGTGTCCATTACCTCCAAAAGTTTCCTCTGCACTTTCTTGGTCAAAATTCCTGAGAGAGTCATCTCCTAGGCAGGTTGATTAGAAGTCGAGGGGTCTCCAAGGAGAGAGGGGTCTGGAATTCTCAAGGAGGAGAAAAGGACAAACTTCATTTTTTTCTTTTTTCCTTTTCATTCCTTAGTCTTAGTCAATTACACACCTCAGTTTAAACTCTGTACTAGGGATTATACAACAACAATGTATCCAGCTGGAGGGCAGTTTCTTCTTCCTGAAAACCTTCTGGCTAATCCTGATATCTTAGAATGTATATTATGGGAGTGGGTCTGGAGGATCTTTCTATTGTCAAATGCTAATCCTGTTCTCCTAAAATGTAAATTATGGGAGTGGGTCTGGTGAGGTCTTTCCAACCTCCAGACATTCTTTTGATTCAGTGTAGTAATTAATTAGAGAATATATAATTCCATTGCTAAAACTAGAAAGGGGGTACCCTTTCTGCCCCCTTCTGATGCCTATGTCAGAAGCTTTCTCTATCCCTTTTGTACTTTAATAAACTCCATCCCACAAAAGCTCTGAGCGATCAAGCCTCGTCTCTGGCCCCGAATTGAATTCTTCTCCTCCGGAGGCCAAGAGTCCAGGCTGTCTTTTTGTGGTCCAGCAACAACCTTTCATCTCCCACTCCAGTTTTCTAATCTATTTATTTGTATTCTAGAATTTTAGCTAGATTAAATCGTACATTATGACTTGCTTGTATCTGACTTCCTTTGTTCAGCATGTTTTTGAGAGTCATCCATATTGTTGCGTTTATCAGTTAATCACATCTTTTTATTTTTAAGTAGTGTTCAGTTGTATGGATATTTTACAATTTATTTATCCATCCCTCTGTTCATGGGTATTTGTTTTCAGGTTTTGACTATTATAAGTAAGGCTATATGTGTATGGACATTCATTTAAAAATATTTGTGTAGACATGTGTTTGTTTGTTTTTTGAGGGAGCCACATTTTCCCTGGTGGCTCAGATGGTAAAGGAGAATTTCTGGGATGTATGATAAGTGGTCAACTTTAAAAGGGGCTGTCATGCATTTATACAAAGTGGTGGTACCCATTCACATTCTCACCAGCCATGTATTAGAATTCCAGTTGCTCTATATGCTCATGTAGTACTTGTTATTTTCAGCATTTTTAATTTTAGGTATTTCTCATGGTTGGAGCTATTTTGTTGTGGCTTTAATTTCCATTTTCCTGATGACTAATGATGCTGAGCATTTTATCATACAGTTTTTCATCATCCATTTGCCCATTAAAATCAGGATTATTTGTCATAATTTTGAAGACATACATTCTGGATCCAAGTCTTTTGTTAGAAATATGCATTGTAAATATTTTTTTCTCCTATTTTTCTTTATCTTGGTAATGTTTTACAAACAGCAGATAGTTTAAACTTGGAAGTCCAATTTAACTCTTTATGGTCTGTAAGTTTTGTGTTCTGTCTGTGAAATTTTTGCCTATCTCAGCGTCATGAAGATTTTATCCTTTGTCTTCTTCTGGAAAGTTCTTTTATGTTTTAGGCAAAAAAAGAAACCTCTGTAGGTAAACTTAAAATTGCCCATTTACCCCTTCCTTCCTGTATTCCCCTCCTTTCATTTTAGTGCAAACCATGATCTTGAACTTCACTTATACGTCTTTATCTGTGTTGTATAATTCTGCCGTATAAGTTCTTATGCATCATAATATTTAGCATTATTTCATGAGTTTATAAAACTTACATAAATGATTTCATCTGTATGTGCATACAGATGAAAAGAGCTCTCACTTAGTTTTTTCTGTATGACAGTTCATCCCAAAACGTAGTGGCTTCAATTCATAACCAGTTTTTTGCTATCTGCTCAGTTAACCCTTCAAACCAGAAATTTGATTTTTACTTATTCTTAATCCAAGACAGAGAGAGATTCCATCCATCTATATAATCTATCTATCTATCTATCCACCTACAGAGAGACACACAGGGAGAGATAGACACATACACAGAGAATGTTTTATTTTATTTAAGAAGAATGAATGAAACCAAGTTTTAAGCAATTCTTTAATTGTTCTCTGCTATGGACATGTGCGTGGACATGGACTGAAGATTTTTTTTTAAGGCCTTATTCCAGAGTCACAGAGGTAGGTTATAGATACTGATGGCCAAAGGGAACCTTTACAGGAACTTGTTGAGATAACACATATATACTTACCCCTTTACTTATTTTTACTTATATCTGTCCACCTGGGCAATGCATAGGAAACAGCTTATTCTTTTCTCCAAGTAAGGCCATGAATATGGTGGCTGAATCATAGAGACAATAACCAAAAGGCTATATGCGTGGAGAGAGGAATGAGGAGCAACAGGAAACTAAGCAACTTCTAAAATTCTCTGCTATAGGAATTTTATATTTTACCTGTTGATGAAAAATTTTAAAATAAGAACTGAAGTATTGTTTAACCACAAACTATAGTTTTTATAAGCACAGTGCTTATATCATGTTGCTAGACTATGAAATGGGTGAAGTGGTGGCAGATAGCTAGCTTCAAACTCATAAACTTCTTTTTCCTCCTGAACACACATCTCAGCTACCTTCCCAATCTGAGTGCACATAGGTAGGACCATGTAACTAATTCTTGCAAACAGAATGTGTGTGGAAATGGTGTTTGCCACTCACAGGATTGTCTCTTCATCATATGTGATCCTTCACCTCCTCCTTCTTTGCCTCATTAGCCGACCGACCGGAAGCAGAAGACTCAGCAGAGACTCTGAGGCCCTAGGGGAAATGCAGAGCCCCTAAGTGAAAGGAACGGTTTGAGGACGACAGAGTTACATACATTGTAAAATCTATGCAAATTTTTAATGCATTTCGCATATAAACACAAAAAGTCAGGGATGCAGTGTCCGTCAAGGAGTGTGAACTTCACTCCTCAGCCCAAATTTCTGTCCACTTTTATCTCTTTCTGATCCTTGACAATGAATGATTATCTTGACTTTTAGATTTTTCTTGAGAAAGGCAAGCTCTTCTCTACTTCCTCATCTGTGGAAGGGTGCATTAGTTAAAGTGTCTTTGGGCGTATGCTTGGAAACTGAAGCAAAAGACATGATATTGTGAGGAAACTGAAGTGAACAGAAGACAGGTGAACAACCCTTGCTCAGAAAGGGCAGAGAGCTAGGACAGTTTATGTTGTCAAATGCAGGAACTGTGGAATTTCTCTCTGGCTTCAAGCAATGAGTAATTTGGTGCCGATTGATTTTCTGCCCTTCAGAATCTCTGCTCTAGATTGATATCAGGGAGGCAGAATCCAGTCAGCTTACCACAGGCCACTGGCCTACCCTAGTGCCTAGCAAGGATGATGTGCTATGGTTGGCAGCCCTAACAAGAACATATGAAAAAGAGCCAGGGAAATTTTTTGAAGTCAGTAGACATTTAACCGGTGTACGAGGGAGAAGAGGTACGTGGCAGACTTACAACAGAACACATCCGCTACAAAGGCGGAAGATTTAAGTCATTGATACCTTGATATACATAAATTTATTAGATTTCATCTTATACGTGTGTACACGGCAAAGCAAAGAGGAAAGTTACTGAGTGTTATAATCTGACCACACGCTAGGTATTCTATGAAAATTATCCCATTTTATGGAAAATGATGGCCGGAGAGTCAGGCATAGAGGAGGTGATAAAAGAAAAGTGCTGTAAAGAGGGGAAGACAAGGAAGGACCAAGGCTACCTGAAACAAACTTTTCTATACCAATTTTGCTGAGTTACAGAAATTATTTAACTATTGGCCCATGAGTTTTCTATTCAATTGTTTCTCATCCCTACAAGACTTTATTGTCTTTAGATGTTTTGTCTTACTTCTCAATCAGAGATTTTAAAAATGACCAACTGTGGATAGAGTTCTCTTGGAATTCCATATGATTTATTTTGTGGTAGAAATAAATGAGAAGTACTAGTTGTGTGTCAAGGAAGGAGGGGAAAACCATAAATCAAAAGTTATACACCATTAGATTACCTTTCAAACTTTAACAAATGGAATTTCAGGAGGGAAGAAAGTCGAGAAGCACAGATGAAGCACAAGTGCTTAGAAATTCATTTTTTAAGGGAATGGAGACTAAGATCTGTTTTGGTATGTTGGCATGACCCAACCTGGGAGGTCAGAAAACTATCACAGGCTTTTGCTTGTAGAGCAGGTACACCTTGCTGTAAATAATATTTGTAGCTCTGACCCTGAAAGCTGATATTAGATGTGTTTGTCCAGCTGACTCCTGATTATAGTTCCTCTTGTGTTCATTTCCTTCCCCATACTCCTTAACAGGTGTCCAGCTCATTGATTTGAAGATTCTGACTTTTGATAGCATTCCTAGAGTTGAATAATTTTGGCATTTTGGTATTTAAAGCGAGAAGGGATGATGTTTCATATGCTTGTAATCTTCTAAAATCTTGTGTCCCTCGATAGTCCTTCTATATAAAGCTACATTTCGAGTAAAGACATGTAGCTTTGTTTCTGTTATTAACAATACTTGAGAAAGATTCCATGTTGAATTCCCTTAGGCTATGGGACATTTATTAATCAGGCCCTTTTTATAGGATTTAAAAAAAGTTCCAAAATAGAGTGAAATCTCATCAATTCAGGTTTTCAAAAATTAAGAATTTGTGATCATTTGGGAGGGATTATTTACTTTTGTATCATGAAAAAGAACAATGTGAGTAATATTTTGGGGTCATATTTAATCTGGATAAAGAAACAAAACCTTTCAGTCATATTCAAAGCACTTATTTAGTGGTTATGGATAAATTACTCTTATCTGTTCAGTGTGCTTCGTGGAATTTCAAGCATCTTCCCAACACAGTCATCACAGAGGTAGTGTTGGTCCGTCCTTGCTTTCTTTGTCAGTCAGTTCAGTTGCTCAGTCATGTCCAACTCTTTGTGACCCCATGGACTGCAGCATGCCAGGCTTCCCTGTCCATCACCAACTCCTGGAGCCTGCTCAAATTCATGTCCATTGAGTTGGTGATGCTATCCAACCATCTCATCCTCTGTTGTCCCCTTCTCCTCCTGCCTTCAATCTTTCCCAGCATCAGGGTCTTTTCCAGTGAGTTAATTCTCATCAGCTGGCCAAAGTATTGGAGCTTCAGCTTCAGCATCTGTCTTTCCAATGAACACCCAGGACTGATCTCCTTTAGGATTGACTGGTTTGATCTCCTTGAAGTCCAAAGGACTCTCAAGAGTCTTCTCCAACACCACAGTTCACAAGCATAAATTCCCTTGTATCAGAGGGCAAACTATTTCTGAGAATAATTTTCAAGAAGCATGAGACTTAAGTGCTTCGGAATCTTGCAGTAAGAATGAAATGTTAGCTGATAATGTTCCATTTGGAACATCCCCAGAGCTGTATTGAAGCCATGTGTATACCTTTGTTAGTGTTGTAAACAAATTACACCTGCAGAATAAGAGTCATCTTTAGCTGCAAGACAGGGTTGACATGCTGAGTTAACAAAATAGTAGCTGCTTTCTTGGGTACAGAGGGACAGTGATAAGACTGAGTCTCTGTCGGGGATGTAAGGGACCAATAATTCCCCTATTGCTGTAGGTACAGTTGATCAGAGGATGTAGTTTTCCCTCAAGAGAGAGAATATCTAAGAAATTTCACAAGTGATAGTGAGTAAACTTATGTCTGGTGAACTTGTAGAATTTGTGTTCTTTAGTTACAACTATATGTTTAAGTGTGGTATCAGACCTAAAATTAGTATTTTGTGTTGCCTTGACATCTGCGGGAAGTTGGAAGAGACGTGCATTGTCCAATCCAATTTCTCCTCCCTACTTTGCTTCTGCAGATGAAACCCTCCAGCCAAACAACCCTCCATATCAAAGAAACCAAGTGCAGTTCCTGCTTATCTCTGAGTGGTGGGTTTCATTTCCCTGTCAGCCCACAAATTATTCAAACAAACAAATTACATCATTTTGTGGGAAACTTGGGGTTCCCTTCCCTCTCCATATTACAAAATCTGCCTTCCATAGCCCGGCTTGTCCATTCTATCCTGTTCTTAAGTAAAACTGCCCTATGGCCCTGCATAGCGTCCTACTCCTCTGGACTACGCCTTTACGTGACATATAACGGTTGCTGATGTCATCTGTCTAGAGTTGGATGTCTTATGGCCATCTGCGTAACCCTAGGGTAAGTAACTTCCCGCACCAATGATGCAAGGAGGAGGTGATTTAAACAGAAAATACCAACATAGAAAATTAAAAGATTTCAGTATCTGTAATCTTAAGATTATTTAAAATGATGTCATTTATTTTGAGAGCAGAGAAGAGAGTATGTCAAATATATAGAAAAGAGAAGGCATATGTGGAAAAGTTATGCAGTAAAATTCATGAATTGCTTTAATCGATAGAGTTGTTGTTATGACATAGCTTGAATTCTAATTATGTTTCAGCTCAGTGAGATTAAGTTTGAATTCGGAATCCAATCTTTAAGTTAGTATTTCTGCCACTGTGTGCTGTCCCTATTTTCCTATATATCATCTTTAATGAGAGTTTTTTTTTTTATCACTAATGGATGTTGAAATTTGTCAAGTGCCTTTTTTCATGTCTATTGAGATGATTGTATTTTTTCCTCCCTTTATCACATTGTTTGGTTTGCAGATTTTGAACCATCCTTGCATCTCTTGAATAAATCCCATTTGATCACAGTGTATGATCCTTTTTATACAGTGTTGAATTTGGTTTGCCAATATTGTGCTGAGAATGTTTGCATCTATAGTCGTCAGAGATATTAACTTGTTTCTTTCCCCCAGTTCAGTTAGCTTTCTCATTACTATTGCTTTGAACTCTTTATCTGGTAAATTATTTATTTCGGTTTCATTAAGGCTTTTTTTCAGGAATTTTTTTTCCTTGTTCTTTGTTTGAAACATAGTCTTTTGTCCTCTCATTTTGTTTAACTTTCTCTCTCTTTCTATGAAGTTAGGTGAAACAGTTGCCTAGCCTGGCTTGAAGGTGTGTCCTTGTCAACTCTGCCTGTGTCCTGTGCCTTTGGAGTTGCATCGAAGGTAAGCACGAGCCATATCTTTCCCTGGTGCGTGCTGGTCATCACTGCATCTGTGGAAAGCAAAGCTGGCGTTGGTGGGGCTAGAGCCAGAGCCCGGTGTAAATAGGGGCTTCCCCTGTGCTCAATGGTTGTCACTGCAGGGTTGGGGCTGGAGGGCCTGAGTAGGAGACCTCAGCTAGTTGGTTGTGTGATGGAATTCTCAGCCTTGGTTTGGGGTGTGAAAGTGAAAGGCACTCAGTCACGTCCATGGAATTCTCCAGGCCCGAATACTGGAGTGGGTAGCCTTTCCCTTCTCCAGGGGATCTTCCCAACCCAGAGATCAAACCCAGGCCTCCCACATTGCAGGCGGGTTCTTTACCAGCTGAGCCAGCAGGGAAGCCATGGTTTGGGGTGTGACTAGGGCTTAAGGGTTTGGGGCTGCACTGCTGTGCTGCTTTCACTTTTCCCCTGATGTGTGTGCATTAGTCAGAGGCTGCCTCAGGGATGGCGAGGTGGTGTCACACTACAGCTGCCTGTGCCTTAGTGAGGAGCAGTGCTAGAGCAAGAGGGGCTGGAGTGGGAGTCTGGGACAGGCTGGTGGTTGTCCTAGGGTGGTCCTGGCACATCATCAAGAACCCCGGGCAGTCTTCAGTCTGCTCTCTGTGTGACTGGGCGTAAACACGAAAGTGTGTGTGCTGTTTAAGAGCAGAGTCTCAGTTTCTAACAGTCCTCTGGTAAGCCCCACTGGTTTTCACACCTGCTAAAGGGGCTCATCTTTCCGCTGATGTAATGTCTAATATGTGGCTGAGCCCCTCACTATGCAGGGGGAGAACCCCGAGCCTGTGCTATTCCACCCCTCATCTGTGGCCCCCACTAGGGGAGTGGGTCCCGACCACATCACTTCTCCTCCTGTCCTACCAAACTCAATGTGTGGATCTTCCTTTATAGCCTTGGTTGTCCTGCTAGTCCCCAGGTTGAGTTTAGTGAGAGACATTCTATGTATAGTTTTTCTTTTTAATTAATTAATTTTTTAATTGAAGGATAATTGCTTCACAGAATTTTGCTATTTTCTGTCAAACCTCAACATGAATCAGCCATGGGTATACATATATCCCCTCCCTTTTGAACTTCCCTCCCATCTCCCTCCCCATCCCACCCCTCTAGGTTGATACAGAGCCCCTGTTTGAGTTTCCTGAGCCATACAGCAAATTCCTGATGGCTATCTATTTTACATATGGTAATGTAAGTTTCCATGTTACTCTCTCCATATATCTCACCCTCTCCTCCCCTCTCCCCATGTCCATAAATCTATTCTCTATGTCTGTTTCTACATTGCTGCCCTGCAAATAAACTCTTTGGTACCATTTTTCTAGATTCCGTATATGTGCGTTAGAATACGATATTCATCTTTCTCTTCCTGACTTACTTCACTCTGTATAATAGCCTCTAGTAGGTTCATCCACCTCACAAGAACTGACTCAAATGCGTTCCTTTTTATGGCTGAGTAATATTCCGTTATGTATATGGACCACAACTTCTTTATCCATTCATCTGTCGATGGACATCTAGGTTGCTTCCATGTTCTAGCTATTGTAAATAGTGCTGCAATGAACAATGGGATACCTGTGTCTTTTTCAGTTTTGGTTTTCTCAGGGTATATGGCTAGGAGTGGGATTTCTGGGTCATATGGTGATTTTATTCCTAGTTTTTTAAGGAATCTCCATGCTGTGTTCCATAGTGGCTGTATCAATTTACATTCCCACCAACAGTGCAAGAGCATTCCCTTTTCTCCACATCCTCTCCAGCATTTATTGTTTGTAAGCTTTTTGATGATGGCCATTCTGACTGGTGTGAGGTGATATCTTATTGTAGTTTTGATTTGCATTTCTCTAATAATGAGCGATGTTGAGCATCTTTTCATGTGTTTGTTAGCCATCTGTATGTCTTCTTTGGAGAAATGTCTGTTTAGGTCTTTTCTCTACTTTTTGATTGGTTGTTTTTCTGGTACCAAGTTGTATGAGCTACTTTTGTATTTTGGAAATTAATCCTTTGTCAGTTGTTTCATTTGCTATTATCTTCTCCTATTCTGAGGGTTGTCTTTTCACCTTGCTTATAGTTTCCTTTGCTGTGCAAAAGCTTTTAAGTTTAATTAGGTCCCACTTGTTTATTTTTGTTTTTATTTCCGTTACTCTAGGAGGTGGGTCATAGAGGATCTTGCTTTGATTTATGTCATCAAGTGTTCTGCCTTTGTTTTCCTCAAAGAGTTTTCTAGTTTCTGGTCTTACATTTAGGTCTTTAATCCATTTTGAATTTGTCTTTGTGTATGGTGTTAGGAAGTGTTCTAGTTTCATTCTCTTACATGTAGTTGTCCAGTTTCCCCAGCATCATTTATTGAAGAGGCTGTTTAAAAATCTGGAATGCTTCAGGAATTTTCATGTCATCCTTGTGCAGGGGCCATGCTAATTTTCTCTGTATCATTCCAATTTTACTATATGTGCTGCCAAAGCAAACACTAGTTGTAGTTTAGATGTGTTCATGAGCAGATAGGAGCCTAGCATCATTTTGATCCCATCTCCCACTTGTAAACTATTTCTGATGTCAGTTTCTGTGGGCTCATAGAGCATGCTGTCATCAGTCTTTTGTTGTTGTTCAGTTTCTCAGTCATGTCCAACTCTTTGCTACCCCATGGACTGCAGGACACCAGTTTCCCTGTCCTTCACTATCTCCCGGAGTTTTCTCAAACTCATGTCCACTGAATTGGTAATGCCATTCAACCATCTCATCCTTTGTTGTCTCCTTCTGCTCCTGCCTTCAATCTTTCCCAGCATCAGGGTCTTTTCCAATGAGTTGGCTCTTCACATCAGTTGGCCAAAGTATTGGAGCTTCAGTTTCAGCATCAGTCCTTCCAATGAATATTCAGGGTTGACTTCCTTTAGGATTGACTGGTTTGATATCCTGGCTGTCCAAGGGACTCTCAAGAATCTTCTCCAGCACCACAGTTTGAAAGCATCAATTCTTCAGCGCTCAGTGTAGTCATCAGTCTATTTACTTGCATTAAAAAAAAATGAATTAACTTCTATTGAGTCATTGAAAAGAATGGATGGGAACTCATGCCATTTCCCTGGAGGTACCCTTCACTTTCATTCCTGTGTTCAGAATGTACATTTGGGTCCTATTGGGTTTTCTCTTTTTCGTATTGGTTTTATAAAACTCTTTCTGCTCTAATCGCTCAAGCTGGCAAATTTCTATGATAGATTTCTTTCTATGATCACATTATATGTGCTTTACATGGAAATCTCCACCTGGGGTTGGAGTGAAACACTTAGGAACTCTTAATGTTCTTGTTGTAGGGAAAGACTTGAAGTCAGTGGAAGCATATCAGAGGGAGTGAGTTACGAGGACCAGGTGAATCCAGATTTGCTACAGAGCTGCTGATTTCAGAAAATGATTTCCAAGTTGCAGAGATCTATTTACAAATGACCCCTAGCAGCTACCAAGATTAATTCTTAATCCCTTGCACTTCAAAGCTTTTTCGTAGTCACTGAACCTCAATCCTATTTTTTTTGTACAAAGTTTCATGAAAACAGCATATTTCCATAGAATGGTAGGTTGGGTCATGTGCTCCACCTATGTGGTTTGGTATGCAGACTCCAGCTGCATGAGGTGAGGACAGGATTGGTGCTCTTTGAAAAGATGGGAGGACAGCAACACCTGTTTACTACCCGTAGAGTCTCGGGGACTTTGACAAGCTAGGGTAGTAAACAGCAATACAGTTAAAAAAAGAGTTATCATTTAGCTTTAAGCTAGTGAGTTTCCCCCCTTTTGAATTTTATTTTATTTTTAAAAAGTTTATCGTTACTTTTGGTACAGAAATTCACTTCAAAGACCACTGCTTTGTAAAATCTCCTGAGTTCTTGGTTTTCTGTCTCTAATTCAGGGAGGGAAGTTGCAGGCTTATACCTCATTTTCTTTTAAATCTTGAATCAAACAATGAAATACATTGTCTCTCACAGTCTAATGTAGATGCAGACATGCAGTTTTAATGGGAACTTGGGATGCAATTGTAGTGGGACACAGGAAAAACAGCTTCTAGATCTGTGTTGGTGTTTCTTTGCTGTTGTTCAGTCCCTAAGTTATGTCCCAACTCTTTGCAACCCCACAGACTGCAGCACGCCAGACTTCCCTGTCCTTCACCATCTCACAGAGTTTGCTATGATTCATGTCCATTGAGTCAGTGATGCCATCCAACCATCTCATCCACTGTCATCCCTTTTTCCTCCTGCCTTCAGTCTTTCCCAGCCCCAGGGTCTTTTCCAATGAGTCTGGCCTTCGCATCAGGTGGCCAAAGTATTGGAGCTTCAGCTTCAGCACCAGTCCTTCCAATGAGTATTCAGGGTTGATTTCCTTTAGGGTTGACTGGTTTGATATGCTTGTTTTCCATGGGACTCTCAAAAGTCTTCTCTAGCACCATAGTTGGGGTTTATAGAGAAGGTAATATTTCAAAAGATGCTTTAAGGAAGAGTGGAAATTTGTAAGCAAAGGGAGAAAATGTAGAAGGACATCCAGGCAGAGAGATGACATTTTAGGCAAAAGGCCAGGTGTAAGGAGCAGTGTGTATTTTAGTGATGTGAGAGGACACACTGGATACATGGCTGGGGAGACACCAAGTCACAGTGGGAATCTTATGTCATTCAAAGATGCGTTTGTTTTCTCCAGTGGGCCATGGGATCTGACTGAAAGGTTTTGAGGAAAAGTTTGGGTATTATCAGATTCATATTCAATAAAGGGCTCTGTAACAGTTGTGTAAAATTTGTTTTAGAATGAGAATTTAGGCCAGAGGTACGGAAGTTGTAATATTGTAAAGTTAGAAAATAGATAAATAAACTAATTAAAAAAAAAGAAATACAACAAGGCAAGGTAGTGGTCATGGAAATGAAGAGACAAAAAAAAAATCAGCAAATTCAATGACAGAATTTATATATTTTGATACTGAAAGTATGTGGTGGTGGATGTATAAGCAACCACATTCAGCTCCTGAAGTGGGGCCATGCAGAGGGTTAGTGTCAAAGTCAGTGGAGAGTTATTGGCCCCTCATTTCTTCTGCTCCTGTATTTTTGGCCTGGGCTTGCTATTAGTCTGCATGGCCAGTAGTCAGGAAAAGCTAGACTTGAACTGGAAAAGCAAGACAGACTGGAACTCACTGATACTCCTGTGTCCATCCTTTGCTGCTTCTAACTATACTCAGGGAATATTGTTCTTATGAATTTTTGTAGAAGAGATTATGAGCGGATGAACTTTAGTTTTCTAAGTGATGAGAAAATTTTGGTAGAAGGGCTAACAGTGAGAATTGGGTTTATTGAAATAACTTAAGGCAAAAAATAAACACACTAAAAAAGGTACCAGTACTACTAATGGACACAATTTCTAGTAAATAGGTAATAGTTACGAATTGTTGTTGTTGTAATTTAGTCACTAAGTCATGTCCAACTCTTTTGTGACCCCATGGGCTGTAGCCCACCAGGCTCCTCTGTCCATGGAGTTCTGCAGGCAAGAATACTGGGGTGGGTTGCCATTTGCTTCCCCAGGGGATCTTCCCAATCCAGGGATTAAACTTGCATTTCTTGCATTGGCAGGTGGATTCTTTACCACTGAATGACATGGGAAGCCAGTTATGAATAATAGACACTAAATAATATAGACTCAGCATTCATAAAGGAAATGTTAGGGAAATAATAAGGAGAAATAGAAACACAATAGTCATAAAAGACTTTAACTCACCTTTTTTTCAGTTCATTACAAAATCAAGGGGACAAAAAATAAAGTAGGCAAAAATAACTAAGGATATGAAAAATATAAGGACAAGATATACTTGTTAGATTTATTTGATATAGATTAAAATTTGTGCCTTAAAAAAGATAATACGTCTTCTTTTCAGCTACCAACAGGATAGTCACAAGACATGACCATGTCATATACCACACAGGAAGCTTCAATAATTATAATAAAATAAAATAAAATAGCATACACAAAATTGTGTGATATAGATCCAATAAAAGAAAACAGTAAAATTAGATAATTGAAGCCCAAGTGTATAGAAATTTAGATATTTTCTCTTAAATAATTAATAAATTCAAATTAACAAGAGTATTTTGCTAATGAAAACACTACATAATAGCACAGAGATTTATGAGTGAAAGCAAGGTCAGAGGATAAGTCATTATGTACTTACATTAATGCATAAGAAAGCATGATAATAAATGAATTAAACAGGTAACTAAAGGAGTTAGAAAACAACAGAAAAGAAAATAGAAATACAAAATTAATAAGGTAAAGAAGAAACCAATAAACAATTAAAAAATGGCAAAGCTGTATATATATTGAGAAGCTGGGTTTTGAACAAAAAATGATATGAAATAAATGTCAGTTAACTAGGCAAGAAAAAAGGGAGAAAGGACAAATATACTAAATAAGAAATGAGAGAGAAAATACTCTCAGTGGCAGGTGAAATGAATCATAGAAAGATAATTTTCTAAACCCTGTGGAAATACATTTGGAAAATCTTGAAATGGATAGTTTTCTAGGAAGATTAAATTTACCAAAAAAGATTCCCGAAAAGGGAGAAAATTCAAAAAGATAATTAACATAGGAGGAATAATTTGTCAAAGAGCTGATGCTCTAAAAAGGACTCTGTCTAGACCGTTACACAGGGGAAAAAATCTAATGCTATTTAAATTGCTCCAGAGCCAAATGACAAAGAAATGCTTCTAAATTCATCCTATGAAATACTAGGCATAATATTGTTACAAAAGTCCAACAAGACGAGCACAAAAGATAATATACAACTCAATATTGGCATAAAAAATTTAAACACATTACTAACAAAGAGAAACCAGTAGTCAATACAAAGAGGTCATTCCAAGAATGTGAGGATGGTTCTAATGAAAAAAACTGTGCCAGTGTACTTCATCATAGTAAGAGACCTAAGATGAATCTTATAATCAGTCTCAAAGTGTTTTGGAAAAGCAATGGAAAAATTAAAACTAAGTCGTTTAGGAAAGACCATGTATTGTATGATTCTGTTTATAGGAAATATCCAGAACAGGCGAATCTACAGAAATGAGAGTAGATTATAGTGGTTGCCTAGGATGCGGGAACAGCCTGGGATGGAGAGTGACGACAGATGTGTCTGGAGGTTCTTTTGGGGGGTGATGAATGTTAGATTCTAAAATTAGATTGTCGTAATGGTGTACAGTTCTGTGAATATACTAAAAGCCTTGAATTGAATGGTATATGAATTGTATTCCAATAAAACTGTTAAGGAAGTCAATGTACATGCTTAAAACTCTAAATAAAATATTCTTAACCTAATAAAAATGTATTTAGCTCAGCCCCAAAGTTAACATGAATCTTGTTGGGGAAATGAGAATTGTTTTTCCCATAGACACTTGAAACAAGCAAAAATTTCCATAACTAGCACTGCCCATGAGACATCAGCCAGTGCAATTAAAAGACAGAAATTGGAGTTATAACATTTGAAAACATTATCACTATTTACAGCTGCTATTATAGCACACATTGTAAATATGAAACAAATCAAGAGAAAATGTAAACACAACAATAAAATTCAGGACAATAGCTTTCTTACTTGCAAATTGGAACCACTTAGAGTATTCAGTTGAGCAGTCACCAGTTCTGGGACTCAAGACAAATTCTTAACCTCTGTGCACCTCATTTTCCTCTCAAATGCAAAAGAAATGATGTTTAGTTCAAAAGAGTTTTTCTACTTTCTAAATGTCATAACCACTCAATCAGCACTGGTGGTGGCCCCTGCCCTTCCTCTAAAAATAGGATGTATTGCAGTGTCTCTCTGAATTGATTCACATGTGGTGGCAGAGGGAGTATAAACCAATAAACAGAATTACCTGGGGATTTCTTTTCCATTTCTTCTCTCGAGTCAGTGATGATCATGTACCATCTCCTGCGATAGGAAATGAGCTTTGTTTTAGTGCCAACTTCAAGCTGGTAATGGTGCAAGTTGGGGTGGTTGAGAATAATTGTGAGGTTATCTGTGGACTAGATAGGAAAAAATCTATGATCAGTTGTGAGTGAATTTTGAAAATTTCTGGTAACCAACAAGTAAAGAAAAACAGACAAAATTACTTTTAATATATCCCTTAATCAACATATTGGAAATAATATAACTTCAACATAGAATCAGTAAAAAATTACTACGGTAAAAAGATTAGGCGTAAAAGCACATGTTTCAGAGGCAAAATTCAGGATAGTACCTGTTATACTGAAGATTAACTCTTAGTTCTTTTTCTTTCTCTTTTTCTCCACCTTCGCCCCATCATCTTTATAATTGTGCTATTCAGTTCAGTAGCTCAGTTGTGTCCTACTCTTTTTGTGACCCTAAGGACTGCAGCATGCCAGGCTTCCCTGTCTTCACCAACTCCTGGACCTTGCTCAAACTCATGTCCATCACGTTGGTGATGCCATCCAACCAGCTCATCCTCTGTCATCCCCTTCTCCTCCTGCCTTCAATCTTTCCCAGCATCAGGGTCTTTTCAAATGAGTCAGTTCTTCGAATCAGGTGGCCAAAGTATTGGAGTTTCAGCTTCAGCATCAGTCCTTCCAATGAATATTCAGAACTGATTTCCTTTATGATTGATTGGTTTGATCTCCAAGCAGTCCAAGGGACTCTCAAGAGTCTTCTCCAACACCGCAGTTCAAAAGCATCAATTCTTTGGTGCTCAGCTTTCTTTATGGTCCAGCTCTCACATCCATACATGACTACTGGTAAAACCATAGCTTTGACTAGATGGACCTTTGTCGGCAAAGTAATGTCTCTTTTTTAATATGCTGTCTAGGTTGGCCATAGCTTTTCTTCCAAGCAGCAAGTGTCTTTTAATTTCATGGTTGCAGTCACCATCTGCAGTGATTTTGGAGCCCAAGAAAATAAAATCTGTCATTGTTTCCATTGTTTCCCCATCTATTTGTTGTGAAGTGATGGGACCAAATTCCATGATCTTAGGTTTTGAATGTTGAGTTTTAAACCAGCTTTTTCACTCTCCTCTTTCACTTTCATCAAGAGGCTCTTTAGTTCCTCTTCACTTTCTTCCATAAGGGTGGTGTCATCTGCATATCTGGGGTTACTGATATTTCTCTCTGCAATCTTAATTCCAGCTTGTGCTTCATCCATTTGGCATTCTGAATGATGTACTCTGCATATAAGTTAAATAAGCAGGGTGACATATATCCAGCCTTGACATACTCCTTTCCCAATTTGGAACCAGTCCACTGTTCCATGTCTCATTCTAACCGCTGCTTCTTGACCTGCATACAGATTTCTCAGGAGGCAGGTAAGGTGTTCTGATATTCCCATCTCTTGAAGAATTTCCCACAGTTTGTTGTGATCCACACAGTCAAAGGCTTTAGCATAGTCAATGAAGCAGAAGTAGATGTTCTTCTGGAGCTCTCTTGCTTTTCCTATGATCCAACGGATATTGGCAATTTTATCTCTGGTTCCTCTGTCTTTTCTAAACCCAGCTTGAACATCTGGAAGTTCTCGGTTCACGTACTGTTGAAGCCTAGCTTGGAGAATTTGGGCATTACTTTGCTAGCATGTGCTGCTGCTGCTGCTAAGTCACTTCAGTCCTGTCCGACTCTGTGTGACCCCAGAGACGGCAGCCCACCAGGCTCCTCCATCCATGGGATTCTCCAGGCAAGAGTACTGGAGTGGGTTGCCATTGCCTTCTCCGGCTAGCATGTGAGATGAATGCAATTGTGCGGTAGTTTGAACATTCTTTGGCATTGCCTTTCTTTGGGATTGGAATGAAAACACCTTTTCCAGTCCCGTGGCCACTGCTGAATTTTTCAAATGTGCTAGCATATTGAGTGCAGCACTTTCACACCATCATCTCTTAGGATTCGAAATAGCTCAACTGGAATTCCATCACCTCCACTAGCTTTGTTCGTAGTGATGCTTCCTAAGGCCCACTTGACTTCACACTCCAGGTTGTCTGGCTCTACACCATCGTGGTTATCTGGGTCATTAATATCTTTTTTGTATGGTTCTGTGTATTCTTGACACCTTTTCTTAGTATCTTCTGCTTCTGTTATGTCCACACTGTTTCTGTTCTTTATCGTGCCCATCTTTACATGAAATGTTCCCTCAGCAGATTTTGGAGGTAGTATTTTTTAAATGAATTTAACTTTCTGTCAAAGTCATGAAACCACTAGAATAGTATTATTATTTGGCACAGTGTAAACATATTTTCTAAATGTTTGCTTCTAACATACTTGCTATGTTTCTAACATCGATGCAGAAAACATACTTTAAAAAAGCAAGATGTATCAGAACTTTTGCCTCTATATAAATATCTTACCTTAAATAAATCATCTTAGAATGCTAAGTTATTTCATTAATACTGATATTGTTTGAGTCATTTTCTAAGCTCTTGTACTTACCATGTCTGTGCCTTTTTCTTTTGAATATATTGAATATTGATGAACTTTTGTCCTCTCATTGTGTATTATGTATTTGGAAATAGCTGTAAGTAATTTAGAGAGAAGTATTAGGTAAAAATTGTATGTTCAGGTGGAATTATATTACTTTAAATTTATTTATATTGCATTTAAACAGGGGAAAATTAAGCTTGTGAAAGAGTAAAACTGGCTTTTCAGTATGTGTCTTATTTACCATTTTGCTTGTATATAAAAGAAAAAAAATCCAAAATGCTTTGAATGATTATACCCTTATCAGAGTAGGGTTCCTTAGTCAGAGTAGATTTATGACGAGTCATTTTGGTCTCTTAGTTTTCTTTCAAAACCTGAGTCAGCTTCATTTCAGCAGAAATAAATTCATCCAAGTTTGTCATGCAGAGTTTCTTCATATTCTGAGTACATTGGGGTGTAATGGAGTGAAGTCTAACAAATGTGAATTTCAATCCTGATACCGCTTCTGTGTAACATTTAATGTAATCTCAGTCAGCTTTGATGTTAGCATCTGTGTAATGGGAGTTATAAAATATAGCAAGTTGTTAGGATAAGAGAGACAGTATGCGACATACAATTGCTTACCGAGTGTTGATTCCTGGCTGCTTTTAAATCAGGTTTGGAGTGTAATGGGTTATGATAACATAATAATGATGAATTTTACAGTTCTTTTTTTATTCTACCATGGAATCTAGTAGAATACCCCCCAATATGTAACTCCGCCCAATATCTACCATGAAGTTGCTGGTAATAACATATTTAGAAAAATGTATTCTACTGGTGATTATTTTGTGTCCTGTAAGTTCATTAAGTTCTTCATCTAGACTTCAGGAAGATATATGTGCTGCATTAATGGCCGATTGCCTAGTATCAAGAGTTATTTTGAAACGAAGGATGAAGTGACCTAGAAGCAATCTGTATGAATGATGGGCGAAGTGAGATCATGAAAACACAGCGTGGGGGCCTTCTTGATAGCATTTGTCAGTTGAGGATGTGCAAATTCATTTAACTATTAAATATTTGGAACCCAAATCTTTCATAAAGTATTTCTTTTCCAGTTAGCACTGGACAATAAAAATATCCTAGTATTCTTAAAGAGACATTATGTTAGAATGATCATATTTTTGATGTAGATGTGAGCTGCACAGATGGGAAATTCTTTAGACTCTAGAAGCGGCCTTCAGGCCAAATCTGGCTCACTACCTGTTTTTGTAAATATAGTTTATTGTAGCACAGTCACCTTCATTCATTTATGTATCGTTTCTGGCTAACTTTATTCTTTAAAAGCATTGTTGGATAGTTGCAACACAGACTTTATAGTCCACAAAGCCTAAAATATTTACCATTTACCATGTGGCCTTTGGCCCTTGCTTAAGAAAAAAAAAGCTTGTTATGAAAAGAAAAATAATTATAATATTAGGGGAGCACAGAGGAAATCATTCTGTTCTTCCATTGCCCTTGAAGTTTTGGATCTCTGTGTTCCTAGATAGGAAATTATACATATTCTTCTGTAGCATCCTTTCTACCCATAGGCATTAGGAGAGGGTCAGTTGTTGGCAAATTAGCTCCCTGACCTCAACTCCTTTCCTACCACTCTTGCTTTGTATGCTGAGCCACATGGGCCCCCTTGGTGTTCCCCAAGAACACCATGTATGCATGAGAAAACCACAATTCAAAAAGTCACATGTACCCCAATGTTCACAGCAGCACTGTTTACAATAGCCAGAACAAGGAAGCAACGTAAATGTCCATCGACAGATTAATGGATAAAGGAGTTGTGGTACATATACATACAATGGAATATGACTCAGCCATAAAAAGGAACGAATCTGAATCAGTTGTAGGGAGGTGGATGAACCTAGATCCTGTCATACAGAGTGAAATAAGTCAGACAGAGAAAAACAAATGTTTCATATTAATACATCTATAAGGAATCTAGAAAAATAGTACTGATAAACCTATTTTTAGGGAAGTAATGGAGACGCAGATGTAGAGAAAAGCTTGTGGACACAGTGATGGAAGGAGAGGGTGGGATGAATTGAGAGAGTAGCTTTGACATATATACACTACCGTGTGTAAAATAAATAGCTGGTGGGAAGTTGTTATATAACACAGTCTGGTACTCTGTGATGACATAGAGGGGTGGGTTAGTGGGGTGGGAGGGAGGCTTACTGGGGAGGGGATATATATAGTTATAAATGATCCGTGTTGTTGTACAGCAGAAACCAACACAACATTGTAAAGCAATTATCCTCAAATTAGAAAAAAAAAGAACACCATATTTGTATTCACTTCAGGACTTTCCAACAGCTTAGAAATACCCTTCCATTATGTCTTCACCTGAATGGTTCCTTACCCTTCAGTTTACCCCTCAAGTGTCATGTTCAGAGAGGGCATTCCTGACCACCCTATTTATAGTATGGTCCTATTCCCCATCACTCTTGAACTCATTATTCTCCTTGATTCTTTCATTGAATAAAATCACCATCTGGAATTTAGTCTTCCTTTTCACTTATTTATCATCTGTTTCCTCCACCAGGCCGTCAGCTGCAACAGCCAGAGCAGTGTTTGGCACATAAAAGGCCTCAGTATTTGTTGACAGTGGCTGGTGAAATGATCTGCTAGGAAGTAAAGCTGGCACTGCATTCCAGAGACAGCAAAAGAACCTAGATTTAGATTCAGGAATTTATTTATCCTCCTGCAAATTAATGTGTGAAAAGGTTCATGATTTCATAGACACTTGAGGCCTTATTTTACTTACAGAATACTCCAGGGAGCCTCAATAAGCCTCCAACTGAAAAATGACTTGTCTTACTATAGCTTCGTGAAAGTCTTAATATTCTATCTTAATAAGCAAATACTCTATACTTTCCTTAGCTCCAAGTTCCTATCTGAAGCCTGGGTTATTTTAGTAGCCATCTTTAGATATGCCAGTTTTCAGCTATAACATTAACTTGGGTGTAAGAGTGGAATTAGAAAAGGAAAGATATTCCCATCTGAATGCAGAGTTCCAAAGAATAGCAAGGAGAGATAAGAAAGCCTTCCTCAGTGATCAATGCAAAGAAATAGAGGAAAACAACAGATTGGGAAAGACTAGAGATCTCTTCAAGAAAATTAGAGATACCAAGGGAACATTTCATGCAAAGATGGGCTCGATAAAGGACAGAAATGGTAGGGACCTAACAGAATCAGAAGATATTAAGAAGAGGTGGCACGAATACACAGAAGAACTGTGCAAAAAAGATCTTCACGACCCAGATAATCACAATGGTGTGATCACTCACCTAGAGCCAGACATCCTGGAATGTGAAGTCAAGTGGGCCTTAGAAAGCATCACTACGAACAAAGCTAGTGGAGGTGATGGAATTCCAGTTGAGCTATTTCAAATCCTGAAAGATGATACTGTGAAAGTGCTGCACTCGATATGCCAGCAAATTTGGAAAACTCAGCAGTGGCCACAGGACTGGAAAAGGTCAGTTTTTGTTCCAATCCCAAAGAAAGGCAATGCCAAAGAATGCTCAAACTACCACACAATTGCACTCATCTCACATGCTAGTAAAGTAATGCTCAAAATTCTCCAAGCCAGGCTTCAGCAATACGTGAACCGTGAACTTCCAGATGTTCAAGCTGGTTTTAGAAAAGGCAGAGGAACCAGAGATCAAATTGCCAACATCCGCTGGATCATGGCAAAAGCAAGAGAGTTCCAGAAAAACATCTATTTCTGCTTTATTGACTATGCCAAAGCCTTTGACTGTGTGGATCACAATAAACTGTGGAAAATTCTGAAAGAGATGGGAATACCAGACCATCTGACCTGTCTCTTGAGAAACCTGTATGCAGGTCAGGAAGCAACAGTTAGAACTGGACATGGAACAACAGACTGGTTCCAAATAGGAAAAGGAGTACGTCAAGGCTGTGTATTGTCACCCTGCTTATTTAACTTATATGCAGAGTACATCATGAGAAATGCTGGGCTGGAAGAAACACAAGCTGGAATCAAGATTGCTGGGAGAAATATCAATAACCTCAGATATGCAGATGACACCACCCTTATGGCAGAAAGTGAAGAAGAACTAAAGAGCCTCTTGATGAAAGTGAAAGAGGAGAGTGAAAAATTTGGCTTAAAGCTCAACGTTCGGAAAACTAAGATCATGGCATCTGGTCCCATCACTTCATGGGAAATAGATGGGGAAACAGTGGAAACAGTGTCAGACTTTATTTTTCTGGGCTCCAGAATCACTGCTGATGGTGATTGCAGCCATGAAATTAAAAGACGCTTACTCCTTGGAAGGAAGGTTATGGCCAACCTAGATAACATATTTAAAAGCAGAGACATTACTTTGCCAACAAAAGTCCGTCTAGTCAAGGCTATGGTTTTTCCAGTGGTCATGTATGGATGTGAGAGTTGGACGATGAAGAAAGGTGAGTGCCGCAGAATTGATGCTTTTGAACTGTGGTGTTGGAGAAGACTCTTGAGAGTCCCTTGGACTGCAAGGAGATCCAATCAATCCATCCTAAAAAAGATCAGTCCTGGGTGTTCATTGGAAGGACTGATGTTGAAGCTGAAACTCCAATACTTTGGCCACCTCATGCAAAGGGTTGACTCATTGGAAAAGACCCTAATGCTGGGTAGGATTGGGGGCAGGAGGAGAAGGGGACGACAGAGGATGAGATGGTTGGATAGCATCACCGACTCAATGGACATGGGTTTGGGTGGACTCCGGGAGTTGGTGATGGACAGAGAGGCCTGGCGTGCTGCAATTCATGGGGTCGCAAAGAGTCGGACATGACTGAGTGACTGAACTGAACTGAACTGAGAGTGGAATTTAATAACAAGTAAACAGTTTCAATTATGACTAACTTTATATATTGGTCTCATCGTTTATACATGTGAGAACACACATGCTGGAAATGCTAGTGAAAACTAAACTACCTCCTTTTCAATCAGTGGTGTCCTAGGTGTGTTTCAGAGAAACCCTCCCAGGAAAGAGAGCTCAGTTATATTTGCTGCTTTCATTTTCAGATAAATTCCATCTACTGTGACATACTGTTCTCATTAAATAAGCAAATTAGGTCACAGATTTTAGGTGGGCAACTCTTAGTGTCGAAGAAACAGCTATTTGATAAATTTATTTATTTTAGTTGGGGGCTAATTACTTTACAATATTGTAGTGGTTTTTGCCATACATTGACATGAATCAGCCATGGGTTTACATGTGTTCTCCATCCTGAACCCCCCTCCCACCTCCTTCCCCCTCCCATCCCTCTGGGTCATCCCATTGTGCCAGCCCTGAGCATTTGTCTCATGCATCAAACCTGGAATGGTGTTCTGTTTCACATATGATAATATACATGAGAAAAAGCTATTTAACTTCAATTAAAGATATAAGGCTTTCAAAACTCTAGTGCTCTCATAAATTTGATGAGATAGTTTTGGATATCGTTAGAGTTACTAGTATGGTTGAACAGTTAGGTTATACCACAGAATCAACAAAGGAAAAACAGTTGCCAGCTAGCTTCCCTTGCTCAAGATACTTGAAATGAAGCACAGGTTATAAAGCATGTATTCTAGCAATTTGAACTTTGTCAATGTTCCACCTACCTAATTCAGGACAAAAATAGTGTTGTTTACGTGATGTGTTGACTTATGAGACATCTAGAAGATCTGTGAGTGTAAATGCATGGCCTGAGTCACTCTTTAATTAGTAAGATACTGGAGTGCTATTTAGTAAATTATTCTTGCAGTGCGTTAAATGACCCTCTTATCTCTGAAGAAAAGGAAAAAGTAAAACTCTACATCTTCATGTACTTAATTTTGTACCTACTTTATAATCAAACTTCATTTTAGCAGTAAAAATAGAACACATTCTTTTGCTTAAAGCTGAAATTTTGATGTGTTTTGTTTAGGCTGGCATCAACTAGATTTACAATTCTGTCCATATAGTTCAGTCCTGAATAGTCACTGAAGGACAGATGCTGAAGGTAAAACTCCAATACTTTGGCCAACTGATGTGAAGAACTGACTCATTGGAAAGACCCTGATGCTAGGAAAAATTGAAGGCAAGAGGAGAAGGGGACGACAGGATGAGCTGGTTGGATGGCATCTCGACTTGATGGACTTGAGTTTGAGCAAGTTTCAGGAGTTGGTGATGGATAGGGAAGCCTGGTGTGCTGCAGTCCATGGGATTGCAAAGAGTTGGACATGACTGTGTAACTGAACTGAACTGAGTTCAGCTCAGTTTCCATGACCCCCACATTTGTGACACCATTTTTAGTTTATAGTTCAGCTGTGTTGGATTATTTGGGATTAACTAGACATTTCTATTAAGACACCTCTCTTAATACTGCTAATATCTTTTTTTAAGGACTAAATTGTGCCCCTCCCTTCTAATCCATGTGTCAACATATATGTACCCAGTGTAAGCAATTAAGTTTAAATGAGATAGTACAGGTGGGGCCCCTAACTCACTAAGACTAGGATCCTTATAAGAAGAAGATAACCAGAGATTAGATCTTTCAGGAGGTGCACAGAGGATGGGCCATTGAGAATACAGTGAGAAGATACTGTCTGCAAAGCATAGAGAGACTGTTGTTGTTCAGTTGCTAAGTTGTGTCCAACTCTTTGTGACCCCATGAACTGCAGCATGCCAGACATCCCTGTCCTTCACTACCACCTGAAGTCTGCTCAAATTCACGTCCATTGAGTTGGTGCTACAAGCTAACCATCTCATCCTCTGCTGCCCCCTCCTCCTTTTGCCTTCAACCTTTCCCAGCATCAGGGTCTTTTCCAGTGAGTCAGATCTTTGCATCAGGTAGCCAAAGTATTGGAGCTTCAGCTTCAGCAAAAGTCCTTCCAACAAATAGTCGTAAAGAGATGTCTTTCCAAAAAACAAACTGGCTAACACCTGGCCTCAGACTTCTAGCTTTCAGAACTGTGAGAAAAGAAATTTCTGTTTTTTAAGTTATCCAGTCTGTGGAATTTTGTTACAGCAGCCCTGGTGGAGTAATATACTCTTTGTTTTAAGAAGGATGTTTGCTGTGACTTATATTCTTGCAAGTGATTCATCAGTGATGTTTCAGATTACTTTAGAGGAGAGAGTATTGCAACCCTTGAGAAACTCATACCACCATTGAAACTTCTCAGAAGCAGCACTGCAACAGCTACGAATGAATGCGCATCACAGCCATATTCTAAAATTTTCCACCATTGGTCTGGGTTTGGTTAAAAACTTGAATGTTTTAGGCTACGTGCAGTATATAATTCAGGCAATAAAGCATCTGAGAATTTGATTAAGAGCAGGAGGATTTACAGCTAATATTAGTAAGAGCTCCCCGGATGATGCCTTGGCAAACTTTCAGCAAAATGCAAACTGATTTATGGTGGTGATGGGGATACTAAAGAGAAATGAAATGCTAAGGCAGATCTTCTCACAAGTTCTTTGTAGGAGGGCAGTTTTAGGATGAAGTGGTCACAGGTCAGAGGTAACATTCTGGAATGAAGGAAGGTGGGGGTTTATGCTCTTGGATTGCAGGATAGTTCCAGGTGGATCTCCATCATGACCCTATGCTCAGAGCCAGAGAAGAATTACAATTCAGCTGCTTAGATTTTTTTGCATTAAATTAGAATTAATCTAAGAATTTCTTTCCTCTCAAGTTGATTGTGCTATAAATGAAAAATCTCCTATCCCTAGAAAAGTATCTGGGACTGAGCTACACACCATCTTTGCCTCCACACATTCCCTCTCATTGAAGGTCTGTAAACAGTTTTAAAAGCTAGGTTGATTTCCCCACCCACTCGTGCTCTCAGTCCCACCTGGTGGTCTCACTTCCTGAGAACTGGTCCAGGTGAGATTAGGTAAGAGTTTTTAGATGAGGGTGATGAGTTGGGGTTTTTTTTCCTGTCTGTAATGACAACACAGTGCAATGATATTATTCAGTTTACTTGTTAAGTCAATGTTTGAAACAGTTTTTGGCAGGTCAAAAGTGAAAGTGGGAGACCAGTTACGCTGCTGCAGTGGAAGAGGCAAGTCATGATGTCTGGGTGCAGGTGGTTGTAACGGATGGGGGGAACAGTGAGTGGGCCAGAGTACTATTTGTAGATACAATCAACAGAATTTGCTGATGAACTGAATGAATGGGTGATGATACAAGAGAGAAGGGAGAATGAGGCTGTCATCTATATCTGGGGTTTCAGTAAATTGGGTGGTGGTTTATGTACAGGAGGAGAAGGAAATGGCAACCTACTCCAGTATTCTTGTCAGGAGAATCCCATGGATGGAGGAGCCTGACAGGCTACAGTCCATGGGGGCACAAAGAGAACGACTGAACGACTTTACTTTTCACTTTATGTACACGAATGGAGATTGCTGTGTGGAGCAGGTTTTCAGGGGGGGAAATCAAGAATTGTGTTTTGGACATGTTACTTTTGAGAGTCCTATTAAATATGCTGATCAGCCACTTAGACACACTAGCATGGAGCTCAGCAAAGTGGGTAGCCTACATATCCAAATTTGGAAGTAAAGCATTTAAATGCCAATATACAGTCCTTGGGGCTTCCCAGGTGGCTCAGTAGTAAAGAATCAGCCTGCCAAGCAGGCGATGCAAGAGATGCAGGTTCTATTCTTGAGTTGTGAATATCCCCTGGAGAAGAAAATGGCAACCCACTCCAGTATTCCTGCCTGGGAAATCCCATGGACAGAGGAACCTGGTGGGGTACAGTCCATGGGGTCGCAAAGAGTTGGACATTACTTAACAACAAAACCACCGTCACTATACATTCCTTGTCAGAATGTACACTGGAATTTAAAGTCATGGGAATGGATAAAATCACCTGGGGGGAGGCATTAAAGCAGGTGCAAAAATGATTCATCTATGATTTTGTTCTCAAAGAATGTAGGTGAGAATTTATATCATCTATATTTCAGTATTCGTGTCCTAATTAGAACTCTAGGATTTCACCTGTCTCATTAACCCTCTGCTACTAGGCTCCATTTTTGGTCTTTCAACAGCAGATAACTTATTCCCTGATAAAGTAGTTGAACCCGTAGCCAAACTTTGGTTTCTTTTCTTGTCTAAATTGAGTTAACCTTAAATTAGCAGAAATGGTAATTAAGTGGGAAGAAACCATTCCCCCATAAAGCTGTTTTCTGCACATCTCTTGAATATGGTGCTCCAGAACCTGCTTGTTAGTCATATTTTGTGATTGCAAAAAACATATTTTACACTCTAGAGGAAAGAAATCTAGAATCATCACAAAATATTGGTACTTCTTCCCACCAACCCAGTGATATTTTCAGGCCTATGCTTAAATAATAAGCATTCTCATCTTGTCTGATTTCAGTTCAGTTCAGTTCAGTTCAGTCACTCAGTCATGTCCAACTCTTTGCGACCTCATGGACTGCAGCACTCCAGGCTTCCCTGTCCATCACCAACTCCCGAAGCTTACTCAAACTCATGTCCATTGAGTCGGTGATGCCATCCAACCATTTCATCCTCTGTCGCCCCCTTCTCCTCCCACCTTCAATCTTTCCCAGCATCAGGGTCTTTTCAAATGAGTCAGTTCTTCGAATTAGGTGGTCAAAGTATTGGAGTTTCAGCTTCAGCATCAGTCCTTCCAATGAATATTCAGGACTGATTTCCTTTAGGATGGACTGGTTGGATCTCCTTGCTGTCCAGAGGACTCTCAAGAATCTTCTCCAACATGACAGTTCAAAAGCATCAATTCTTCAGCGCTCAGCTTTCTTTATAGTCCAACTCTCACATCCATACATGACTACTGGAAAAACCATAGCTTTGCCTGATTTAGTTAATGACAAACAAGTTCACCTAACAATAAAAATGTAGGCAATAGAAGGAGAAATGGCAAGGTAGAAACAGCCTTCTATAATTCTCAAGAGGTGAGAAAAAAGCATCCCATTAAAAAAAATTAAAATGTGCTATTTGGAATAAGATTTCCAATTTCACCTTTAAGATTTGATGTCCCCATCTTTATAAATTCCATATATATGCATTAATATACTGTATTGGTGTTTTTCTTTCTGACTTACTCTACTCTGTATAATAGGCTCCAGTTTCATCCACCTCATTAGAACTGATTCAAATGCATTCTTTTTAATAGCTGAGTAATATTCCATTGTGTATATGTACCACAGCTTTCTTATCCATTCATCTGCCAATGGACATCTAGGTTGCTTCCATGTCCTGGCTATTGTAAACAGTTCTGTGATGAACATTGGGGTACATGTGTCTCTTTCAATTCTGGTTTCCTCGGTGTGTATGCCCAGCAGTGGGATTGCTGGACCCTATATGCAAGACAGCAAAAGAGACACAGATGTAAAGAACAGACTTTTGGACCCTGTGGGAGAAGGTGAGGGTGGGATTATTTGAGAGAATAGCATTGAAACATATATATTATCATATGTGAAATAGATCACCAGTCCAGGTTCGATGCTTAAGACAGGGTGTTCAGGGCTGGTACACTGGAATGACCCTGAGGGATGGGATGGGGAGGGAGGTGGGAGGGAGGTTCAGGATGGGGAACACATGTGCACCTATGGCAAAATGAATGTATGGCAAAAACCACGACAATATTGTAAGGTAATTAGCCTTCAATTAAAATAAAAAAAAAGATTTGATGCTCCTTTACAAAGAGTATCTTTCCCCATATATATATATCTTTTTTTTTCTTTTTTTCCCAAGTTTTATAGTCTGATTACCTAATGTTTGAACTTGAGCTAGATATGGGAAAAGTAAATTTGAACAAAAGCAAGACTTACTTATTTCAGGGAAAAGCAATAGAAAATATTGTAACTGTGAGACTTACTCATTCTGTTACCTCTTCTTGTTACCCTCTCTACCCCCAAGCCTCAAGGAAACCCCAAGTATACACTTGAAGCCTAAAGGGCTATGGCAGGTCATAGTCTATCTAAAGAAGGTAAAAAACAGCTTAAAATAACAGCACCAGAGGGAACTCTTTCGGAGCAACATCCGTCCTTTCCCATTCTGATGGATAAATAAGAAAAATACATCACTTAAATAATAGAGAAGAAGATTTACATCTGATACTGGCTTTTATTGTCATAGGAGGTATGTAGTTTAAACCCTCAGGAAAACAAGCCAATTCTAGCTAACATCTTCCTTCTAACGTCTCACTTCTACCCCCTCACCAAGTTTGCAAAACAGTGAAAACATTGCTGGTAAAATAGGCTTGGCTAATAATAAAACATCCTTTTCCTGAAATTAAGGCTGGCCATTGAACCACAATGGTAAATATACTCTCATCCCCGTTTTGTTTTTGGAATTTGCATAGGGACTTCCTGACATAAAAACCGTTTACCCCCTCTTTAAACTTTGATTTCTGCTAGTGAGGCCTCTTTGAGAAAACTGTCAGAGTGGCTTCCAGGCCATTTGAGAGCTGGACTCCACCCGGATGGACGACTAGAGCAATCCCATAGTCATGATTTATGACCTCCAATGGCCTTGTCTAGACAAGAACGCTGGACTCTTGATCCCGCTGCTCTCTTCTTGGAGTCGTATGCTGTCTAAAAGGGAGTGGATTCAAAAATGTAAGCAAATGCCCTATTTCTCTTTGTTAGTTCAAGGATACTAGTCAGAAAGGGCTCTAGAATGCGAATGTGTGCACATTGGAAAAAACTGCCTGCCCTTTCTTCTGTATGGTATATCAGATATTGAAATTCTCTTAATTCATTAGAGAAAAACTAATTTGTCTTCCATTACTTAAGAAGTGTTTTATTTCCCATCTGCACAGAATAATAACAGAACCATTAGCAAAGGGACAAAATATTTAAGTTGCAAGCCCTATGCTAGTCTATGAATTGATCGAGTAGAATATTATAGAAAAACACCAGGGTCTCCTCACCCCTCAACCAAATATCAGGACATCCAATTACATGTTGCAGTGACCCTGAAAGGCCTGCTTGAAATCCTAGTGTCTTAATGCTGTGCTCTTTATTACAGAGAAAAGAAATGAAAACAATGACCTTTAAAATATATGTCCCTCTAATTGTCTGCTGATAGTCTTTCATTGCCAGCTACCCTCTTTGTATCAGTAAAACCTGATGATCAAAACAAAAACAAAGAGATCAAAAACCTAGAAAAACAAAAACAAAAAAATCCCTTGAAGTTCAATTTCCCTGGGACTCTATCAAATAGTTGGCAAAAGTTGCTTTGACATTCTTAAGTCGTGAAAGTTTATATCTTGTACCAAAAGATTCCTTGAGATTTATTGGACTCAAATAAGACTTTGTCAGAAGACACAGAACTGAAATGGCATAACCATGGTATGCCCTGGGAGCAGTAGCCATTTTAGGTGAATTGACATCTAGATAAAATCTTTGAGTAATGCACGGATATCAAGGTTATGACATTTTTGACTGTTATTACGCCATGGTTTTCAAAGGTGGCCTTTTTGGCTAAGGAGTAATGCTCTAAGTTACACCTACTTCATTTCCCAACATGAATTCCCTTCAGGACACATTTAATTGGTACTTTTATGCCAAGTGCTATCACATTTTTATTTTGTTTCTCTGGTTAACAAATATAATAAATGTGTGTAGAGCTCGTAGTTAAAAAGTTTCTTCAAATAAGTTATTTTATTTTGGAAATTCACATGTATTATATTGAACAAATCTATACCCTTAACGGGTTATTTTAACACTTGTCTGCAGAGGAAAATTTAGTAAGCTTCAGATGACTTTATTAATACAGTTAACAAGTTGGCTCCTGTGCTGAATAAAAAGGCAAGTCATGTTCTTTTCAAGAACATGTGGAACATTTAGCAAATTTGGTCATGGAATAGGCAAAAAGGAAGTTTCAGCAAATTCCCCCCAACAGGTAACGTACAGAGCAACAGAGCTAGTTACGATAATTCAAATCTCTTTACATTCCCCAAAACATATGAACCAAGGAGAACAAATAAAATTGCATGTAACCTATAAAATAATAGATAGCAAATTCTGTAACCTCAATTTTCATGAAAGTTTGGACTTGAATGAACAGCAAAGGCTCAATCTCAGAGCTTTTCTGGAGTGGGGCCTTGTGAAGTTGCATAGAGGATGGAGAGAACAGTCCCCAGCATCGCAGAACTTTGAAACTAAGAGCCCTACACACATTTATTATATTAACCAGCGAAACAAAATGAAAGGTGTGATAGCGCTTGGCATAAAAGTACCAATTAAATGTATCCTGAAGGGAATTCATATTGGAAAATGAAGTAGATGCGTCTTAGAGCATTACTCATTTCTGAGAAGAAGGGAAAATGCTCAGCACAGGAGTACTGAAGCTTGTTCCCACTTTCGAGAACCTGTTGAGAAGTGCTGTGTTTGACTGGGGCTGGTCCTGCTTCCACTTGTCACCGTAGAGTGAAGGCACCTTACTGAGGGAGTCTGTGATAAAAGCCAGTGTCCTCAGCATTGTGTGCAGTGTGATGACTCGAAGCGGGACTGGCCTCACCCCCAGAGAAGAGCTGCAGACTAGGGCCAGATCCATCCTGAAGGACAACTGTGTGTGCCCGGTTGCTTCTGTTGCTTTTAACTCTTTGCAGCCCCTTGGACTGTGGCCTGCCAAGCTCCTCTGTCCATGGGATTTTCCAGGCAAGAATATCGAAGTGAGTTACCATTTCCTCCTCCAGAGGATCTTCCCAACCCAGGGATTGAACCCCTGTATCTCCTGCATTGGCAGGCAGATTCTTTGCCACTGTGCCACCTGGGCAGCCCCCCAGAGGATAGAATGATATGGACCAAAAGCCCCTTCTTGGCTGACATCCTTCCGCTGCCCACAGAGGATGAGATGAGGGGAGCCATAGAGAAGGGTGAATTTTTCCCTGAGAGCGATTTCAACTTGGACTAGAACAAATGTTTAATTGAAAGGGACATATTAACTTGGAGGAGACTGAACTACTTTCATGTGGCAGTTTATAAATTTGTCTCCCTACTCCATCCCTCGCCTGCTGCTGTCATGGGCACAGGAGCACAAAAGCGAGATGAGATACAGAAATATAAACTTATGGTTTTTACACATGGATTTGTGACCTTAAAATGTGACTCCTTGTTATATGATAATTCTTTCAAGAAAACTATTGCTTCAAGGGGAAAGACTATAAAAATATTCATTATATTTACATCTCCAACTCTCTTCTAGGCAGCAAGTTGAGCTTGCTTCAAGCTGGTAGTGTTCATAGTATTTTCTTTAAAACCCATGCCGAGGGTATATACTGACGTATAACCTAGTGCATTTCTTTCCTTATGATTTTTAGTCTATGATTTGGTGAACAGCATTTTCACATTCTTAAATGTGAAAATTCATCTGTGGTGTTTAAACCCATAAATATCGGGATGCATGTCTAAATCATATTGTTTAGTTTTCCTACTAATAAATTTGATGTTATATGTAATTTTTGTCATGAATAATAAGAAATCTTAGTTTTAAAAAATGTCTGATGTCCATCTACATCATTGTATAATTCCATTCCTTGTACCTTTTTATTGGAAACACACGTCCTACTTTCTTTCAGCAACCATGAACTGTACTTCATATGATTTCATAGATTGGTTTATATAAATCACCCAAAGCTATATCCTTAGTAAAAGTATCTTCATAATGTCTTTGTTAATTAGATCAATAAACAAACATCAATACCAGGGATCAATTCAATAGTGAATATTTCCCAGTTCACACAAGCCTGAAATTCATTTTAGTTTAATTTTCTTGAATTTAGAATTGTTGGATTTGTAAGCCCTTACTTCTCTTTAGGCCAATTAAATAGAGCTCCTTGACCAATTAGCCTTCAGCAACGTTGTCCAAGGATGGAGACACACATAAATCTGGACAGAGACCTTGCAGCTTTCTGCTTGAAATTTAAAATGTCTCTTTGCCCTTTTTTTTCCTTTGGCTTGAACTTCTACCAGTTTGCTCATGGCTAGAGTCCCAGACAGAGTGGACTGTGTATCTCAAGGACATGGTAAGAGTTAACTTCAGGCTTATCCCCAGGCATGCTTTTGTTTCTCAGGCAGGGTTGGAGCTCCAGAAAAAGTATTTTAATAAGCCAGCTTTTTCCTAATTGCATGTGCAAAAAAAACCTGTTTTGCAATTTCAAAAAGATTTAATTTTAACCAGTTTTCTCAGGAGCCTAAAGATTATCATGGCCATTCAGTGTCAAAAATGTCATCTCTCCTTTTTATAGTCATAGTTTCACAGCTAAAATTTAAACCAGAGAGTGTTCAAATTAGCTCTAATGAAAAGGATGGACTGACTGATAAGATGTTGTCCCAGCAGGGATTTTCTCTCTGGGCAGGTGAGGTTTTCTCTTAAAGCAAAGAAAGCCTGTATATAAGGGACTTTTTAGGCTCTGGGGATCAAACTTATCCCAGTTTTTCCAAGATGCAATTCAAAGGGGTGGTTCTAGAACTGTTAGCTTCCATCTGTAAGAGAGAAAAAAGCGGTGCCCAGTGCCATGGCTTTTTTTCTACCGGAGGTGTCCCTCCCTGCTGTAGATGGGGTTGGAGACAGGTCTTCCACTTAAGCTTCCTTCCCTGGCTGGAGTTAACCTGTTCCTTACCAATGCAGGTGTCTCACTATCGTCCCTCTGGGTTCTACCACTGAGGCAGGGTGGAGATGCACCAGGGGTAGACCTAATGGCATCCCAGATTGATGTCCAATTTTTCACTATTAAAACCTTTGTCTGCTTTCTGCTCCTCTGATGCCACCTGGGGTGATATGTGCTAGCAAAAGAGGTGGTAAAGGGCTGGCCAGTGAGGAAAAAGTGATTTTTGTCCTCGAGCTATTGGGGTCAATCTTTCCAGTTCATTTCCACAGATTCCACAGAAAGACTATCTAAAGAGTTGAGACAGAAGCCACCGGAGAACCTCCTGTGGTCTGCTAAGGGACAGCATCACCAAAGGAAGAAGCCCGTTGCCTTTCCAATCTGACCAGATCCTAGGATTCCTGACCTGTGTCCTCAGAAATCTCATAGTCGCCAGCAGGGCCTCCATCCATATAGACCAGAGGCATGGCCACGACAAGGACTCACTTTCAGGTCATTACTACCTGAGGCAGGCAGTTAAGAGAGGAACCTCCAGCTTGAGGGACGTTCCTGGAGCCAGAATTCCATCCAGCTCCCAAACGTTCTCCTGTCTGCAGTGCATGTAAAGACAACCCACGTGTATATTTTGGCTTTTAGCAAGACCAGGTGCTTCATAACTGTCGATCCAAATTTGGGGTTAAGTAATAGTACACAGTAACAGCATCGATTGCAAGTTCCTTGAAAGTCTATGATTCTACAGGTTAGGTTAGTAGTTTCAGTTCCCCAGACAGTTATGAAGTAGTCAAAGAGACCGGGAAAAGGTGACTGAGAAAGGAAAATTCGGTCCACATGCTCCGCCCATTTGTGGCTGCTCCCCTTGCAGGGATGTTGGGTGCCTCTTGGCACTGGCAGCTTGGTATAAGCCCCTGAAAAGCTCCCCTTTTGGGGCATTATGAGGCGCCGTGGAACCGCAAAAGCCAGGCTCTACTCTTGCTCAGACTTGTTGTTTTGTGCGTCTCTGGCTTCCAATCACACACTCTAGAGTTAGTAAAGTAGAAAGCGTTTTTACTAGGAGAACAAAAGAACTAGGGCTCTAAGCGTCTTTACCTTTTCCTGAAGATCCCGGACAAACCCCCAAGTGAACAGTTAACAGTGGCTTATGGTGAACAGTGCCGTTGGATTCGTGGTCTCCAAAGGAGAAGATTTAATTCCGGGACCAAAGTCAGGTCTCAGTCACTCAGAACTTTGTGTGAAAAATTTTATTTAAAGTGACAGGACAGAGAAAGCTTCTGACATAGACATCAGAAGGGGGTAGAAAGAGTACCCACCTCACCAGTTTAAGCAGGACCTTATATACTTCTCAACTAGCTGCTGAGAATAGATAAAAAGAATACCTCAAGGTTGTAAGAGTTCCAACAGACCCTTTCCCAAGGCTTACATCCTGAGATAAGTTTGGTACAAGATTAGCCAGGGAGAACTGGTTCCGGGCACCTTCTCTGGGAGAGATACACTATTGCTGTGTAATCAGGGGTCCAAGTCTTGAGAAATAGGTTCCCAAGCAAGATTTGTTACAATGATAATCATTAACATAGAGCCTAAGAAAAGCATTTCCATGAGTAAGATGTTGTGCTGTGTGATCATTAGTTCTGGACCTAAAGAAAGGCCAGTTCTTGGGCAAGATACATTGTTGTACAAAGCTTAAGTAAAGCAGGAGCAAGAATGTTCATCTCCTCCTTAAAGGGCCTTGGACTGCCTGCCTAAGCTTTAACTCTTTCAAATGCAGATACACGTCCCACCCCCACTCCATGTCTGTTTCTAAAGGTCTATACACATGCTTTGTGACAACAGTGGTGGTACCGGGACCATGCTTATTCAGACAAATATTGACACGTAATGCTGCTGCTGCTGCTAAGTCGCGTCAGTCGTGTCCGACTCTGTGCGACCCCATAGATGGCAGCGCACCGGGCTCCTCTGTCCCTGGGATTTTCCAGGCAAGAGTACTGGAGTGGGCTGCCATTGCCCTCTCCATGACATGCAATATTGACACACAATATTGACATTTAAATATTTTAACATTTCCATTCTCGGCTGACTCATTTACTGGGAACAAGTTCACATGCCAATCCATAGTAGGTAGTTAATAAATATTTTTTGGATGAATAAATGAACATATGGGCTGATATGCATGAGATCTTAAAAAATGAAGTGTGGCATATTTTTTGCAGTGAAACAGATCTCTGTTCTTTTGTGATGTTAGTGGTATTTTTTCACTTATAACTGATATTCGATATGAAAGTAAAAGTGTCAATTGCCCAGTCGTGTCTGACTCTTCGTGACCCCATGGACTGTAGCTCGCCAATGTCCTCTGTCAATGGGATTCTCCAGGCAAGAATACTGGAGTGGGTTGCCATTTCCTTTCTCCAGGGGATCTTCTCAACCCAGGGATCAAACCCTGGTCTCTTGCATTGCATGCAGATTCTTTACTGTCTAAGCCACCAGAAAGCCCCCCTTTTCACTTATAACTGATGCTTGGTATAACACATAGTAACACAAATAATAACAGATCTAATACATAATAGCAATTGATGGAAATTACAGTAGAGAAGGAGAAAGAAAATGAGGGAACTAAAAAAAATGAATGGGAATAGCAGGAGAAGCGCTATGTGATTGACTTCATAGACGTATGATGTGCTGAGGCTTCCCAGGGGGCACAGTGGTAAACAATCCACCAAGTGCAGAGCAGGAGACACAGAAAACGCAGGTGTGATCCCCGAGTTCTGAAGATTCCTTGGAGGAGGCAATGGCAATCCACTCAGGTATTGTTGGCTGGGAAATCCCATGAACAGAAGACACTGGTAGAATATAGTCCACGGGGTCACAAAAGAGTGGGACACGACTGAACATGCAAGCGTGCCATGCTGCTCATAAGGTAGCACTTTTATGCAGTTTAGAATAACTCTCTGAACTGGTGTTGACTAGTTTGAATTTCTTTAGAGGAGAAATTGCCCACCAGAGATGGAGGGACCTCCTGCTTTTTCAGATTTGTAATCTAGGAAAGGCAGCCCCCATGACATTTTGGAATCTGACCCAGTGCCAGGATCAGCAGGAAGTAGGTAGTGTGGTAGGATCCACCTGTAGGTCAGCGTTGAAGTAAAGTGATGAAGGGCCGTGGGCAGAAGACTGTGACTGCAAGACCCTCCTAGTCTTAACAGGCATACTCTCCATTTTGCTTACTTCTATTAATAGATGGGGTAGCTTTGGTTGTGAGCTTTTAAAGTTCTCACTGGTATCAGTATGTGTCTGTGGTGTGTGTGTGTGAGAGAGAGAGAGAAAGAGAGAGAGTGTGTTCCTTCTTGCCTTATTTAGGACCAGACTTATCCTTCGACACTTGTAGGTGGAGCGCACTTTTTTCTCCATCAGGATACTGGCTTTCTTCTCAGATAGACCTGACCCTTGCTACTAACTTTCCTCTTTCTTGGCTTCCAAAATGATTACTTACTGATCCACTGCTGGCACATAAGATTCTTTCTTCCAATCTCAGTAGATTGGCTTTATTATAACAGCCTTGGTACCAAAGGCTTTGTTTGTTACTAGGGCAATCACCATAGTAACAAAATAATGATAGTATCTGTAATAAAGACTCTGATTCCATTTTTGATCTTTAACTTCTGATAGCATTCAAGCCCCACACCTCCCTCCTTCCCTCTTGTCCCATATCTGAGCAAGAGAGGTTGTGCATACTCACTTTTGTTGTGGGTGGGAAATTCAAACCCAAGGCCTTTACACCTATGAGAACCCTTACGGTTAGCCCCACCTTTAACTACAATAAAACCCAAAGTCATTTACCTGTCTTTGCTATCTCAATTCATTTTCAGACCTGCTTGCCCTAACTCTCCCCAGAAAGTCTCATTGTGTAAGTAATAAATATCTTAATACTTTCATGGTATGTGTATGATCTTATTAGTCTTGACTTCTGAACCAAAGTTTGGCCACAACGATATCCTTATCTTTGCAGTATGGATGTCACTGTAATTAGATATTAGGGAATCATTGAAGAATTTACCATGAGTTCCCATCAGAATATTTTTTGTTCAGAGGAAACAGTGGCAGAAGGTGCTAAGGGTTTTCTTATCCTCAATAGGTGGCGATTCTAGACATCATGTTGGCAGCTCCACGAGGCTAAAGACTGTGATTGTCTTGTTCATTGTGTATCCTTAGCATTTAACTCAGTACCTGACACACAAAAGATGCCCAGCAAGCTTTGTTGAATAAATGAATGAGTTAAGCCCTTCTTCCAGAGAGCTCTGGTCTCCGGGGAGCAGAAGGAAACCCCTGGGCAGTGTTCTGGTTTTGATGCATCCAGAGATGTTCTTTAGAGCTGTGGACAAGATTGATAATCAGCATGGAAAAGGCAGATGCAAAAACCCGTGAATGTTTAATACTTTTGATGGAAAGGCATTGTGAATTTCCTGACTGAGAAGACACACACTTCTGAGGCTGCATAAATCAGAGTTAAAAATGGTTAGGAACTGTTTAAAAAATAAAGCATGTAGGTCTGAAATACCATCTTTCATAGGAAAAAGCAGGACTTAACCAGACGAGAGTGTGCATATTTACACAGTACTAAGTGACTGTGTGAGGAGATTGATCGGGTGTTTGAACATAGGGCTGTGTAATTAAGTAATGACTGACAGAAAAATGCCAGCTGGAAATCTCTGCTTTTTAGCTCTGGTTTCAGTCTTCCTCCGGCTTTGGGTAATTTCCCCCTTATTGAAAAATTATTCATGTTTCTAATGTATTCCAGGAATAAGCGTGCCTGCGTGCTCAGTTGTGTCTGCCTCTTTGCAACCACGTGGACTGTAGCCTGCCAGGCTCCTCTATGCATGGGATTTCCCAGGCAAATGGAGTGGGTTGCTCATGGAGTGGGTTGCCATATCCTTCTCCAGGGGATCTTCCTGAACCAGGGATCAAACCCAGGTCTCCTGTATTGCAAGCAGTTTCTTTACCATCAGAACTGCCAAGAAATGGCAGAGTAGGGTACTTAATAATTGAGACTGTGTAGTTTTCAAAGCCCTAAGTATGTAATATTTGTCCCCTAACAGAGACAAATTTGCCTACATTGCCCTAGAAAATGGTGCAAACACGTGATGGAAGGATCAGGATAAAGACTCATCCTGAAGAGCCTCTTGACCAAAAACAGACGTGTTTTTTCATATTAAACTTGACCCAAACCCCCCTTATATCGTGCTAAGCTGCTGATTGTATATTTATCAATTTAGAGAAGGAAATGTTCATGATATCTTTTTTGGTTGGTGTTCTAGATTCCTATTTGATGGTGTAACAAAACTTTGTGGCTTAAAACAGCACAAATTTATGATCTTACAGTGCTGGAGCTCAGGAGTCTGACATGGGTCTCACTGGATAATATCATGATATAAACAGGACTGTCTTTCTTTATGGAGGCTCTAGGGAGGGAATCCATTTCCTCTTCCAAGGCAGAGACGTCTTGCAGAGATTGTTTAGATTCTTTGACCTGGGGCCTCCTTCCACCATCTTCAAATTCAACAATGTTAGAAATAATCCTTACATCACTGACCAACTCTTGGGCCTCCCTCTTCACTTCTAAGGATTCTTTTGATTATATTGAGTCTACTTGGACAATCCATGATAATCTTTGTATTTTAAGATCATCTGATTAGCAAATTTAATTCCATCTGCAGCCTTAATTCCATGTAAGGTAACATGTTACTAGGTTTCCAGGCATTGAGATGTAGGCATCTTTGGAAGGTCAATATTCTGCCTGATACAGTTAAAGGAAGTAACTATCATTTTAAAATCATTTGGAAATACCTCAGAGGGCTCTGTATACAGGCATGACCCCGAAAAGAAAATGCCAGTACTCTTTTGGTATGGATTAGACAGTTTTCTATTTGTATTCATCTGTTTCATTTTTAGAATATTGTCTATTTTCTTAATAAAGGAAAGTGAAGTTTCCTATTCCTTTAGATTTGTTGAGTTTTGTCTAGTTGTTTTGAGCAAGACCTTTGGAGAGAACCTGATATTGTAAGAGTGATAGATTGAGATTGTTCTAATCTCACAGTCAGTAGGCTTGAATACAAATCCATTTCTATTTGGAAAAAATAAAGCTTTATTGCATGGGGGTTATGTTCTTTCTGAAGTAGAAGAATATCATCACTGAAGCAGTAGAAAAATTAACCAGAATAATGTATTGTTATTGTGTAGTATATATTAGGGGGAGATGAATGCTCTTGTTAAATAGTTAATAAAAACATTAATTTTATTCTCTCACCAGAGAGTACGATAAAATTTGGGGAAGTCTTCAAGTGTTGTGTATCCATCTTCTGAAACACTTCGTAAAGCTTGTGAATCTTGTGCTGTATTGGATTACTCAGCTGTGATTTAGCTCTTGGGCTCGGGGAAACTTCGGTAATTAAGTCAATAATTGCTCTAATCTGGGTCTCGCCTTAAATGCCTACTTCTGGCTTCCACTGAAGATATTAGGTAATAATAGTAGTACTTAGTAGATATTGTGTTGGGAAAAACAATTATTTCCTTTATCTTCAGCAAGATGTTTTTAAGTCAACGTTTCTCTGGGAATTGTATTTGTTTTATGGTCTCCTTGGTGATGGAATGCTTATAGCATGAATTCCATTGGTGCTTCTTCGCCTCATGCAGTCTGTCCATGCTGATTTTGCCCAGTCTTCATTGCTTTATTTCATTATCATAATTTGTTAAAAATAGGGCTCACTTTTGTGTGTGTGAAGGACGAGATTATTGCAGCCTGGAACATGGCTTGGATTCTTCAGTTCCTACACAATGCGTCTGTGGGCAGGTGACTTAGGAATCCAAAGCATGTACAGAACCTGTGCTGAGACCTCCTGTGTAACCTCTCCAGATCTGAAGCAGCCCTTGCCAAATGTTGATTGCTTCCAAATGCAACTGCCTAGGTTACGTGCAAAATGAACATAATCAGTTTTTATTTCCCATGGTGATATACCAACAGCTACATTCATTTCTGATAGTTTGCAATTCAGTAATAATAGCTGGGTTCGGTTTAGTTTATTGAAGACATAAAAATACTAGGCAGCCAGAGTCTGAAATTCGTGGTTCAAGAGAACAAGGTTCCAAGAGGATCTGTACATGGAACATGGGTATATCCAGTACTTAGAAACCATGATTTATTCATTTAGTGAGAAGTAGCATTCCATAAACACGATGTATGTAATTACTGAGGGGGGAATTCTGTCTCTAGTTACAGAGAATGTTACCTCAGAATTTTGTTGTGTACATCTCACCTTTTTAATAGCATTCTGTTTGTCTGAAAATATTTCAGCTTCTCACTTTTCTTGGGAGAAAACTCTTCAGTTTTATCCTTTGGGAAAAAAAAAAAAAGAGAGAGAAACACCAAGTTTCTCTACTCAGTAACTAGTTGAGATCTTTACAGATGTCTGCAGTGAAAATGTGGGCTTCCCAGGTGGCGCTAGTGGTAAAGAACCCGCCTACATGCATGAGACAGGGTGCTCAGGGCTGGTGCACTGGGATGACCCAGAGGGATGGGATGGGGAGAGAGGTGGGAGGGGGGTTCAGGATGGGGAACACATGTAAACCCATGGCTGATTCATGTCAACGTATGGCAAAAACCACTACAATATTGTAAAGTAATTAGACTCCAATTAAAATGAAAAAAAAAAAAAAAAAAAAAAAGAACCCACCTACCAATGCAGGAGATGTAAGAGACACAGGGTTCCGTCCCTGGGTTGGGAAGATCCCCTGGAGGAAGAAATGGAGACCCACTCCAATATGGGAAATCCCATGGACAGAGAAGCCTGGTGGGCTACAGTCCATGGGGTCACAAAGAGTCAGACACGACTGAAGTGACTTAGCATGCATGCAGTGAGAATGAAGGATTTCCTGAATTCAGCTGAACATCTTCAAACAAGAAGAACTATTTAGGAGTAATTTTTATCAAAAAATATTTGCTAGAAGTAAAAATTGAAAACTTCAGATTGGAAAATATTCATTCAATGTGGGAGTTCATCATTAATCCACAGAAATATTAGATAATGTTGGTAATAAAATCCCCTCTGTTTTTATTCATCTTCCATATCAGTGAAGTAAAAAACTTAGGATTTGGACTGAGAAAACCCAGGCACCACGAACACTAGATCCCAGCTCAGCCACACCACACAGTTGATTGTTTTGAGTTTTGGTTTCTTTGTCTACCAAATAAAGCAGGCAAGTTAACCTCTATCTTACCTGCCACCTCACAGGTATGCGGTAAAGACCAAGTAAGATGATGTCTGTAAAAATGATAGGTTTCCTTTTGTGGGTCCTCTCTCTTCCCTGGACTCTTTATTTTTATGTAAAAAGTGTCCATGATCACCATAAAATATGTTCTTTGAGATGAAGATCGGTGATGGAGGAATCACATAATTCCACACACTTTTCCTGTCAGCCTTCCTTATTGCTAATGAAACAGGTTGTAAGTAGTGATGAACTGGGGATAAAGATTTTCTGTCATCATAGCTATAAGAGGTAGTGTGAAGGTGGTGAACAGAAACGTGATTTAAGATGGAAGTCTCTTATTGTGAAATCATGGATAACCCACTGGAATTCATTAAACCTCAGTTATGTGTAAAATAGATGGATAAAACCTACCAACATTGTGTCACAAGATTGTCTTCATCAAAAGAAGCAAGTATATGGAAACTCTTTGAAAACTTAAACCTACAAGTGGAAATTATTATTATTCTTTTATTTGGACGTTGTAAACTTCAGCATTGATAAATGAAGCTACATGAAACAAAATTATTTCTTGATTAAAACTTAATGCTATACTAGTAAAGGAGATAATAACTTCTGTTTCTGTGAGAACTAGCTCTCATATAATTGCAATAAATAAAATCCATAATGCTTTTATAAATCTTTATGTAGTCAGAATGATGACTATTTCATATACTGATCTTTTGTTTTGAAAATGATGAGTCTTTTTTTTGTGAATAAGTACTTTAGCAGTTTACAAGTCAACAATTGAATCACCACTTTTAAGAAAGCTGAAACAAAATCTGTTTACAACACAGATGTTTATTTAAGAAACTCCATATGTGAAAATCCTTAATTTCAAAATAGACTAGTTGGGGTAGGGGATGGTGGGATAATGACTTTATAAAGTTATTAATTGCTTATTAAGACCCTTAAAGGATGTTTAACAATAGCTGTATAATCTGATGAATTACGAAATAGGTACATGGATATAATATGAAGTTAAAACTAAGGACTGCAGGAAAAACTAAGGGAAAGAAATGATTTTTTAATTTTAGTTAAATAAAGTTTTATATGATGTGAAATCATTTGAATTTATTAGATATATTGAAATATTAAGTATAGAATCAATGCACATTATATATTTTTCTGTATTTTTATTATGAAATGTGTAACCTTATCAGTAACAGGATAAATCAAAGCCAGGTGCCACGTGAGCGTGCAGTGAGAGGAACACCTCACTTTTATGGTATTCTTGGCAAAGGTATATTTTTGGTATCAAATCATAAGGACAAACCAGGCGAATTCAAATTAAAGAACAGCAACAAAAAATAAGCCTGGAGTCTTCTAAAATGTCATTGTCATAAAAATCAAGGAAAGATGGGGAAACTGTTCCAGATTGATAGACTCTGAAGAGACACTACAAATAATAGATACAACACAGGATTGAGATAGATACTTTTGTTATAACGGACACCATTGACACAATTGGTGAAACTTGAATGGCTTATGAGGATTAGATGTTAGTGTCAGATCAATCAAATCCTTGATTTTGGGTAGCTATATGGTATCCTCGGGCTTCCCTGGTGGCTCAGTGGTAAAGAATCCACCTGCAGTGCAGGAGACAGAGTCGATCCTTGGGTTGGACGGATCCTGGAGAAGCAAAGGACTGACCACTCCAGTATTCTTGCCTCAGAAATCTCTCCTCTGGGAACAGAGGAGCCTGGCAAAAGGAGTCCATTGAGTTGCAAGAGTTGGACATGATCTGATGACTGAACCACCACCACCATGGTAGTTCTCATTTTAACAAGTATATATACACCATCTTGGGGCCAATGTAGTGTCAGGTTTGCGACTTATACTCAATTAGTTGAAGAAAAAAGGTTCTTCGTAGTGTACTGGAAAATATTCTGTTAATTTGAAATAGAAACAATAAAAACATGAGAATAAAATCTTCTTCAATGGTTATGAAAAAACATGCGATGTTTTGAATCATTTGGCACAGTTCTTGGTATAAGGTTGTTGTTCACTTGCTAAGTTGTGTCCGACTCCTTGCGACCCCATGGACTGCAGCACACCAGGCTTTCCTGTCCTTTATTATCTCCAGGTGCCTCAAATGCACCGTGTGTTTCTTCTAAAGGACATTTGCGAAGTTTTGGGGCTGTGTCAGAGGCTAAGAAGTGAGAAACAAAGCCTATGAAAGTAATAGCATGTCTCCTACAGTCTCACATTGTGGGCTTCCCTAGTAGCTCAGCTGTAAAGAATCCACCTATATTACAGAAGACCCTGGTTCAATTCCTAGGACAGGGAAATCCCCTGGAGAAGGTATAGGCTAGGCACTGCAGTATTTGTGGGCTTCCCTGGTGGTTCAGGTGGCAAAGAATCTGGCCACAATGTGGGAGACCTGGTATCCCTGGGTTGGGAAGATTCCTTGGAGGAGGGCATGGCAACCCACTCAAGTATTCTTACCTGGAGAATCCCCATGGACAGGGGAACCTGGCAGGCTACAGTCCATAGGGTCGCAGAGAGTCTGACATGAGTGGCTAAGCACTGGGTGATTGTAGGGATTTCCAGATGGTGCAAGTGGTAAAGAATCTGCCTGCCAATGAAGGAGATGCAAGAAGTGGGGTTTCGATCCCTTTGTCAGGAAGATCCCTTGGAGAAAGGAATGGCTAGTCATTCCAGGACTCTTGCCTGGAGAATTCCATGGGCAGAGGAGCCTGGTGGGGCGACAGTCCATGGGGTCACAAAAAGCCAGACTTGACTGAACATGCACACACTGGGTGATTGTAAGCTAATCTAAGAAAATGTTCTCTCTTCTCCACAATTTTGGCTTATTCGATTTTTCTAGTTGTCCTTGTAGGGGCATTAGCATGCTCTGACCTATTGTAATAGGTCACCTAAGATGTGGAAATATGTAAAGCTCCAGCATTGGATTGTGGGACATATTGACCAACATAAAATGTATTCTTATTGAACAACAGTATTTTCTTTCTAGCTTCTGATTTTAGAAATTGTAGTCTCTGAGTCATGCTGGTTAGGGGTGCTGATGAGGCAGATAGGAAAATGATTCTTCTACTAAAAATTCTATACAGTAGGGAGATGGTTGTTAAGCTTCATAATGGATATATTTTGTGTTTATAAACAAGGCAGTAGAAAACGCAGTATAAAGGAAAAATATTATTTTAAATTGACCAGAGTACATTGTTTGCAACCTCATAACATTGATTACCCATTCATTGTATTTTCAAGCAAACCTCATAGACCTAGAAGCTAAAAGGAATTACTACTACTACATTGGAAAAAATTTAGTCACTGGCAATTTTTTTTCAGGGCTGGGGCAGATGGGGTAGATTTTGCATTAACAGTATGTCAAGATCTGCTAGCCAGGAGGAGCAGGAACATCATGTTTTTCTTGTTCTCTTTTCCACTGTATTTTCATTTTCTCCAACAGTTCTTAACATAAGGTTGCTGTTCAGTTGTTAAGTTGTATCTAACTCTTTACCACCCCATGGACTGCAACACACCAGGCTTCCTTGTCCTTTATTATCTCAGCGTTTCCTCAAATTCATGTTCACTGAGTCAGCAATGCTATCTAATGATCTCATCCTCTGTTGCCCCCTTCTCCCTTTGCCTTCAATCTTTCCCAGCATCTTCCAATGAGTTGGCTCTTCACATCAGGTGGCCAAAATATTGGAGCTTCAGCACCAGTCCTTGCAATGAATATTCAGAACTGATTTCCTTTAGGATTGACTGGTTTGCTCTCCTTGCAGCTCTAGGGACATTCAAGAGTGTTCTCCAGCACCACAATTTGAAAGCATCAATTCTTAGGCACTCAGCCTTCTTTATGGTCCAGCTCTCACGTCCATACATGGCTACTGGTAGCTCAGGCAAGAAAGTATCTGCCTGCAATACAGGAGACCTGGGTTTGATCTCTGGATAGGCAAAATCCCCTGGAGAAGGGCATGGCAACCCACTCCAATATTCTTGCCTGGAGAATCCCATGGACAGAGGAATCTGGAGGGATTCAATCCATGGGATCACAAAGAGTTGGACATGACTGAGTGACTAAACATGTACTGGAAAAGCCATATTGGACCTTTGTTGGCAAAGTGATGTCTGCTTTTTAATACACTAAGTATAAATTTTGGTGCTTAATAAATATTTATTGAATGAATAAATGGAATAACTTACAGTATTAGTGATAGAAATAAGAAAAAATGAATGTAGTATAGAAGTAGTTTTGGGGAATAGGATGAACCATTTTATTGGTTAGATGAGATCCAATACTTGATGGTGTTTGGAGGTTATCACCTTTTCACTGAGTTTACATCTTTCAACTCCTTATCTTAAGGGATAAGAATAAGATTTTTTTCTCCTCTGTGTAAGTGGTAGGGGCTTTCCTGGTGGCTCAGACAATAAAGAATCTGCCTGCAATGCAGGAAACCTGGGTTCGATCCCTAGGTTGGGAAGATTCCCTGAAGGAGGGCATGGCAACCTACTCCAGTTTTCTTGCCTGGAAAATCCCCATGGACAGAGGAGCCTGGCAGGCTACAGTCCATGGGGTGGCAAAGTCAGACATGACTCAATAATCAAGCACAATATTTGTTATTCCACATGGCTTTACCACATAATGCAAATTTTGATATTCTGTCTTCTGAGTTTCAGTTCAGTTCAGTTCAGTCACTCAGTCGTGTCTGACTGTTTGCGACCCCATGAATTGCAGCACGCCAGGCCTCTCTGTCCATCACCAACTCCCGGAGTCTACCCAAACCCATGTCCATCGAGTCGGTGATGCCATCCAACCATCTCATCCTCTGTCGTCCCCTTCTCCTTCCGCCCCCAATCCTACCCAGCATTAGGGTCTTTTCCAATGAGTCAACCCTTCGCATGAGGTGGCCAAAGTATTGGAGTTTCAGCTTCAACATCAGTCCTTCCAATGAACACCCAGGATTGATCTCTTTTAGGATGGATTGATTGGATCTCCTTGCAGTCCAAGGGACTCTCAAGAGTCTTCTCCAACACCACAGTTCAAAAGTGTCAATTCTTCGGCACTCAGCTTTCTTCACCATCCAACTCTCACATCCATAATTCTGAGTTTAGAGGTATCCTAATATGGTTTAGTTTAATGTAAGTCATTGTTAAATTTGCAGTTGTTCTGTATATCTTGGTTCTACAGCTCTTAGAGAGTATAATGGCAGAGATTGAATGCAGATATATGGGATTTATATTCTACTAAAAATAGTTTCAACTAAGAACATATAAGTATCTTACAGATGATTGGGTACTGTCATCTATTGAGAGAAAAATTTCCCCAAGTGTATGGAGGTAGCAACAAGGAATGACCCATAGCTGTTTCCATGCTGGCTCTTTAAATGGGATATTTTTTAGATAAAGACAATAGCTGATAGTTGGTAGGAGATTTATTCTGCTTCTTTTGCCTTTTAGTTTTCCAAAGAGCATAGCTGTTTCATTCTCACTGTTGTTATCTTTCTCACTGCTTTCACCGGGGACTATATATCTGATCCTGATGTGCATTCTGGGTTTTTTATGGGAACACTTGCTAAACATTCTTGCTGACATTTTCTATTTGGGGTTATGGCACACAGCCTCATACTCTGCTCTAATGTGTTCTTGACCTACGTGTCTCATTCCTTTCTGGTGTGCATTGTATATGACTGCAGCTTATTTGATTATATTCAGCAAAGTACTTTGCATTTGCAGAGTGTTTCTGAGAAATGTATGAACCTTCTTGTGCTGGAGTCATCATGAATTTGAAATGTTCATAATATGTTGGTACTAACATTAAATATTAGTATGAACTTCAAAATTATGCCTGTACAATTGTCTGCTACAGAAAGAGGTTTATAGGTCTTATTACCCAAGTTCTACTTTAGTTTGGTAAAACTGTGAGGTAACCTTAAAAGCCAAGGTCTCCAAAAATGTATTTTTGAGGAAAGCAAATCATCAGAGAAGGGGTAGGAAGGGCATTTTAATCAATTTCATCACTGAAATTCTTGAGGAGGCAAGTGTAGTTATTAATAGATAATAGCAGCTGACTTGCTATTGCAATCAAGGTTTAGCACACAAAGTGTGCTGCTGCTGCTAAGTCGCTTCAGTCGTGTCCGACTCTGTGTGACCCCATAGATGGCAGGCACCAGGCTCCCCCATCCCTGGGATTCTCCAGGCAAGAACACTGGAGTGGGTTGCCATTTCCTTCTCCAATGCATGAAAGTTAAAAGTGAAAGTGAAGTCACTCAGTCGTGTCCGACTCTTAGGACCCCATGGACTGTAGCCTACCAGGCTCCTCTGTCCATGGAATTTTGCAGGCAAGAGTACTGGAGTGGGGTGCCATTGCCTTCTCCACATAAAGTGTAGATCACTCCAATTTCACATAGAAAGAAATTTAGTAGTGGGATGTAAGTGTGTAAAAGGGCTTAGACGAACAGGTCATCATAGTGTGTGCAGTGTGTGTGTGCTCAGTTATGTCCAACTTTTTGTGACCACATGGACTGTAGCCCACCAGGCTACCCTGTCCATGGTGTTTTCCAGGCAAGAATACAGGAGTGGGTTACCATTTCCTCCTCCTGGAAATCTTTCTGACCCAGGGATCAAACTCACATCTCCTGCATTGGCAGGTGGATTTTTTACCACTGAGCCACCTGGAAAACCCATGGATCTTCATAGTTGTGAGCAAGATACACAAAATTGTGTCAGCCACTGTTGTTTCCACAATTATTACTATCACAATGCCTTCACAGTCAGCAAACTGCACACTTATTCCAGTCACCAGAACTCTCTTAAGCTTCATGTCATCATTGCCAGTAACAATAGTTTTTATTTTTCAAATGTCATCTGAGTGTATCCAAGTAGTGAAACATAATTTGCATCTAGAGTTTAAGCTGCAAGAGAGTCTGGATATTGTATTTTATAAGTCTCTAAGCTTTCCCTAAGAGAAGATATAAGGAACTAGTTTAAGAGAATAATTCACAGTATTTACAAGGCTATTATGTTTGAGGAATGTGAACACTAGAAAAGGTTAGTTTTCATTCCAATCCCAAAGAAAGGCAATGCCAAAGAGTGCTCAAACTACCACACAATTGCACTCATCTCACACGCTAGTAAACTAATGCTCAAAATTCTCCAAGCCAGGCTTCAGTAATACGTGAACCGTGAACTTCCAGATGTTCAAGCTGGTTTTAGAAAAGGCAGAGGAACCAGAGATCAAATTGCCAACATCTGCTGGATCATGGAAAAAGCAAGAGAGTTCCAGAAAAACATCTATTTCTGCTTTATTGACTATGCCAAAGCCTTTGACTGTGTGGGTCACAATAAACTTTGGAAAATTCTGAAAGAGATGGGAATACCAGACCACCTGACCTGTCTCTTGAGAAACCTGTATGCAGGTCATGAAGCAACAGTTAGAATTGGACATGGAACATCAGACTGGTTCCAAATAAGAAAAGGAGTACGTCAAGGCTGTATACTGTCACCCTGCTTATTTAACTTATATGCAGAGTACATCATGAGAAACGCTGGGCTGGAGAAAGCACAAGCTAGAATCAAGATTGCCATGAGAAATATCAATAACCTCAGATATGCAGATGACACCACCCTTATGACAGAAAGTGAAGAAGAACTAAAGCACCTCTTGATGAAAGTGAAAGAGGAGAGTGAAAAAGTTGGCTTAAAGCTCAACATTCAGAAAACTAAGATCATGGCATCTGGTCCCATCACTTCATGACAAATAGATGGGGAAACAGTGGAAACAGTGGCTAACTTTATTTTTCTGGGCTCCAAAATCACTGCAGATGGTGATTGTAGCCATGAAATTAAAAGACACTTACTTCTTGGAAGGAAAGTTATGACCAACCTAGACAGCATATTGAAAAGCAGAGACATTACTTTGTCAACAAAGGTCCATCTAGTCAAGGCTATGGTTTTTCCAGTGGTCATGTATGGATGTGAGAGTTGGACTATAAAGAAAGCTGAGTGCAGAAGAATTGATGCTTTTGAACTATGGTGTTGGAGAAGACTCTTGAGAGTCCCTTGGACTGCAAGGAGATCCTACCAGTCCATCCTAAAGGAAATCAGTCCTAAATATTCAGTGGAAGGACTGATGTTGAAGCTGAAACTCCAATACTTTGGCCACCTGATGCGAAGAGCTCACTCATTTGAAAAGACCCTGATGCTGGGAAAGATTGAGGGCAGGAGGAGAAGGGGATGACAGAGGATGAGATGGTTGCATGGCATCACCGAATCAATGGACATGGGTTTCGGTGGGCTCCGGGAGTTGGTGATGGACAGGGAGGCCTGGCGTGCTGCAGTTCATGGGGTCGCAAAGAGTTGGACATGACTGAGCAACTGAACTGAACTGAACTGAATGTGAATCTACAGATATTTAGATATTTAAATTGACTACAACCAGATAGCTCAGTCGGTAAAGAATCTGCCTTCAATGCAGGAAACCCGGGTTCGATTCCTGGGTTAGGAAGATCCCCTGGAGAAGGAAATGGCAACCCACTCCAGTATTCATGCCTGGAGCATTCCATGGACAGAGGAAACTGCTGGGCTACAGTCCACAGCTTTGCAAAGTGACTAAACCACCACCACAACCAGATTCAGCCTGAGAGATGATAGGTGTCTAATACCTAGGTTATTTTCAAGAATACACAAAAAAATACACTCTAAATTCTTGAAGCAAAATCCAAGACCATGCTCCTTGTGTTCCTATTCTTTGTGTATCACACATACCTCTCCTCAACCTCTCTGCAGCTGTCCTTCAGGGTACAGTGATATAGTCTAAGGGTATGCAGTCTCTTTTTGCAAAGGAACAGAAAGTATTTTAGCCCTCACGGTCCACGTGTGGTCTCTTTATCCTCTTCTGTGCTTTGTTTTTATAATCCTTTACAAATGTAACAGACATTTTTAGCTTGAGGTCTACACAAAAAGAGGCCATGGTCAGTAATTTGCTAACCCTTATCCAGACCATGTATTGCTGTCCTGTTAGTCTGTAGTTACTTCACTTGCTTAAGTCTTTTCTCATCACCAAATCCTTGTTATGAGGAGGTGGCACTGTTACCAGGACAACCAAGAATCTGGCCTGCATGGTTTACTGCAAGCTGAATTCTCTGTTCCATTGTCAATTTCCTGCTTCATTCCTTGCTTACCTCACAGAGTCACAGAGAAGTAAATATTTTTACAGTCTTCCTGTCCTTAACCATTTGTTCCTCCAGAGTGACATGGAGAATTTTAAGTTTCACTGGCTTAATAGATTCCATTTCTACAGACTAACCTATCTCTTTTAATACAATTGAAATACAGATACATCTATCTCTCTTAATACAATTTTTTTTTCTGATTGATATTACACAGCTACCTATCCCCAAAACCAGTGATAAAAAGCATCATGGTTTGAAGTGAGATTATTACTATAGATTAAAAAAAAATCTGAATACTGTTACTTAATATGGAGGTGGATATACTTACAAAAAGAGAAAAAATACATTTATTTCTCCTGAAAATTTGCAAAATAAAATATACTATAATGCAACAAACTACCTGAGTTGTGACTTATCTCCTCTGTTGAAGCACTATTGTCCATGTTAAGACATGGAACACAATATATAGTTATTGGGAAAAGAGAATGATGTCCATACAGTTTAGTCATAAATCTGTTTTTGAGGCATGAAAGACTGAAAGCATCATCTGAATTCCTACTCTTAAACTCTCATTTCTTAGAAAACAACATGCTTGCCTGTTTAAACTGACATTTTGAGCAGTTTTATAAAGATCAATTTAAACTCACAGTGTGATGAATAGTCTTTAGGTTTAATGAGGCTTCAAGACACAGACCAGCACAAAGCATGTCATATTACCTGTTCTTTCTTCTTCTAACATAATCAGAAAAATTATGATATTTATTCTCAGGCACCCTACAAACTCTGCTCTCCCATCAGATATGTCAAAATTGCAGAAAAATGGCAGGTATTCTCTTTATGCCTATACATCCTATGAAAGGGAAGTTCATTGACGATAAACACTTCAGTAAGGCACATATCTCTACTCTGTACGTGAAGTTTGGCATAATTTTTCCTCTTAAAAATAACACACTAACCCAATTAGCTTTCCTAAATTGAATTAACCTAATAGCATTCAAAAACTGACAAACATAATCTTCTTGTTTTAAGGCAGAAGTGGATTAGTCAACAGAATCATGTATCTAGCCAGGTCCAAATCAAGTTATAAATTCTAACCAAATAGTGAGTGCTGGAATAAGCCATATTATTAGTATGCATAGTCATACTGATCTCAACTGTAAGCAACAAAGGTCTTTCCAGCAGGGAAATATAAACATTTATAGTTGAAGAATGTCTTTTTATATTGTGGTAAAGAGATTGTTTTCCTTTAATGTCCATGGCTCCCTCAAGTCTTTGTGGCCCATTCTGTTACATTTCTAGTAGTCACAGGAAGAAATAATTCTCTTCATTTTTCTGTGCAACTTTTAGTTATGTTATTGTTTAATACTTTTTTTTTTTGCCTGCCTACTGCTTGTTAGAACATGTATTGAAGCAAAAGAGAGAAAACTCAAATGTATTAGGTACTTTTTTTTTTTTGAACAACCTTTTAACTGATTTATAAAATTATTTTTTTAAAGAAATAGTGATTGAAAATACTGACATAAGTGAAGATTTAAGAGTTATCTATAGATTTTATTTGAATTATAAATACAGAAACAGGCTTTCCATGTGGCTCAGTGGTAGAGAATCCACCTGCCAACCAGGAGACTCAGGTTCGATCCATGAGTCTGGAAGATCCTCTGGCAAAAGAAATGTTAACCCACTCCAGTATTCTTGCCTGGGAAAGCCCCTGGACAGAGGATCCTGGTGGGCTGCAGTCCATGGGGATGCAAAAGAGTCAGACACAACTTAGCGACTAAAGGACAGCACCATAAATACAGCAAAGTGGCAGCCAAATACATTTTCACTTGTTACTACTCTCATTGTGAGACATTATCTTATAAAATCCACTGAGTTATCTATTTTTTTTGTATTCTTCGAGCACCGCCCATTTGACATATAATTTAAAATTCAATGTTAAACAAATACTGTTAGAGATTGACATACCTGGTCTCCATAGGTGGCCCATCCTTGAGCCATGACTCCCAGTATATATGTTCTTGATTGGTCCCCTCTCTTTGAATCTGGGATGGATCTGTGACTCCTTTTAAGCCAGTGGAATGTGGTGGAAGTGATGCTGCCTGACCTCTGAGGTAAGGTCTTAAGATGCCTTGCAGCTTTCCACCTAGGTCTCTTGGAAACAAGAAATCTGGGAGAAGCCAGCTGCCACCATGCTGTGAGAAAATGCTCAGGATAGCCAAGCAGTGAGATCACATGGAGAAATAGAGATACATGGATATTTCTCAGCTATTCCAGTCAACCTGGCTGATGTAAAGATATGTGAGTGGAGTTGTTATCTTGAGAGGTTTTATCTTGAGAGGTCTTGAAGGTGTTATGTCTAAGCCAATTAAGTCTTCAGATGGCTCCACCCCAGCTCCAGAATGAAGTTTAGCTGAATTCAATGAGAGACTCCAAGTGAGAACTACTCTGTTGAATCCAGAATACACAGACCTGTGAGAGAATGTTGATTTAAGCCACTGAGTTTTGAGATCTTTTGTTACACAGCATTAGGTAACCAATAGAGATATAGGCTATTTGCTCTGTGGTTTTAATTTTAGTCACAACATTCCATTGCCTCTAGATAAAGCCTGCATTTAAAATTTTGTGAATTTATTGATATTCTTGCTATCTTTGTTTGTACACATAATTCTTAGCTCAGAAAATGTGTGTGAAGCTGTGTGTGTGTTTCATTCTCTAATAAAAATGTGTCTTGAAGACCAACTAAATTGGCTTTCCAAGAGAGGGGAAACTGCTTCTGAATATTTTAAATAAATACTTTGCAACAACTCTGCTAAACATTTGGTAATGTAATATAATTTTGAGACTGCATGCACTGAAACATCTAAAAACAACAAGGCCAGGCTATTGAAGAGAAAAAGAGGAACAAATAAAAGAGAACTAGAAGCAAACTCCCTAAAAATACTTAGCAAAGAGAGTTGATGAGAGGGATATTTCTCGAGGGCTAATATTTCAATAAGTATTCTCAGTCGCTCAGTTGTGTCTGACTCTTTGACACCCTATGGACTGTAGCCCACCAGGTTCCTCTGTCCATGATATTTCCAGGCAAGAATACTGGTGTGGGTTGCCATTTCCTCTTCCAAGGGATCTTCCTAACCCAGGGATTGAACCTGCATCTCCTGCATTGGCAGGCAGATTTCTTTATGATTGAGCTACCTGGGAAGCCCCATTTCTATAGGCAACTGATGCTGAATGTCACTTCTCAATAAGCAGATGTTTTAGGGCAGTTAATCTAATTTATGGACTTCTCCGGTGGCTCAGAGGGTAAAGTGTCTGACTGCAGTGCAGGAGACCCAGGTTTGACCCCCAGGACGGGAAGATGCCCTGGAGAAGGAAATGGGAATCCATTCCAGTAGCCTTGCTTGGAAAATTCCATGGATGGAGGAGCCTGGTAGGCTACAGTCCATGGGATTGAGAATGTAAAATTCCTGTGAGTCAGCAAGCCTGACAGATGTGTAGTGTGATATCATGAAGAGGTTTCTCTCTTCAAAATTCACAGAACTGGAGAAAACCAAACATTAAGTGTTAAGCTCGGAAATACTAATGTTCATTTGGGATCTTACCAGGCAAGGCATTCTGGCCTCTGAACTGGGTGTACTAACTTCCTATAGAGTGGTTTCCTAGTAAACTGGAAATAAGCTGTACTTGTGTCAGATTTAATTTATATAGTTTAGACATTTTTGTAAAGAACTGAATTTAATGACTACTAAATGTCAGTGTGCTTATGTGGTGAGTAGCCAAAATTTCTTGGTTCTTGAAGGAGAATGGTAGAGATCTTAGAAAAACTAAGTGATATAGTAAAGGATCAGTATTCTCATTGTAAAGTCATTCCTTAAAAAGTGTCCTGTATATACTAAGTATTTGTAAAGCATTAGGTAGATGTATGAGGCAGCATACAACCTAATTTTCCTGCAATGGCATCAAAGAAATTGAGAATTGACCTTAGTCCTCTAGAGTGAACAGATTACCAGGATGACAAAGGAGAATGTGTGTAAACTGAGAGGTGGAGAATGCATTTCAGGCAGGGGGATGAGGGCTAAATATCTTTCTTATGGGTTGCCATATATTTTATCTGAGCATCTAACACAGTACTTATCATATAATGATGTAAAATCAGTATCTTATTCCTGCTTGCTTCACTGGATTGTGAGTTTGGAGGACAGATACAATACAGCATTTATGTTTGGGTCCCTATACCAGTCTCTGGCATATAGCAGGCTGTCAACAACTATAATAAACAAATGAAGAAATTACCAAATGTGGAAATCCCTATTTTATAACACTTATTATAACTGTCTGAATTGGATATTTATATGTGCTTTAGAGTTCCCCATTAAACTGCAAAATCTTTTAGGGAAGGGACCTTGCCTTAATTTTCTTCCTTAAATGGTACTTGACATATAGTTAAGAACCTTATAAATGTGGGTTGAATGAAAAGTAAATTCTAGTTCTTTACCTTTTTTAGTCAAACAGGGCCGAATGTAAGCCCATAAGCTTAAATAAAGTACTGAAATATCACAACAAATGATCTTGAAGCAGCATGATTCTGCATTACAAATATGAGGTTGTCATATTTCTGTCTTTCTGGTTGCCTAGAAACAAAGATGTGGAGTTATATGAGGCTGTAAGAGCTTGTACCAGTAAGATTATCTATGCAAAGTTCAGCCTGGCTCTCTGGGTTTGGAAGGCATCAATTCTAGAGAGCTTCAGATGACAATATGGTCTTGATAGTTTTCGAGTCTGCAGAGTTTCACTGTAGTGCTCACATAATCCTTAGCCTAAAGGATGTAATTCTAAAAGTAACCACACTGGATCAATAATAAAACTGATCTGTATTTACTGATATATCATAAATATTTTCAGACTTTAAACAATTACATTAAACATTGAAATATAGAGGGGAGGGAAAGAATAGGAAAAAGTTGATTATTTGATAGACCAGTGTTGTCAAGATATAGATTAAGAAAATTTTGACCTCTTGACGTGTGGCTGAGGAGAGGTGCTGTGGTAATTCTGGATAAGAGGGTGTTAAATTTCTACTTGAAAGTGCCTTTCCCCCCTGCTCTAATCTTTGAGAGTGGAAAGAGATGCAATATAACAGTATGAGAGTAATGGGCTGGGGGTCAGGGGTCCTCAGCCCTATTTCTGGACTCAGGCATTTACACATGTAAGTGAAGACAATTCTGTCCCTTGGAAACAAAGGCAATGCTGCTGATTTCATCTTGTGTTTTGTAACTGCAAGAGGAGAGGGGGCTAGATAAAGGGAGAAAGAAGGTTAAAATCAGTTTCTGAAATGAGAACAGGAAAACTGGGGGATCCGTTCTGGGGAAATCAACGAACATTTAGCAACTGTTGTGGACACAGCTGGGAGCAGCTTTCCAGGCAGAGTCAGTTTTCTTCAAGAGTGATTTCTCATGTGTCAACTCATTTTAATATTCATAACAGCGCCTGCGGTAGTCGGGCTACATAGTATATTACTGGTGAACAACTGGAGTTTCAGAGAGATTAAATGAGTAGGGAACATAGTCATCCAAAGAGTTGACTTGTAAAACAGGTCTCTTGACATCAATCCTAGCACTGTTTCCACTGTAACATCCTGCTGCCTTTGTTATCATTGGAGATCTTAATTATAATTCTCAAGGACAAGTCTGAGGCTGAAGACTGTCATTTGGAACTTATCAGGAACTGTATGGTGTGCACCTTTTTGTGTATATTCCACTGTGTTATCAGATCCTGGAGGATACTATTTTGTAGTACTCAGCATTTTAGTAGGTCTTTGAAGAACGGCTTTCTTGATAGCTCAGTTGGTGAAGAATCTTCCTGCAATGCAGGAAACCCCAGTTCGATTCCTGGGTTGGGAAGATCCACTGGGGAAGGGATAGGCTACCTACTCCTGTATCCTTGGGCTTCTCTTGTGGCTCAGGTGGTAAAGAATACACCTGGAATGCGGGAGACCTGGGTTCAATCCCTGGGTTGGGAAGATTCCCTAGAGAAGGGAAAGCCTACCCCTTCCAGTATTCTGGCCTGGACAATTCTATGGACTGTATAGTCCATGAGTGATTTTCATTTTCACTTTGAAAGTAATAGTGTTAGTTGCTTCAGTTTTGTCGAATTCTTTGCAACTCCATGGACTATAGCCCGCCAGGCTCCTCTGTCCATGGAGTTCTCCAGGCAAGAATATTGGAGTGGGTAGCCATTCCCTTCTCCAGGGTATCTTCCCAACCCAGGGACTGAACCTGAGTCTCCTGCATTGCAGGAAGATTCTTTACCACCTGAGCCATCAGGGAAGCTCTGGTGTTTAGTAGAAACTTATTAATTACTTTATATTGGCACATAAGGGGCTTGCCAAATGGCCCTAGTGGTAAAAAATCCACCTGCCAGTGCAGGAGACATAAGAGATGCAGGTTCAATACCTGGGTCAGAAAAGTCCCCTGAAGGAGAGCATGGAAACCCACTCTGGTATACTTGCCTGGAAAATCCCATTGACAAAGGAGCCTGGTGGGCTTTGGTCCATAGAGTTGAAAAGAGTCGGACATGACTGAAGTGATTTAGCAGGCAGGATGCGTAGGCACATATGCTGTATATAATCATGGAGTTTTAAAAATAGTTATGGGGTTATCAGAAACATACATTTAAATGACACCATTGTTACACAGGGGTTAATTGTTCATACTTTTTTTTGATGAATGGCTCCTTGAATGATTGTCTTAGTTATTTTACAAATTTATATCAGGTTTGTCCACCTTTAGCTTGCCTTAGCTTTGTTTTACAAATAAACAAAGTTTGAGACTTTTTTCATCTTCCTTTGAAATTCTGCTTTTGGGGCTAATATATAGAGCAGACCTCAGGTTCTAGTTTTAAATTATTAATACCAACTGCATACCAAGAGAAGGGCCTTTATAAGGAAGCTATCATTAATTTAGATTTCTGCTGTCAGAAACTATATTGAGCCTTTTAAATATTCAGTCTCATTTAATTCTCACAACAGTGCTATATCACAGAGTATTACTGACCTTTCAGATCAGGATGTTCCTAGAAGTGAAGATGTTCTAAGTCACACAGGTAGTTACTAATAATTCTGGGGGTTCTATGGGTTTGACTGAGTCTTTTTGACTCCACAACCTTGTGTGTGTGTGTGTGTGTGTGTGTGTGTAACTCTAGAAGAATACAGAGGATAGTACATCTGTATATTTATCTTCAAGATTTAATAAATATTAACATTTGGTATTTTTCTTCTTTAGAGCTTTCACTTCATTTTTAAAGTTCTTTTTTTTTTTAATAAAGCTCTTCTGTTGATACCATCCTTATTGGTAAATAATATACTGCAGTTTTTTTTTCTGATTATCTTTTTAAATTAAAGTATAATTGACTTACAATATTATATTATTTTTAGGTTTACAACATAGTAATTCAAAATTATATAGATGATAGTCCATAAAAGTTATTATAAAAATTGACTATACTCCCTCTCCTGTGCACATTATTATATTGCAAATTATTTATTTTATACCTAGCAGTTTGTACCTCTTAATCCCCTTCACTTATTCTACCCCTCCCCCTGTACTCCACTCCCCTCTGGAAGCCACTGATTTGTTTTCTGTTTTCTGTGAGTTTGTTCTGTTTGTTATCCATTTTAGACATTATATACTGACTTCTTTCTATGATAGAATGGAATTTAATTCTGTTGTATCAGTTCATTTTTTCCTATTATCATATCTTCTTTTGCTTTCCCTAATATTACTTTGAAAAAGAATAGTGAAAGTGTTAGTCGCTCAGTCATGTCTGACTCTTTGCAACCCCATGGACTGTAGCCCACCAGGCTCCTCTGTCCATGGAATTCTCCAGGCAAGATTAGTGAAGTGGGTAGCCATTCTCTTTTCCAGAAGAACTCCTCCTTTAAATAATTTATTAATCCTCCACTAACTATTGTATTAATATTTAAGCCTCCCTTTGTTCCTTTATTTATAGCCTAAATTCTTGACTCTATACAGTGTTAGGATGACGGTATTAATACTCTCAACCTTCCTTCCACTTAACATCCCCCTTTGCCAACAAACTCCTAACATTTTTCTTTTTCCTTTGACCTTGACAAAATTTATAATACTTTTATTTCTTGCAGGCATAATTAAACTTTTCATGCTTTGTATGTAAGTTGATTCTAAAAGTTGAAATGATACACAATGCTCAAATTGTCATGATGGTCTATTATTTACCACAAAGTTATTTAATAGCTATTATTATAATTCCCATCTGCATTTCTGCTGCAGATGCCACTCACTACTTGTGGATATCCAAGGAGGGTATTTAGTATCATATTCAAAGAATGGATCCCTTTGCATACTCAACCAGTCTCTTAAAATCATGATATAATTTTTGGTAATTTCATGTTTTAACTATGTATTTCTTTATCTGTTTTAGTTTTCTTATAATTTGTGACTATTTTCTTTCCCATTTAAGCACAGTTTCCCCCGACTTTATGCTTGTTTACGGCCTGTACGTTCTACTTGACTGCCACTGACTTTCAGTTCTATACTGGTGCTCTGCTTCATATACTGATTGATGTACTATACATTTCTTACACTGATTTTGTTTCTTGAAATTCAAGTAGTTTTTTTTTTCCTTTCATTTGTTGGTCCTTCCCCCATTCTTGGTATTTCTTGTCTCTCACTCATAGTAACTGTAGTATGGGCCTCTCTTTAGTTTCCAGAGGCTTTTCTCCTGAAGTTTTGCATCATTTTTCTCCAATATGGACTGGTTGCTTTCAAGATCTACTCTGAAGCTGCAGTCTTGGGCCTTTTACTCACTCTTTTCCTGGATGTTGATGTACCATTTTCCAAGTCTCTTATATTCTTCTTTGTCATTTTCTCTTATTTTAGGGATGAAATATTGTGGATATTTGTGTGGTTCTTGCTAGAATTGTAATTTAATCTCTTTTATCTTTCCTGATAAGTGTCTATTTCTTGAGCCAGTTTCTCTCATAGTTGTGGAGGTCAGAAGTCCAAATAAGTATCACCGAGCTGAGATCAAGATGTCAACAGCATCATACTCCTTCTACATGACCTAGGTGAGAATTCACCTCCTGGCCTTTCCAAACTGCTTTCCCTGTATTTTTTGGCTCACGTCCCATACTCCATCTTCAAAGACAGTGTCGTAACGCTATCTCCCTCTCTGTCTCTCTGCTCTGTTACAGGGCCTTTTTCTATTCTGTGTTAAGTCTCCGTCTGCTGCCCTCTTTTAGGATGTATGTGATGGCATTTAGGGCCCACCTGGATGATACAGAATAGTCTTCCTATCTCAAGATCCTTAACAAAGTCATATCTTCAAAATATTATTATTTTTTGCTGCATAAGGTAACATTTACACATTTCTGGAATTAGGACATAGATATCTTCTGTGGGACCATTATTTAGTCTACCACATTTAACATTTTGAATCAAATATATATTGCCTTTAAAAAAGTGCTTACAAGAGCAAATGAGGGAGAATTAATGTGGCAGCAGTAAGAGATCTCTCTGGTGTGCATTTACCACAAAATATTAATATTTGGATTTTGAAAGTTGGGCTAGTCCTTTTAATGTTAAAAATGATTCTCTTTTGTACTTAGATAAGAAGTGATTTGTTCAAAATCGTATAGTGAGTGAATGGTAGACCCATATTTTAAATTGTCTAACAAGTGTCAGAATTTGTAGTGTTTCAAATATATATCACTGTTGTTGAGCTAAAAATGTTACAGATTGGAATCTCTCACAAAATTCTGCCTATTCATAGATATATTTTAATAATGTAACTCTAAACACAGCTCCCAGCAGCAAAATTTAGTCCAATTTTGGTTATTTTTCATATAATTATTTAATTTATTTTGACCACATCATGCCACATGTGGGATCTTCGTTTCCCTACCAGGCATCAAACCTGTGCCCCCTGCAGTGTCTTAACCACTGGACTGCCTGGGAAGTCCCACAGCAGCAAAATTTAAAATATGAAACAAGAAAAAAGCAAAGGGAACTTGTGAGCTGTTGGAAAGACAGCTTCAGCAGCCCCTTCCATGTGTTCAGTAGTTTATAAAATGCCTGTTTGGCAAGATTTCATCGTTTCTTCTCTGTTTGCTGCATCTTTGTCTGTCATAAAGACTCCATTGCTTTGGCAAAATAAGTTAGAGCAAAAATTTAAGAGTGTTTCTAAAAACATGTTCATCTTGCTGTAGGAAGTAAAATTTTAGCAATTTGACAGTTGGGCATCCAGATTTGAAGAAGAAGAAAAAAAAGTAAGCATGCCAACATAGCACTTTGAAATAGAAAACACAATCCAAAATTAGGAAAAGGTGACAATCAATTTGGAAAATCATTTAAAATGAGATGATATATAGCATGCTTTAAATTCCATTTTTAATGTGTAACATTTCACGGGGTTTGAAGTAATGATCTGAAATAGATACAATGGTCCAAATGGTCTCTACTTCCTTGCCAAAAAATATTTTGAACTGCCATATATTTAGCAGGTATTTACAGAGAAAATATTTCTGATACAACTGAGAAATTCATATACTGGTGATCTGAATTGACAAAACTATCAGAGTTTTAAATACACTTTAACCTAAAACAGAAGCAAAACCAAACTATTTATTTTTTTATCCCAATTAAAGTCTCATTTGAAAAGACCCTGATGCTGGGAAAGATTGAGGGCAGGAGGAGAAGGGGATGACAGAGGATGAGATGGTTAGATGGCATCACCAACTCAGTGGACATGGATTTGGGTGAACTCCGGGAGATGGTTATGGACAGGGAGGCTTGGCGTGCTGTGGTTCATGGGGTCGCAAAGAGTCAGACCCCACTGAGCGACTGAACTGAACTGAACCAAAAGTCTGATACCCCACCTCCTGTCTTGAGGAACCGGTTCTATAATCAGTAAACCCCTATAAACCTCAACCAACTGTTGCTACTTCAGTCTATGTACCACCATCTTCTGCAAATCCTAAAAAGGATTAAAGATAAGCATAATTATTATACATTAAAATGTTAGGTCAAGGTGTAACCTATGGGGTGGGAAGAAATGGGCTTCATTTTCTATTTCAAGAATGTAGTTTTCACCACATGAAAGATTTTATGAAAACTAAAAACCAAAGGAGGATTTAGTGGTTAAGAATAGAGTGCTCTACTGAATAAGGACATGAAAAGCATACAAACACCACCTGTCGCCCTTCTCAAGTATTGATATTAACTTCCAAAATCTATTAGTAAATACTAATCATATGAGAAGAGACATGTTGTAACAAGTTAAGCATACTAGAAAGTGTGCTTGGATAAATCAAAGCACAGTTTAAATGAAGCACCTAGTTTGCACCTAGGAGACTTCTTAATTTGTGGCTCAGCTGGTAAAGAATCTGCCTGCAGTGCAGGAGATCTGGGTTCGATCCCTGGGTTGGGAAGATCTCCTGAAAAAGGGAAAGGCTACCCACTCCAGTATTCTGGCCTAGAGAATACCAGGGACTACACCCGTGGGGTCGCAAAGAGTTGGACACGACTGAGCGACTTTCACTTTCTTCACTTTCTGAACTAAATCTAGCTCAACACCTCCTTGCCCATTCTACTAGTTTGGACAAGCTACATTA